>CM053793.1:60757091-61067091 GCA_028749045.1 Cupressus sempervirens
CTGCGAGTTGGCAGGTGGGACAGGAAAGTTGAAATGGAGGGAGAAAGATTTAACTCTTTCTAATCTTACCCCATACCCCATTTCTTCCCCCCTTAATGCGCTGCACTTGGAAAGTTGGCGAGCAGGCTTTCAAGGGGACAGGTCTGCGCATTGTGTAGGCCTTGGGCCGTGCGCCCCCTTTGGGAATTGGCAGGCCTACGTGGGTATTGGGAGAAGGGGGGGTCTTAGGGTAGTTGTATATTGTAGTTTGTTTTAATTTATTCATGTTATGTGGTGTAGTTGCTAGTTAGTAGGTATTAGGTTAGTAGTTTAGTATTAATCATTTGTTAGTATAGTTAATTGTATTAGTTAGTATGTGTAGATTAGTAATGTTAGTTAGGATTTAAATTTACATTTAATTCTAAATAAGAGTGGCATTAAAACTTAAGTTAGATTAGTAGATGTTTGATAACATTAGGAAGTAATATAATAATTTTATGTTAGTAATGATGTTAATATCAAATAGTGTTTTAGATGTTAGAATATTAAATTAGTTTAAATTTAAAAAGTTTTAACTTGAAATTAGAACATTTTAATTAAAACAATTTTAATGTTTTATTAATTAGCTTTATACTATTGTAAGCTTGTAGATTGATTTTAATATGGAATTAAATTATGATAGTCTCAAATAAAGGTTAGCTTGAATTATAGATTTAGTGAATTTATTCTAATCGTCAATTTTAATGGTAAACAATAATTTAATTAATTAAATTGTTACAAGTATGTTAGAGAAGATTTTAAAGTTAGTTTAAACTTGGGAATTAAAGTTTTAAAAAAAAAATAGTTAGCATGCGTGGAATAGTTATATTTAAATTGACCTTCTAAAGTATCAAATTCTCTTAATGTTAGATGATTTAAATCGTAATGACGTTCAAGTTATCGAGTTATTGAAACGGTCTAGTTAATTAGATCATTTTTAGGGTTAGTGGTATATTAATCATAATTAAATTGTATCTAAAACAAGATTATGAAATTAAGAGATAGATGACAATCTATTAGCATGTTAGTTTAAACGTATAGAATAAGATGTTGTGTTATGTCTAATGTCATCTTTAGGAGGTAATATTTTAAGGAATTATTAAAGCAAATTGATGGATTAGGACTTTAGTTAAATGGAATTTAGTCGTTTAATTTAATTAATTGATTTATTAGAGAATTTCAGTTCACCCATTATAACCATTTTTATGAAATGTTCAACCAAGTTGTAATCTTCTTATCGATGTGAACTTGTATCTATCCTCAAAATATCTTTGGTAATCCAAATTTAAAACTACTCGAACAATTAGTCCCATTATAGGTAAACTTTTAAAATCTTTTACGACCATGTTATCTTATTTAATCATAGTTAATCTTCTGAACATTTGTCGACCTTATTATCTTAATCAATTCAAAAAAATTGTTGTGTGTGTTTTTTTTTACTCTTATATTTTTGGGCATGACACATAAGCTGCAAAATCACATTGTTATAATCATATGCAGGCATTTTAGATCATTTTGTTCCAACTTCCAAGCATAAACATAATATATATAAAAAATATATTGAATCAATGTAGAATACAAAGTATATACTTCAAGAAAGAACTAGCAACTATATAAGTAGAAAACATACCTGCCAAAGAGCAACTACAGAATGCTTGAGAAACGAGTACAAAAATGGATCGGCAAAGATTAAAACCACATATATAGTTGTAAGAACTATGAAACAAGGACATAAACATTGGTACAGAAAATTAATAGAATGTTCAGTAAGCTTAACAAAAGAGATCAGCAATGATGACAACCAGAGAATTGGAATTACAGGAGAAGGGAGGCCAGGAAGAGCAGCAATCAATCTGAAAGAAAGATCTTAGGCTCTGTGCCATTATGTGAACTGTGAAGTATTGTGATCGTATTAAAGATTATTGGTATCTCTTTTAAAGTCGATTAGAAAGTTGTCTCTTTGAAATGAGATAGTATTATCAATTATTTGCAACATAAGTACTATTATATTCCATTATTTATGATATTTGTTCCATAACAATGTTGTCCTTTCACTATTAACTTATATATTGATGTTAGATAGTATAGCAGAATTAAATGGATTCCTTCTACCTAAAATTTTTGCAGATGTTCCTCTTGGTGTATAGTTGATCATGCATGTTTCTATTGTTAGAGATAATTAGTTGTATTTATAGGTGGCTATTGTGACTATATCACTTTGATATAATCTCATTTTCTTGCCAAATCCCTTCATGGGAGCTTTTAAATCATAGTATTACAAGTCTAGAGTAGCTAATAGTTTTATTAATGCAAATCACCTATGTAATTGTTTGTTTTCTAGTCCAATTTCACCTAGTCCTTTATCTAATTCACAAACATTACCTGGTCTAGTAATTGGAATTTATTGAATTACATCAAGCTTATGTTGATTCAATATGGAAACACACAGGTGAAGATGCATCCACAATGACAGCAAAAGAAGTTGAGAGATTTTTGCAGCAAGCATAACATTCATGTGAGTGCATGGTCTCCTTTGGGAGCTCCAAATACTCCATAGGGTTCCAATGCAGTAATTGAAAACCCCATTATTCAAGAAATAGCCCAAAAGCATGGAAAGACTAAAGCGGAAGTGAAGAAATAAGAATAAAATAATACTGTGTTTTACTTTTTCCTATTTTTGTAACTAGGACTCATTCATACCTTGTTTATTGTAGACATTAATTTTTGCAAATATTTGATTTGAGGAAACTATTTTTAAAAAAAAAAGTCTAATTAATATTACGTTTTTTGGGTTTAGTTGAGGGAAAGAAAATATATTATTATTTATGAAGTTTTGGATAAATGACATTTTTAATTAAGAAGAAAATTTATAAAGTTATATATTAGATCTGCTTATCAAGTTTTATATTTACACAAGAATATATGTGCATATATTCATGAAAATATTCGATATATAAAAATTAAAATTAATTACTTCAAATAAAACATTATGAATTACAATATTTTAAAATATTAATTTTAATAAATTTATTTTGAACATTATATATTGGACAACATAAATAAATATATACATTAACAACATAAACAAATATATACATTAACAATAAGTTTTTTATTGACAAATTTGTATGTGCAATTTTTATATAAATATTTAAAATTATATTTTTTAATTAAAAAATATTATTCTTTGGTTTCAATGTATACTTTAAAGAGTAAATGATATGTGAATTTTTCATGAATGATCTTGGTAGGGAACACAGATTTGATCATCTACAAGAAAAATAGTTTTTTTTTTTGTGTCTTTAATTGAGAGAGAGAGAGAGAGAGAGAGAGAGCTTTACGTGTGTTTGAAAATATAGTTGGAATGTTCGTTAACGAATATCCCCTAGAATGTTTGTTGTATATAGTTTTACAACAAATTTTCTTTTGGCATGTCTGCTGGATGCTGTTTTAAACTATTCATTTTTTAGAAGACTTTAACAGCAAGATCTGCCGAAATAGGTTTGGTCTTTTCATACAGAATAGTACAAATATTAGATGAACAAATTTCGTGCTACAATTTTTTTAATTTTTATTTTTTAAAAGAATAGTGAACAACTTTGTGCTCCGTTCTTGAGTCGAGTCCTGTTCAAGTATGAGAAAGCTGATGGGAGAAAAAATTTGAACTGTTTGTAGTGAACGAGATTATAAAATAGTATAAATTTTCCCTATTTTTTATGTAACTATGGGATTTCTATCTCTACACATGACCTCGTCCTTTTCGTTGCAGGGAGGTATGGCAATTCATTTGACTGTAGGCTGAAAATTTTGTGTGGTGCCAGAAATTTTAGCTTAGATCAAATCATCTTTCCATTTCAATGACCAAGTGGCATCATTTTTGACGTTTGTTAATGTGCTTTACCTTAGGTTCAAAATTTTATATAGAAGACGTATTTGAGAGACTATAACTTAGATGTTGTGATGAATTGTTTGTAATTTGAGGCCTTTTTCAGTTATGTAAATGCCTTCTATTATGAATGCTCTTGTTGAAATATACAATTATAAACAAATGCTCTGTTGTTTAGTTTGATGGATCAGATAATATGGAAGATAGTAAGTATTGAGGATTGTTTTTTCAATAGATGTTCATTTTGAAAACAAACTTTATTTCTATAGCAGATTTCTTCTTCCCTAAATGCTGGTCAGCCATTACTATTTAGAGTAATGTCCCAATTTTATCAAATATAAAATTGTGAATATCTTTTTAGCTATATAATTCCCTAAAGCTATTTTTTTAAATGATAGATGATTTGTACTATACTTCTTGGTTTGATATTTTGTTTGGTTTTATTACTATGCAAAGAGATTGAAATAGTTTAGTATGTTCCAATGCAAATTGCTCTTGAATCCAAGCACAACACAATTTAGCAGTTGACGTTGTAGCTTAAATGGCTACCTCAAATTCTCTAAGCATCATTAAGTATACTTTGTCCTGTTGCAATTAGGAATGCATATATAATTGAATTGCATGGACCACCTACATTTATTATCTATTAACATTTGTCCATCAATTTACAAATTAGTAGTAATTTTGTCATGTTCAATTTACAATTGACTATTACCTAATCCCAACCCCTTCACTCCCTCCTTCACAACAATACAACTATCACACATATGGCAGGAACTATGACGCTACGTGTCACTTGTTTAAACTATGCACCCAAAGGAGTTGTTGATTTGAGAGCATAAATAGAGCTTGTAGTCTTCTATATTGTGGCATTCATATTGGATAAAATAAGGTTACATTAGTGCTCTAATGTGCATTTTTTGGTTTCCTTTTCTAAATAATCAAGTGTGAATTTATAGATGGGAAACTACTTAATAATCAATTGTGTATTTATAGATCGTAGACTACTATAATTGATAGGTAACAAAATTTTTCATGAATTTAAACAAATAGGAATAGTTAAAGTGCACTACTTAGAAGTCAAGTGCAAAGTAACCAAGATCTATTGTAAGAACAATTATAGGCAAGCTTCTTAAAATTGTTTCTAATAAATACAAGCAAGTTGTCCAATAACAAAACCCTGTACAATTATCAAAATGAATATAAAAATAATGTGTAGTATAACTTGTCATCCTAACATCACAAAAAAATTCAAATATGAAATCAATACATAGACACAACTTTAGTAGCCAAACAAATAGTTTATACCAAAATTGATTGTATAAACTTGAAAAAATATTAGCATCCCATTAACCAACAACTTTTAAAAGGTACAAGCTAAATCTCATATGATTTATTAAAGGAATATTGAAAACTACAAAATAAAACCTTAATGTTATTAGTAGTGATGTACTCCAAATAACCTTGAAGTTTGTAAAAATTTCTATTACAAATTTGTCAATGAATAACCTACATATCACCTATAGAATTATCAAAATGAATATAAAAATAATGTGTAGTATAGCTTGCCATCCTAACATCATAAAAAAATTCAAATACAAAATCAATACATAGACACAACTTTAGTAGCCAATCACATAGTGTATACCAAAATTGATTGTATAAACTTGAAAAAATATTAGCATCCCATTAACCAACAAATTTTAAACGGTACAAGCTAAATATCATATGATTTATTAAAGGAATATTAAAAACTACAAAATAAAACATTAATGTTATTAGTAGTGATGTACTCCAATTAACCTTGAAGTTTGTAAAAATTTCTATTACAAATTTTTCAATGAATAACCTACATATCCTAGTCCATCATACACTATTTTCACCGAAGAAGCAAGGTATTTGTGATGTGAAACACTCCACTACATGGAGATGATCTTTGATTAACAGAGAGGTGAAGCTCACTTGAAATGTGATGTGCATGCAACATGGCTAAATGCAAAGCAATAGAATCCCACAAAATGACAAAACCCCATCAAAGTTTCATCTAAATAGGATTAGAAATAAAATAAAAAGAGTGAAAAAAATTTGAAACATTTTAGTTAAATAGTTGTAATCATGTCAATAAACCCCCTCCCCAACTTACTATCCTACTAAATAAAGGAATTTTAAGAGATAATAAAATTTCACAAAGATCAACTATTTAGAAAGAGAAAAAAATCCTTTCAATAAAAAAAAATTAAAATTGTTATTGATTAATATCTTAGAAATTACATAAAATTTCTTAAACATGTGTGAGTTTTATAAGTTTGTTAGTCTAACTTTTAAATACACACAACTATAACCTAGGCTGACCACCCAAAGGATGTGCTTGAACCTCATGCCACTTCAATTTTCAAATTTCTAATTAATACAATATAGCTTGGTAGCCCACTTTTCAACATAAAGAATCTCAATCATAACTTCAATTCTTATGTTTTAGGTTGTGATACCCTATCTAAACATACATGTTTTAGGTCGTATAAATCCCCTTGTAGCTTACAAACATTGAGTCGACTTCTACACATACAAAAGCCCACTAGGAGTCGTCTACACATTTTAGTTTCCTTTCTTCACACATGAACACAAGTAGTACTGTGTGACCAATCTTCCTACAAGTGTTGTTTTTCAAGTTATAATTGAATATATGTACTATTTCTTATTTTTGACATTCAAAAGAGGAAGATGGCATGTGATGGAGAAATTTTTAATTAGAGCCTTGTTTCCTCATTAATGTTATATGTGAAATGGCTTGTTATGAACTCAAATCACCTAAAAATTGTTTTATTGTTGAATGGTGTACACTTAATTTGTAGTCACAGATAATATTTCACTTATATTATGGCCTATCATGATCATTGCAACCACTAAGGAGTATTTCATGGAATGTTTGAAATGTTTTAAAGCATGTGCATTGGTTGTAGGAAAAACCATGATTGTAAAATTCTTTACTGATAGTGTGAAAACCATTTACAGGTCATTATTTTCTAGTTTAAGACAACTTTTGGTTTAAAGTAACTTTATAAGAGAAGCTTGCCACCTAATTGTTCGCTCAAAATTGAAAATTTTAGGTTTAGAGACATAATCTTGAGTAAGATACTCTCTTCCCCAAGAAACTTCAATTTCCATGATATATATCTACTGTTAAGCCCTTAATATTGGTGTATATAGGGTTATGACTAGTCAACTTGTGGCTATCTTAATCCTTAATTAAGTCATGCTATCATTATTATATAATTATTTAGGTAGGTAGGTTAGCCTAGGTGTTATGTAGGGTTATGTCTATTCAACTAATCATAATTAGGTATATATAGGAGGTTGTGAGTCTTATTTCTATTATCATATTGTGAAGTATGTTCTCATTGGAGATATTTGGAAGTTTCCCCCTTGAAGTGGCCTATTACTCTCAGTAATTATGAAGTATTTATATAATATTTCATATTATTTCTTCTATTGTACAAGTTATTTCATTACAAGTGGTATCAGAGCATGATCTTGGCACCATAGAGGCAAGATTTTTTCTCAGTATTTGGGCAATTTTGGGAGGAGCATAACTTTTAGATCTTAGAAAAATTTTCAAATATTTTTAAATAGTTTTTGAAGAATATATTAAAGAAGATATAGTCCAAAATTCTGAGGAATTGGAGCAAATTTGAGCAAATTATTGTAGAATTACTATTTCTACACAATTTATTGAGATCTACATATCTCTCACATCCTGTCGAATTGGAGTATAACTTGTATTGGGTTTTTGAATACATATTAGAGGAGCATAAATTTTGAAGCTTGGAGAAATTGAAGCAAAAATAAGCAAGTTATTACAAAAATCAGAAAAATAGCTTTGAAGGTAGCAAATTTGCCCTTTTTTTTGGATTTTCCTTAGTAAGGGTATCTTGGCCCTAATAAGTTACAATAAAAATAAAAAATAAAAAATTAGAGAAATTATATTTTAATTGTGCGATTTATTTCAAAAATATTGGTTTCCATCATGACAGGGCCTCCAACAAGAGGCAAAAAGAATGCTATCACACCATGGAAATCTTCTAATCAAGATTGGGAAACAATAGAGGATAGTAATCCCAATGAGGAAATAAGTAAGTTCAAGGAAGAGGTTAAGAGGGATATGTGTGTCCTAAAAGGAGAGATATCATATATATGAAGCATGTTTAGCACCTATATGAGTGAAATAAGGAAGCAGTTGTCAACCAATCAAAGTGAAACCTTCAAGTTAATTAATAATGACAAAAAAATTAATACTCCTATGGGATCTAGGAATTTTTTTCCAAAGGTGGATATGCACAAATTTGATGGCAAGGATCCTCTAACATGGATAAATCAAATGGAGAATTTTTTGAGGTACATCAAACCCCATATGGACAAAAGGTCACAATGGCTTCCTTATATCTAGAACCAGATCAATTCATTTAGCATCATTGGCTTTGTACTAATAGGAGGAAAAAGGGTCTCACTATATCATGGTCAATTTTTATAGAAGAAATCCAAGCACAACATAGCAATAGTGTGACAAAACTTCTTTAGCCAACTTGTTAAGCTTCAACAAATAGGATCAGTTCAGGATTATATTCAAAAATTCTAAAATCTATACTTAAGAGTGGGTACAATTACAAAGGAGAACTTGAATGATTTATTATTTGGTGGTCTCAAGGATCGCATTCAAAATGAGGTATACAAGTTTAGTCCTAGCTCAGTAATGAGTCTTTTATATTGGCACACAGGGTAGGGGAGAAATTCTTGATTCCTAGAAAGCAAGGGGCTAATGTGACAAGAGAGAAAGGTTATTCAACACATTATCTTCTTCAATGTACTAGGTTGACTCCACAACAAATTGAGGAGAAAAGAGCAAAAGGATTGTGTTTCAATTGTGATATCAAATACAATCAAGAACATAAATGTAGTGAAAAGAAATTATTCTATATTGAAGGTCCAAACGAGGAGGAAAAGGATGAGCCCGTATAAAAGGAGAATAGGGAGTCAGGTGAGGAATCACATGATTCTCAACCAATCATTTCTTGTCATGCACTTTCAAGTTTCAGTACACCACAAACTCTCAAGGTACTGGGTTTCTTAAAGAAGCAAAAAGTAACAATGTTGATCGAATCAGGTATCACTCATAATTTCATCAATAAAAAGTGGGAAAATCTTCTAAATTGTTTTATATATCCAACCCTAGAGTTTGAGGTTTTGATTACAGATGGGGGCACAACTAGTTGTTCAGGGAAGTGTCACAACATCAAATTATCCATGGGAGATTATCAACTTGATACCCCAATGTATGTGATATCCATGGGTGTGGAAGATATTGTTTTGGGACTGTAATGGCTTACTACATTGGGAACAATTGAGATGAACTTCCAAGAACTATTCATGCAATTTCAGTCAAAAGGAAAGGTAGTGGAGCTGAGGGGATTGAAGGCAAAATCCCCACATTAAATGCAAAAGTTTCTTAAGAAAGGAGCAAATGGATTTGTGGCCCAAATATCTTCATTAGAAGTCTCTCAATCTAATGCTCTTACTCATCCAGATTTACAAGCAATAATTGATTGCCACTCAGCGATTCTTGTAGAAGTCCTACGGATCATGACCACACCATACAACTAGTTTCAGGGAGCTAGCAACCAAACATTAGGCCTTTTAGGTACCCATACATACAAAAAAGTGAGATAGAAAAAAATGTTTACTCCTCACTTGTTGTGATGGTGCATAAGAAGGATGAAACTTGGAACATGTGTCTAGATTATAGAGTGCTCAACAAGTACACCATCAAAGATAAGTTTCCTATTCCAGTCATTCATGATATTCTAGATGAATTAAATGGAGCTATGCATTTTACCAAGTTAGATCTTAGATTAGGTTATCACCAAATTCAAATTAAGAAGGAAGATATTTGCAAGACAACATTTTGAACTCATGAGGGTCATTATGAATTTTGGTGATGCCATTCAATCTTACCAATGCACCATCTACATTCCAAATCTTGATGAATTCCATTTTTAACAAGTTCTTGAGAAAGTTTGTGTTAGTTGTTTTTGATGATTTATTAATTTATAGCAAGACTTGGGAAGAACATTTGCAACCTGTAGATCAATCATTGCAATTACTCAAAGATCATCAACTCTATGCTAAGCTATCAAAGTGTGATTTTGGTCTTAAAGAGGTAGAGCATTTGGGACACATAGTTTTACATGAAGGAGTAAAGGTGGACCATAACAAAATTAAGGCTATCATGGAATGGCCTATCCCAAAAACCATTAAGAAGCTACGAGGTTTCTTGGAAATGATAGGGTACTATAGAAGATATGTAAAGAATTATGGTCATATATCAGCACCCCTTACCACTCTATTGAAGAAGGATTCTTTTTATTAGAACGAATCTGCTAATGTAGTATTTGAGCAATTGAAAAAGGCTATGTGTACAACTCTAGTGCTTGTCACTCTAGACTTCACCAAGGAATTCATTATGGAATGTGATGCTTCTGGAAATGGGATAGGAGTAGTTCTCATGCAAGAAGGTCGACCAATTACTTTTGAGATTCATCAATTAAAAGGTAAAAATCAACTCAAACCTATTTATGAGAAGAAAATGCTAGCAATCCTTCATGCAGTAAAAAAATGGAGGTCTTATTTAATGGGTCACCACTTCAAGGTTAAGATAGATCATGATAGCCTAAAATATTTTTTGGAACAAAGACTATCTTCAAAAGTGCAACAAAAATGGGTCACTAAGATGTTGGGATATGACTTTGAAATTGTATAGAAGAGAACGAAGGAAAATAATGTGGCTGATGCACTTTCCAAGAAGGATGAAAAAGATGAAGCCTTATTGTGTTCCCTTTCAACATTACAAGAAAATTGGGTGGTAGAAGCCAAAGAAGAGTGGAAAAATGATGTTGCAACAAGTAATCTCATCCAACAAATAAAAAGCGACCTAGTAGTTCAGATAAGCTTTGTCTAAAGGGGAATATTCTTTGGTATAAATAGCACTTCTATCTTTGCAAGAATTCCACTCTTAAACACAAGATTCTCAAAGAACTACATGAGTCCCCAATTGGTGATCATTAAGGATTTTTGAAGACATATCATTAGGTCAAGTGAGATTTTTTTGGGAAGGGATAAAAGGTGATGTTCAAAAATTTGTGGTTTAATGTTTGTTTTGTTAAAGAGATAAGGGGGAAAGAATTAAGACACCAGATCTCTTGTAGCCTTTATCTATTCCTAGCCAACGTTTGGAAGAGGTATCCATGGACTTCATCACAGGGCTTCCCAAATTTGAAGGTCATAATGTCATCATGGTAGTAGTTGATCACCTCACTAAATATGCACATTTCATTGCATTATCACATCCTTTTACAACAAGTATAGTGGCAAAAGTTTTTTTGGAGAATACCTAAAAGCTATATGGTACACCTAAAGTTATTGTTAGTGATCATGATCCTATATTTACCAGTCACTTTTGGAAAGATTTATTCTCATGTTTGGGTACTCAACTGGCTATAGTTCTTCATACCATCCTCAATCAGATGGGGCAAACTGAGGTTGTAATTAATGTTTGGAAGGATATCTATGCAAATTATGCCACATCAATAGCGCTATACAGTTAGCAATACATGTGCTTGACACAAGAAAATATCGTACAAGTGATGTGGCACTGCCACATAGTCAGATCAGTATGCCACACAACAATCTATACATCAGTACACTACCCAGTCAACAATTTGTATTGCCACATCATCCAGAGACTATTTTTCGCTGATGTCAGTCAGTCACGTGATTAAATTTGATGGTCATTTGACCATCATCTACAGGCTAGATTGCATTGCCACAACAACTATTTGGACATCACATTCAACACAATGTTTTGCTGCTCAGACTCCTCTCTAGATTTAGTTTTGATTTGACAGTCCAACTTTGGGAGGCCATATCTTAGTTATCTGAACTCCAAATCAGGCACAATTTTTTTTTATTTTGGCTAGAATTTCTTAAACATTTTAGTGGTGCTATTATTTTCTAGTTTTGATGCATGGATTTGTCAAAAATTGTAGTTTTTGGTGATTGTACCTGTCTGATCCTACATTTTGCAACTTCAAATGCTCTATACGAGCTCATCTGGACTACAAATCAGGTTCCCTTTTTTTTTGAAAGTGAATAATTTTTTGTCTATTTTCCATTTTTGTAATCAGATTATAGGCTTGTGTGGACAAAAATACCACTTTCAAAATTAGGTCCTTTTTTGCATTGTAATGCTTTGATAAAACTTCAGAATTGTTGTATATTTGAGATACATTGTAAAGTTCTAGATTTGAACTCCAAAAGGAAGTTGTAAACAACAAATCAGAAGACCACTAAGGCCAAAATTGGAAAGTGGCTATAGTAATCGCACTAAGTATAAAGTGTCAAAATCTTTCATTTTCAGAGGGGGGGGTGTCTCTTGGTGTTGTGTTCCTCTCTTTTGGTGTTGTGTTCCTCTTTTCTTGGTGTTATCTTTCATTTCTTGCATCATGGGAAATTTTAAGATTCCAAAATTAATACCACATAACTATGCCACATGGTCTATTATAACATGGTGTCAATTGATGCATGATGAAGTTTCTCAATATGTAGATGGTTCCCTTCCTAAACCAACAGGTGATAAAGTATCTCAAAGTGATATCAAAGCTTTGGTAAAGGTAGATAGGAAATCCCTAAGTGATATTAGGTTTGGGGTTGAAGACAAGATCCTCTATCAGATCATGAAGTATGATACACCCAAGGAAGCTTGGGATGCCCTCAAAAACCTATATGGTAAAGTGACTAAGGAGGATGTTTACAAAATTGAAGATGGGCTTGTCTCCCTAGATCCTAAGACCTTTGATTCAATATAGGATTTTATCATTAAGGTGAATGAATTAAGAACAAAACTTTTGATGATTATGTTTAGTTGTTAGAGGATGAACAAACTAAGTTGACAACAATGGGGATTCTTAAGTCTTCAAAGTCTAAGGCATTAGTGGCTAATAATGAGGGTTCTCAAAATTTAGTTGGTCAAAGTTCAAATAAAGGAAAGGGCAAAAAGAAGAAGTGGAAGAATAACAAAACAAAGGATACAAAAAAGTCAACACCAACAGCAAATCAACAAGGCAACTCTTCTTCAAATACAAACAAGAAGGGGGACACTAATCAAGAGAAGAAAAAGTGTGCCTATTGTAAGAAGATGGGTCATGATTGTTAGGAATAATAAAATTGAAATGAACTAAAAATAAATAATTATAATTTAATCCAAGAGAGTTTGTGATGAACACAATTACCATACTTTATAAGAGCTTTCCAAGATCAACACAAAGGAGGAGACATGGATTTTGAAAGGGGAAAGCAAAGAAAACCCCTTGTGAATTATATGAATGAGACAAATGCCTAAGAATGGGAGAGAGAGAGAGAGAGAGAGAGAGAGAGAGAGAGAGAGAGAGAGAGAGAGAGAGAGAGATAATGTGGAGCCATAGGGCTCATTACATGAACTACATCGTGATTATGTGTTGTAGAGAATGAGAGAGAAGCATCTCTTATAAAGAGATGAGAAGAGTTATTTGTAACTCCCATGTGAATGATTGCCACATTCATAAGTGTGTGCATAACAAGTGTCATAATCCTCTTAAGGAGGAATAAACTATTTTCCTTAGTAAAGGAATTACAAAAAAAGACTTGTTCTTACATGTGGACTAGAGGACAAACAACATAAGGGATACCTTGGTTTATCCCATTTAATAAATACAACTGAGGAAAGATTACCAATTCTAACACCCCCCTTTAATCTTTACTTGGGGAAATTACATCAAAGGGTATTAAACTCAATTTTTACAATGAAATTCTAAATGGCAGCAACTTGATATTTTAGAATATCTTCAATTATGCAAAAGGTCTCTTGTGACTGTATGTAAATCTTTGTAGAGCCAAGAGAGAAGTGGATAGGTCATTAAAGTACACCAAATAATATTGTCTTGTATGTGCCTGGATGGATTACCTAAAAAACATAGACACAAGAAACAAGACAACTATCCACAAAGAGTATTTCATTTTATATTCAAATTAGAAATCCTTTTGAATAAGGATAAGAAAATTTTCATAGAGAAACAAAGAGGAAAATACAACATGTTACCACAAAGAAATGGAGTTAACCTGATATCAAGATAAATTATATGCTCAAAATATTATCATAAAAAGAAAAACTTGATCAATGTTCTCATGAAAAATATATTATACTAAGCACTAATGACCACAGACAAGGCCAACTAATGATACTTGCATCAATATTGCATCAATCACGCGGATATAGATAGTCCACTTAATGGATCATCCCACTGCAAGTTAATGGGGGTGTCCCTCCACAACGTGCATGATTCATGATCTAAGCAATGAAGTATGCATATCATTATCACATTAATATATGAAAATAAAGTATAAGGAGAGACATGGAGATCAAATTAGTATTATCAAGATTTTGTTAGGATACTAAAAAGAATGGATTATGAGGATTTAACAACATATTGCCTTCAAATTGGATCAAATCATCTAAATTTGGAGGGAAAACTCTGATAATAATATCCTCTTCATTGAGGAACAAAATGGAACAACATGGAGGGAAACTCCATAAATATCAACCTTTCAAAGTAGAGCATATAGAATCAAATGGAGGGAAACTCCATATAAATATCAATCTTTCAAAGTGGAACCAATAGAACCAAATGGAGGGAAACTCCATAAAGATATTATCCTTTCAAAGTCGAATAGATAGAACCAAATGGAGGGAAACTCCATATAAAATATCATCCTTTCAAAGTAGAACAAATAGAACCAAATGGAGGGAAACTCCATATAAAATGAGTGCACACCAATATAGGATGGAGGGATCCTCCATGGACCAGATAAGGAAACTACATATCAGATATACTAAACGAACCTACATAGTTAACCTTGAAAAATTGGCTCCCTATGCAACTCAAAAAAAATATCATATAAATCATGGAGATCAATGGTATAAAACCATAAAGTGCCAACATGGCATAGAATGATGCTATAAAAGCATAAAAGTGCAACTATGTGCACATCAAAATATCACAATAAAGTTGAAGGAAAATGTGTAAGATAACTCATAATCCAAACAAAATTGAGGTAAATGTAGAGATCCAAGGACGAATAATGAGAAATAAACAATATATGGATATCAAGTAGAAAGCTCCATTAAGGGTAAACATGAGTTCTTGATTTATTTTTTGAAGGTATATATCAATTTCTGAATTATTATATTCATAATTTTTTTTAATATATTTATCTGGGTATATATGTGTGCACCCATATATACTTAAATAAATATATGTAAATGATAAGTCATACTTTTTTTTAAAAAAGTATGATTTACAAAAAAAGAAGAGAGGATCTTTCTATAAAAGTATATTTCACATATAATGAATATTTGAACAAAGACAAAATATGTTAAATAGTAATTATCTATAGAAGTTGAATAAAGACAAAATCTAATTAGAGGCAAAGAAATGTATGGTTACAACATATTACATGAACAACAAAAAAACTTATTTTTATACATGCATGTATAGAGACGTTAAAGCAATAATAGAAAAGTTAGCAGTTACAAAAGAATATAACTAGAATAGATAGTTGCAAGTGAGCCAAAACAAAATCCACTAACATGCATTGGGTAGTCAACAATGTAATCAAAGAGAAAAGAAAAGAAATTCTATAAGTTGCAAACAAAGAGAATGAAGTTGAGAGAAGCATTTGGAGTCTTACTCAAAAAACTTTAGTCGAGCTGATTCTAGGTGAAGGTAAAGCATATGAAAGTAGAGTATGTAAAAGTATCTTTTTGTCATGAAAAAACACTTATATTTCTTATGTATTATTAATGTAGATTGTAGAGAGGAAATGGATCACAAAGTGTTGAATCTCTGAGTGATGATTCCCATTTTAACATGGGAATTTTCTTTGGAGTCAACATACCTGAGGAGAGATTTTGATGAACTATTTCAAGTAATGCTTGGAGAGGTGGAACATGCAATAAGGAGCATAATAGGAGATGGGGTGTTGAGGCCAAGGGCACCGTGACCTATCTATCAGACTCAAGTATTGTCCATATTGTACTCAAACATATATAATATGTTACCTGAGTACAAGACATTGATGAAGATTCAAGAGATTTGTATTAATCCATCATTTGTGAATGTAGCTGTATTGGATGAGGCAATTAGTGGTTATATGTTGCACTATTCAAAGGCATGAGTGGGATGAATTATTCCCATCAAGAAATTTGATGAGGATATGGTACGAATGACCCTTTTGGATACTATGAGGATAGGGTTGCGGCTAAGGAATTACATGTATTTTGAAAGGGAAATGATTCATATTGCAGGGCTACTGCAATAGATATGAAGGCTATGGCATATGCATTATTTGATGCAATCTTAGTGGTGGTCCAATACTATGAAAGTTGAAGGGTTCGTCCTCAAATAAGGGTCTCTTCAAGGGATGACAACATAGGGGTTATAGTGGAGTCGATGGGTTCTACAAACCTGGTGTAGGGGGTTGGGTCTAGAGGAAAGGGTTGAAAAAAAGGTTAGGCATGCAATAGGTTTTAGGTTTTAGATATGAAAGAGAAAGGAAAAAAACTAATTCAATGTACATTCTTTATTTGAAATAGATTAATGGAAAAAAATGCCCTGAAAAAAAGTGTTGAAAGGATGCTAATATATTATGAAATAATTGTTAATTCCTCATTAATGCTATGAATGATTATTCTAAAACATTAATGTCAAATTTTTTTAAAAATTGTCAGGGAATATCTTGAAACAGATTTGGTAACAAATTAATAATGCAAACCCAGCAGAAAAGACATTAGAGGAATAATGAACCTGCAACATAAGGAATCAAAGTGATGCAGAAACATTATGATTAAAAAAAACTTGCAAGAAATTGAAATAGAATGATTAAAAATATAAAGACATACGTTACAAATGAATTAAAACTATTAACCAACACTAAGTAACTGAATGATAGGAATGCCAAATGTAAATTTTATATGTCAAACTTATATTATATTTAGATGACCATTATAATCGAGAAAAAAAATTAAACTTATAAAGGAATCCTAGCAAGCTTACAATATAAAACAAATTTATTTATAAAACAATAAAACTTCTAGAAAACCTAGCACACGAAACATTTCAGCACTTAAAGGAAAAGGGGTGGGCAACTGCATTGTCATATGCCTTTATATTGCCCTTCACTAAAAAAAATGAAGGAATACGATATGACCATTAAAATTGCAGAAGAAATGCTGAAATTAGGGCTTTGTACTAGGATTTTCGCATTTAATAATGTCATTGAGCTCTATGTTGTTGCAGGGAGAATAATAAAAGCCGCTAAAATTTTGAAGGAAAAGTTAAATGCAAGAGTTTCTCAATCAACACATTAAAAAAAATGGATAGCAAAGCAAATTGTGCTTTTACATAAAGATGATAGTATCCAGCCACTGATAAGCATAGTTTATTCTATAGTGGGAATGAATAAAGAAGCTTTTAAAACATTAGGAGCTCTCAAGGAATTGTAGAAATTGAATCCTGACATATCTTTTTTAATGCTATTATAAATGCATTTGGTGGTGCAGGAAGCATTGATGAAGCTTCTAATATGTTCATGAGCTTACATGCCAGAGGCCCCACTTACATATATATGCTTGATCTTTATACTAGAGCTGGGTTGGATAGAAAACTTAAAACTATATATGGCAAACAATATCCATGTTTTGGATATGCTGCAAAGATGCCTAACTTACATGGATGAGAATCATTTTTTAAATATTAAAAAATTTAAAGAGAAAATATAGATTAGAGAAAATAATAATAAATTTACAAAAAAATATGAATGAAATTAATGTAATAGTCTATAATGTAAGTCCTAATTAACATTAATTATTATTATTTAAGTATTCCCTACAATCAAATGTTAAGGAAAATGTAATTTTTTAAATTTTAAATACTTAACAATAAAAATAAAAATAATAAATATTGTTAAACTAAAATTGATAAATGCTACTTGTTAAAACAAGTGCAAAAAAAAAATTAATAATTTTTTTAATAGAGATACCTAGGTCGAAATGAGGTGTGCTCCAACCTTCATCACTAAACTCAAAACAAGGATTAGTTTTGCTCTGATACCATGTTAGAAATAATAAAATCAAAATGAACTAAAAATAAAGAAGTATAATTTAATCCAAGAGAGTTTGTGATGAACATAATTACCATACTTTATAAGAGCTTTCCAAGATCAACACAAAGGAGGAGACACTGATTTTGAAAGGGGAAAGCAAAGAAGACCCCTTGTGGATTATATGAATGATGCAAATGCCTAAGAATGGAGAGAGAGAGAGAGAGAGAGAGAGAGAGAGAGAGAGAGAGAGAGAGAGAGAGAGAGAGAGAGAGAGAGAGAGAGAGAGAGAATGTGGAGCCATAGGGCTCATTACATGAACTACATCGTGATTGTGTGTTGTAGAGAATGAGAAAGAAGCATCTCTTATAAAAAGATGAGCAGAGGAGTTATTTGTAACTCCCATGTGAATGATTGCCACATTCATAAGTGTGTGCATAACAAGTGTCATAATCATCTTAAGGAGGAATAAACTATTTTCCTTAATAGGCCCATGGACAGGAAACAAAAAACCAGCTACACTAGAAAAATAAAAGACCAACTACACTAGGAAAATATGAGACAACAAGAAATCACTAACTATTAATTCTCTCTATCAAGAACCTACAGGGTCTCTGCAGCTTCCTTGGTCTTTTGGTCATCCGCATCCTCTTGGTCCTGGTTCCGAGCATCCATGGGCCCCTGGTTTCTTTTGAATCATCCTCAGCCTGCCCAATGTCCAAGCTGGCATTCTCCATCTTTTCCTCGCCAAATCCAACACTCATCAGTGATTCACCCAAACTATTAATGTTCTCATTCAGGGCGTTCAAAGTAGCGATCACCTGATTAGCCAGGTTCTGATGGGAGAACTCCATCCTTTGGACTCTTTATTCAACCTTGGTGATTCTATCCTCCTTGTCAGCATTGTGTTCTTGGACATTATAGTGCTGTTAGTTTCCATCTTGGCTTCTCTTCTCTTCATTATAGCCCTAGTCGCTGCCAATTTTCTAGCTTCTTTCCTAGCTTCTTTTCCCCTTAAGGTCTTCAATTTCATGGAATAACCATTTGATAGACCAAAAGTTGTCTATCATGTTGTTCTTAGCATTGTTCAAAAGGTTAAGCCCAGATTCCCTCACATTATCAGAGATAACAACCAATGCAGGGTCAATGAGTTCATCATAGTGGCTTTGCCATCAATGTCCTCCATCACTTGGATACTCATCGGCTCCTTGACTATCCCCAATTTTGTGGTATTCGAATGAAAATTCCTCTAAGACCTCCTCCTATTTTTTGTTATCACCTCCCCACTCTCTTTTCCCTAAATTTCTATCTTCCCCTTAGATGAAGAGGTAATGGGGCCAGGGCCTGGAATCTCAGGAATTTGGTCATTGGTATCAAAAGCCTCATCTGCTTTCCTTTTCTTGGGATTCCCTAACATGTCAGCTGAATCCTCCTCCCCCTTTTCACTTTCCCTCCCCTTCTTCTCCTCCTTCTCATAATCCTCCCTCTTCTTCTCTTCCTCTAAGTTTGTATCCTCATCCTCATCATAATCATCCTCCTCTTGATAAGTAGGAGATAATTTCCACAGCTAGTCAAATTGTGATATTGCTATCAGGATTTAATTGTGTGATTTTTGAGTCAAACTCATTGACCCATATTTCCTGAGTAATGATTCAACATGAATCCATCTGTCATGAGAATAAATGGAACACTTAGCACTCATTGGATCTAGGTGATGCTCACAAGGGTGAAGCACTGGGACTTCCCGGGAGGTCACCCATCCCAGTACTACTCCAGCCTGAGCACAGTTAACTACGGAGTTTCCTCCTCCTCCTCCTGAGGCTCATGCTTAGGGGGAATGGGGGGTAAGCCTCTGGGACTCTTTCTGTAGGGAATGCGGGTAGAGGGAGTGACTTTCGTTTCTTCCTTGGGGGCTTTAACTTTAGAGGAAGCATTGTCCTCTTCTTCTAATTTTATACTATGCACATCCTCAAAATCCAAACTCCCAATTTCCTCAGATGCACACCCAGTATCACCAAGGGATTTTTCCCTAGTTTGAGTCTTTAGATACTCATAGACCAAGAGGAGTAATCCCTTGTAAAGGTTTGGGTTAGCCATAGGTTTCCTCTTAAAACTCTTGATACCCTTGCTCATGGAGGTGAAAAGATAAAAAGGAAAAGAGATTTTGATTCCATGCCTAAAGTGATTAAGCAAAACAAAATTATGTGTTCTGATCCTATCAAATCTGGGGTCCAGAGAAATATATTCAATGATAATCCTTAGGACATACCTCCATAGCTTTTTAATTGACTCCATCTCATAATATGTCTCCACCTTGATGAGCTTATTCATCTCCTTTTCATCCTTCACAAAAACTTTGACAACATTTGTCGACATTTTCTTGTCTTTGAAGAAGTTACCCCCTTTTAGAGGGATCTCCGCAACCTCGGCTATCAAATCCACATTGACATGGTGAGTGACCCCATCAATTTTGACTCTCCCATTTTTCTAGGAATCCACCATAATCTTGGTGATCCCCGCATCAAATCCATGGAGCTTCTCCAAGAATCTAGTGATTTTTCCTTTTTCCAACTTATGCCAAACCTTCGATTTCTTCTTCCAGTTCTCTGCCTCCCCCGACGGCTCCCTCCTACTTCTCTCCCCTACCATGGTTTCCTCAGGTTCAATAAGCCCCCACCTGCTCACTATTTTCTTATAGATCTCGACCTCCTTCAAAATGTGAAACTAAAAAATGTTTTTGAATTTATCAATTTTAATGGTTGTATTTAAGACAACCCAAAAAGCATTTCGTACATACACGCTATCATGTTTTGAAAAGAGTTTTGCATGATTTTCATTAACTCCCACTCCAACGTGCAATCTTGCAAATCTTCACATTATTAATTTTGGATTTTTTTAGTACTTCCTTGGATGCAATCTTGTAGTATTAAATCATTCACTACCACCAAAAAGTTGTCACCAACATGCCACATCATCACCAAATTTTTGACGACCACTTCATTTACGAACCAATCAGTAGCTGTATTGGCCTCCTTATACACGTGGCTGATATGGGTCTTGTTGAACTTACCTAGGTTAGACTTTAACTCCTTGATCACATTCACAATGGTCCAAGAAGTCATAGAGTTACCGGTTGGACAATTTATGATATTTAAAGAATCGTCCTCCAGCTAGAGGTTCTCAATCCCAGAAGCCAGGGCCAGTTTAACAATGTGACTAGTAGCACTGGCTTCTATGAAATGGTTCATCTAATTTCCAAGAGGGAAGGAAAAATCCACAACTCCTCCACCATAGCTATTTTTGATGATGCCTCCACTACCAGCAAGGCTAGGGTTCCCTTTGGCAACCCCATCAAAATTGGCTTTGTACTAATTTTCAGGTGGAACAAACCACCTGACCTCCTATCTTTTCCTATCCTTGTCCTTTTTCCTTTGTCTGTTGTTCCCACCTTCTTTAATATTTCCTTCCTTTGTGATGGTGAAGTTCTCTTTCATTAATCCTTCAATTTTCTCAACAATAACAAACTCAGGGGATTCCTTGTCTTTGAAACTTCAGTTATTCTGCTCTTTCCAAATTCCCCAGTCGAAGTGTGGGAGGGACCATGAGAAAATTAAATGGGTGATCATACCTAAGTGTGAACTCTTTCATTGGCTAAAGAATTCTTGAATATTGGCCAGGGGACACCAGCTGACCCCAAAGTCCCTGGTCAGGAGGTTCCAAACTTTGGAGGAATAGGAGCAATGAATAAATAAGTGATTGATTGTCTCCAAGTCATGATTGCATAAATTGTACCTGTTGGGGATAATCTGACCTCTCTTAGATAAATTATCCAAAGTAAAGATTTTGTCTTGGAGCAAAAGCTAAAAGAAGATGTTGATTTTTTGGGTAAGGCTAGGAGTCCATGCCTTAGCCCAGATGGGTTTCTCCATTCTATCCCATAATGAAAAATACCTAGAGGTGACAGAATATTTCCCATTTGAGTTATCTCCCCAGATGACTTCAACCCTCTTGTTATTTATGAAAATAGCATTTAGGCTAATCATCAAAGATTTAAGGTCCAAGGATATCATAGACAGGTATTGCCATACATTACCTATTCTATAATCACTGACATTTAGACCATATCTTCTTATGAATGACTCTTCCTATCTTCCATAATTAGGGTGATCAATAACAGGCCCCTGGCTCATTCAGTTGTCCTTCCAAAATAAGATATTCTCACCTTTACTAATTTTCCATTTAGCCTTGGACTTAACCAAGACTTTTGCCTTTAGTATCCCATTCCATATGTAAGATCCTTGAGGAATCTCAGCCTCATGAAGCAAAAAGCTGAGAGACTGCCTTCTTAGGTATTTCTCAATCATGATTTCCCTCCATTCTCTAACACTCTGAAAAATGCACCAGATCTATTTAGCTAAAAGGGCATTATTGAGATGTTTGATTTTTCTAATACCAAGGCCCCCATAACATTTGGGAAGGCAAGTTCTGCTCCACTTGTTGGTGCGACTTTGTATAGATAGTTGGAAGCCTCATCTACTTGACACATACACACCCTGACATCTCATTTGTAGTTGGCATAGTTTCTCGCTTCATGCAAGAGCCACGTAAACTTCAATGGAAGGTAGCCAAATGGATCTTGCACCATATAGGGTACACATACACATGGGTTACACTATGCAGCTGGTACTAAACTTTAGTTAGTGGGATATATAGACTCAAACTATGCAAGGGACCTTGGTTCTTACAAGTCTACTTCAGGATGTATGTTTCATCTTGGTTCTAGCCCTATTTGTTGGTATAGGAAAAAGTAGAACATCGTTGCTCTTTCATCGACTGAGGTTGAGTATCGAGGAGCTGTGACTATAGAAATAGAAGCTATTTAGATGCAACAGATTCTGAAGGAGTTTAGTTTTGATCTACCTAGACCTATAGTCATCCATTGTGAGAGCTAGAGTGCTATTGAAATCTCAAAACATCCAGTGCAACATCAATACACCAAACATATTGAGGTTCATATGCACTACATTAGAAAGCTGATTCATGAGTAGGTCATTGCATTGCAGTATTGTCCTACTGAGCAGTAGGTAGCCAACATCTTCACCAAGCCCTTCATGGAGGTCAAGTATCTTCATTTGTGAGATCTCTTGGGGGTGAGGGATTTTTCACCAAGGGGGTCACATGATCCATTTCTTCTATATTGTACATATCTCTCTTTTTGGAGGAGGGTTTTTCCCATGAGGTTTTCCCTCTTTCTCCATTTGTAGAGAGATTTTATTGCATTTTAGAATTGCATTTTGATGGGGAAACAACCCAATCACAGAATGGACACAACAAAAAAGGGGAAAATTTTATTAACTATAAAAATATGCTAGTACACTTAGTGTAGAGAAACAAACTCCAAAACATGCCCTATGGGCTTACAATAGCATAAATCTTGAGATAAATTCTTCTCCCAGTACCTTCTCTCAAACTCCACTCTGAACTGCCTTTTAGAATGCCAGAAATGTCCTTAAATAGACCTCAAATAATTAAGGATTAGGAATACATTCTAGAAAGTGCTAGTTGGCATCCACCGACCAAGTAGAAGGCTTCTGGAAGCCGCGTTAAAAGTCGGCACAAAAGTAGAAGAATCCAGAAACGGTAACTGAACTTACAAGAGGCATAACTTTTGAACCGTAGCTCCAATTGACGAACTGTTTACATTTCTGGAAAGCTCTCAAAGCGCTCTATAGCCTATGGACCAGCTTCACTCATCCCCCATTTTTTGGCCTTGTTTGAGGTCATTTAATGCTCTTAACCTAACTTTGAAGCATTCTTAGGAGGTCTCCAAAAATTGAAAAACTGCAATAACTTTCAAACTGTGGGGCTTTTTGACCTGATTCTTTTTCTGGAATGCTCTAAATTACAATTACATTCATCAGGCCAATTTAAACCCTATAATTTACCAAAATTATGGCTCAATTACATACTCCTATTTTTTCAACATTTACACGTATTGCAAGGTGTTCAAATACTCTAACCTAGAACACTGATAGTGGAACTATAAGAGTTGGAACCTTTATTTGACCCAAATGGGTATCCAGAAATGAAAACACATGAAACAAAAACTAATTCTAAGTAATTTTTTTTTGGGTGACACATGATTGCCCTTATACCTCTGGATGCTTCTGCATCAGACACCCAGGGTAGATTGAAAAGTTGACCTTGTCACTTTATGGATGGTAGAGGAAATTCCAAATGGGAAAACTCAACTGCTGATATCCAAGTGGAGTCCTTGATTGGTCGACCTTTCCACTTAACCAGATACTCTTCATACTGCCTATTTCTGGTACTCCTACCCACATGATGATCTAGAATGTCTTCTATCTCCTCCTTCTTAGAAGCAAGAATTGGACATGGCTCTAACATCAGCTCCTCATCTGCACCATCATCATGATACTCTTTAAGTCTGCAATGTTGAAGATAGGAGAAATGTGAATTCTATCTAGTAACTCCACTTCATATGCATTTCCTAAGTCATGTTTCTTTAGAATTTTGCAAGGGCCAAATTTCTTCATCTTTAGTTTGTTGTAAGTACCTACTAGAAATCTTTCCTTTCTTAAGTGTACCATGACTAGATCCCCTACTTGGAACTCCTTATGTCTTCTCCTCTGATCAGCCCTAGCTTTATACTATTGATTCATCTTGATAATGTGTGCTTGGACCTCCTCATGTTGGCACTTGATATGTTCAACAAACTCTTCTACTTCAACACTTTTCCTCTCCCCTTTCTCCATCTTCCTCAATTCTTGTGCAGTCCTTGGGCTACTTCCATATACAATTTGGAATGGTGATTTTCTAGTACTCCTATTTACAGAGTTATTTTAAGAAAATTTCACTTATGGTAGAATCAAATGCCATCCCTTGGGCTTATCCCCAACTAAACATCTCAGAAAATTGCCCAAACTTTTGTTTACCACTTCTATTTGACCGTCAGTCTACGGGTGCTGTGTGGAACTAAATTTCAAGTCTGTTCTCAACTTCTTCCACAATGTTCTCCATAAATACCCCACAAATTTAGTGTCTCTGTAAGAAACTATACTCTTTGGGAGACCATATAGTCTTACCACCTCTCTGAAAAACAAGTCTGCAATATGGACAAAATCATGAGTTTTATGGCATAGAATGAAATGTGCCATTTTGGAGAACCTATCAACCACCACAAATACTGAGTCATTACCCCTTTGTGTCCTTGGAAATCCAAGAACAAAATCCATACTTATGTCCTCCCATGGCTTTGATGGAATAGGCAATGGCTAATAAAGTCCTATATTGTGACTAAATCCCTTGGCCACTTGACAAATCTGACAACTCTGTACAAACTTCTTCACATCCTGTGAAATTTGAGGCCAAAAATAATGTTCTCTAAGAATGGAAATGGTCTTATCTCGATCAAAATGTCCTGCCATCCCTCCACTGTGTTTCTTCTTAATTAGATTTTCCCTCATGGAACTCCTTGGAATACACAATTGATTGCCCTTAAACAAAATACCATCCTGAATCAGATCGTCTAACCACTTAGTTTTGTCTATAGCAACAAGTTATTTACAAGCTTTCCATGCTTCAACAAAATCAGGATCCTCAGGGTATAGATTCTTGAGTTCAGCAAACCCAACTACTTCAACCTGCATTACAGTAAGTAGCAACTATCTCCTACTTAATGCATCTGCAACCCTATTAGATTTTCCACTTCTATGCTTCAACAGAAATGTATAGCTCTGCAAGAACTCTACCCACTTCATATGCCTCAGATTCAATTTACCTTGGCTATTTAGATACTGTAATGCCTGGTGATCAGTATATAAAACAAATTCCTTTGGCAATAAATAATGCCTCCATTTCTTTAAGGCCTGAACTATTGCATAGAACTCTTGATCATAAATAGAATACTTCTTATTTGCATCATTCAATTTTTCACTAAAATATGCAATAGGCCTACCTTCTTGACTCAATACAGCTCCAATAGCACTGCCACTAGCATCACAATCCACCTGGAACATCTTTCTAAAATCTAGAAGTGCCAACATAGGTTGTTCTGTCACCTTCTTCTTCAGCAATTCAAAACTTCTCATAGCTGCCGCAGTCCATTTGAACTCTTTTCTATCCCCTCTTATTGTGTCAGTTAGGGGTGCACATATGCCACTGGAATTCTTAATGAATTTCTTGTAGAAACTAACCCGACCATGAAATGATCTCACCTCAGTAGCAGACCTTGGAGTAGGCCATTCCAAGATGGCTTTTACCTTCTCTGGATCCATTTTAAGACCTTCAGGTGATATAACAAACCCCAAGTAGCCTAACTCCCTTTTTGCAAAGATACACTTCTTCAGATTAATTAACAGTTTCTCTTCCCTTAACCTTTCAAGGACACTATGAATATGCAATAAATGTTCTTCCAAAGTCTTGCTGAAAATTAAAATATCATCCAAATAAACAATAATTTTTTTTTCCAAGAACTTCTTAAGTACCTCATTCATAATCCGCATGAAGGTGCTTGGTGCATTCGTCAATCCAAAGGGCATGACTAGCCACTCATAAAGACCCTCCTTGGTCTTGAAAGCAGTTTTCCACTCATCTCCTTCTCGTATCTGTATCTAGTGATAGCCACTTTTGCGATCCATCTTCGTGGAATATTGAGCTCCACTCAAGCAATCCATCAGATCATCCATTCTTAGCAAAGGAAATCGATACTTGATGGTTATCCTGTTTATAGCTCAAGAGTCTATACACATTCTCCACTCTCCATCCTTCTTTGGTGCTAGTATCGCAGGTACTGCATATGGACTCAGGCTTTCTCGTATCAATCCCTTCCTCAATAGCTCCTAAACCTG
This sequence comes from Cupressus sempervirens, assembly GCA_028749045.1. Taxonomy (NCBI): domain Eukaryota; kingdom Viridiplantae; phylum Streptophyta; class Pinopsida; order Cupressales; family Cupressaceae; genus Cupressus; species Cupressus sempervirens. Next base: position 60,784,107 of record CM053793.1, read on the forward strand.
TCTATTTAGCTCCTTAGTTTCAGTAGGAGTCATCCTATGAGCAGCCTTGTTAGGAAAACTAGCTCCAGGGATTAAATCTATCTGATGACTGATTTGCCTTACTGGTGGTAATCCTTCTGGAACATTATTAGAGATGATATCTCCAAACTTACTTAATAAATCTGAAACTTCAAGTGGTATTTCACTACTACCTTGCTTATCTTTTCTAGGAATCAAAGCATAGCACATACGCTGATGTTTCATGCCATCTAAAAACTTTCTTCCATCAACAAGACAAATCCTAGCACTGCTACATACCTTTTTGCCTTCCTTTTTCATGGGCTTCAGTTTATGGTGAACTCCATCCTTGGTTAGAGAATATGTGTTTGCATGACCATCATTTACTGCATGCCTATCAAACTACCATGGTCTACCCAACAATAGATGGCAAACATCCATTGGAATAACATCACAGAGAACTTCATCATGGTAAGTCCCAATTTTGAACTTCACTAAACATTGTTCACTTACCAAGACCTTATGATCATCCTTCACCCAAGCGATCTGATAGGGCTGGGGGTGTTTCTCCCTCTTGAGCTTTAGCATAGAGACCATCTCCTCTGATACCAAGTTATCAGTGCTACCACCATCAATGATCACATCACAATATTTATCTTTACACTTGCACTTGGTACATAATAGACTCCTCCTTTGTCCTGGTTCAATCTCACCACTTAGTAGGACCCTTTCATTTACTAAAGTCTCTCCTCTTTCTGCATCCTCTGAATGTGATGATTGTGCATCTTCATCCACATGAGCAACCCTAGCTTGGCCTTCAGCTCTCCTATCTATCCTTCATTGATGTTGAGGGCATTCAAAGGCATGATGACCTTCTTCATTGCAATGGAAACAGGTACCATAGAAGCCTCCTCTTCCTTGTCCACATCCTCTACCTCTTCCTCTCTGATTTTCAAAGTCTTGATCACGGAAGCGGTTGAAACCCTCGTTCCTCTGGTTCCTACTAGTACCCACATCTTCATTTTTCTTTTGGGTCTCATTTTGACCTCTTGATGACCTACCACTACCCCTTCCTCCTTGAGCGCGCCCTCTTTGTCTTCCTTCAAACATTTTATTTAGCTTTTCTTCAACTCGTAGTGCAAACTAGTATGCTTCTTCAACACTGGTCATTCTTACTAGACTTAATTCCTCCTGGATGCTAGGTCGCAACCCACTGATAGAACGAGCAACCTTCTCCTTATTTTCTTCTACATGCCCTGCTCTAATTAAAAGTTGATAAAACTCCTCCGTATATTCTTGGACTGATTTTCCTGCTTGCTTTAACCCATGCATCTTCTTAAACAAATCAAGCTCATAGTCAACATGAATGAACTGCTTCTTCAATTTGTCCACCATACGATCCCACCTTGTGATCTTCTCCTTTCCTCTTCTATTTCTTTCTAATTGAACCTCTTGCCACCAAATTTTGGCATGACCTTTCAGTTTGGCCTTTGCAAACTTAACCCTATTTGGATCCCTGATATCCTCATATTCAAAGTACTCTTCCAGTTCATTGATCCAGTCGATCAACTCATTTGGTTTCAAATTTTTTGAAAATACACCGACATCAATCGTAGGTCTTTTCCCAAACTTAGTAATGACCCTAAAAAGCCTTTCCTCTGCCTAATTCAGAACTTCCCCGTCAACTTCCCCTTCTGGTCCAATTTCTTCTTCTTCATTGTCATCCTCACTTTCGTCACCTGCAGCAACATTTGTTGCCCTACGAAGCTCCTCCTGCAATGCTTGGACCTACCTTTGGAGGGCTCTAACCTCCTTAGGATTAATAGCTCTGGCCCTTCCACCATGCTCTCTTTGTAGAGGCATCTTCTTAATTCAAACCCACAACCACACAGTCCTGGTGCAAACTGCCTCACAGTCCGTGCTCTGTCTACACACTCAGGAAAACCTTCTCTAATACCACTTGATGGGGAAACAACCCAATCACAGAATGGACATAACAGGAAAGGGGAAAATTTTATTAACTATGAAAATATGCTAGTACACTTAGTGCAAAGAAACAGACTCCAAAACATGTCTTATGGGCTTACAATAGCATAAATCTGGAGATAAATTCTTCTCCCAGTACCTTCTCTCAAAGTCCATTTCGAACTACCTTTTACAATGCCAGAAATGTCCTTAAATAGACCCCAAAGTGTTAAGTATTAGGAATACATTCTAGAAAGTGCTAGTTGGCACGCACTGACCAAGTAGAAGGCTCCAGAAGCCATGTTAAAAGTTGGCACAAAACTAGAAGAATCCATAAACAGTAATCGAACTTTCGGGAGGCATAACTTTTGAACCGTAGCTCTGATTGACGAACCATTTACATTTTCAAAAAGCTCTCAAAGCACTCTATAGCCCTATGGATAGCTTCGCTCATCCTCCATTTTTTGGCCCTGTTTGAGGTCATTTAATGCCCTTAACCTGACTTTGAAGCATTCTTAGGAGGTCTCCAAAAATTGAAAAACCGCAATAACTTTCAAACCGTGGGGCCTTTTGACCTAATTATTTTTTTGGAATGCTCTAAATTACAATTACATTCATTCAGCCAATTTACACCCTCTAATTTACCAAAATTATGGCCCAATTACATACTCCTATTGTTTTAGCATTTACATGTATTCCAAGGTGTTCAAATACTCTAACCTAGAACACTGATAGTGGAACTATGAGAGTTGAAACCTTTATTTGACCTAACTGGGTATCCAGAAATGAAAACACATGAAACAAAAACTAAGTCTAAGTACTTTTTTTTTTGGGTGACACAGGATTGCCCTTATACCTCCGGATGCTCTTGCATCATTGGACCTTAGAAGGTCATGTGTGTTTTCTCCTAGATAGATTTGACTAGGTTCAATTCATTCTAGTTTTTTTTGAGTTGTTTTTGCTTACTTGTGTTTTGGTTGATAGGAAGCAAAAACTAGGGTTATGGGTCTTATACCCTAGAAGCCTAAGGAAGGTGTCAAAAAAATTATTTAGGTGGGCAGGGGCCACCAACCCCACCCCCCTTCTTACCTATCATAAATGGCTGCGATGATAGCCAAGGCTTCTATGTAGTCAATGATTATTGTGGGAATCAAGGCTGCCAAAGAAGCCAGGCCACGTGCTAGCCTTCAGCTATGTGATGACCACCCCATAATTTGGGGTTTGTAAGTTGCAAAAATTAAATTTCTTTTTTAATTATTATTTATAATAATTGTTATTTATTATTATTAATTATTATATTTTTATTAAATTTAATAATTATTTTCATTATTAAATTACTGAATATTATTTTATAATAATTTAATAATTATTGTTAAATTTTAATAATATTTAATTAAAGAACTTTTTTGTATAGTTTATATATATTAATATTTTTAATTTCAATTTTTTAAATTAAGAGAAACTTTTATAAGCTCTGAGTATTGTGTAAAAGTTTCATTTTATATGAAAATGGTTTTCAGAACTAAGATGAATTTTAATGGATTGATTGCTCACTTGAAATACTTGTGTATTCAAAAAAAGCTTTATCAAATGTGGCATGTTGAGAACAAAAACTTGAACCCTTATTGTGAATCAAATTTTATGAAATTATGATTGCAAACCAAATGAACTATGAAACTACACCTATTTTAAATGACTTGATGAGATGCATGAATTATTCTGTGTTGGGGTTTGGGGTTAAACTTAGTACATTGACCAGTTAGGATGTTTACCAAAGGATTGGGAGTTTTGTTTTATGATGTTGTGTGAATGTTGTGATTAATGTGATTTGACCTTTGAGGTAGTGATTAGTGTTTATATTATAATTTCTAGTTGTTTATATAGGACTGATGTGGTCGTTGTGACTTTATGAGATTTTATGTTATGAGCTTAGGGTAGGTTATCTTTATGTATGTTGGGAAGTGGCTTGCAATGGAGGTCGGAGCCCTACAAAGGCTTCTTGGGTAATCCATTATAGATTTTATTAATAAGTGATAACATTTCATTAAATGGGTTTAAGATGAATTAAAAAGTATCAGTGGATTACCTAGCTCATGCCTTGAGTACTAGTACAGGATAGGATGGGAGTAGAGAGGATGCTCACTTGTGACCTTTCCTTATTAGTATGCCTTGTCTGTAAGAAAGGATATTGATGCCACATAGAGTCACTAGGGGGCTGAAGTCTAGAGAGGTTTCCAAGGTAACCTTAGAGTTAGCTCATGCAATGACACTTGCCCACTTAAATAGTAGGTTTCCTATGTGTCTTTGTTTCCTCTGGGATTAGATGTTATGTATGTCTTGGTACCTTTGAGATAGATTTCTATCAGGATTTTATCGACCTAGATTTTGGTTATGACTATTGGATTGTTATCTGTATGGGACTTGAGACTATCTCCTCAACATGATGGAAGTGGGCCATTAAGGTTCCACAAGGTTGGGTGGTAGTGTTTCTTATACCATTGAGTTTCGATAGATGGATGTTGTTGCTAGATATACTTGTGCAATTGTTCTCTTCTTTTGATCTTGTGATTATGTTCTTTGGTCATAATCTGATGTGCTATACTTGATTGTCGGAGATATTATGAAACATTGTACATTTTTCATGATATATATTATTTTAGTGTTTCATACTATCATGCCCAAAATAACGGGGCAAAAGCACACCAATTTTTTTTTAAAGGATTAATAATCCACTATGTAAATACTTGCCACACTAATTAGGCTATGGAAGTCAACAAAGGATTAAAGTGTGTTTCTAATACATATCATAAATATGTAAAGTCAGTATTGCAATCCAATGCATAGGTTCGAAAGCCTAAGTTTTAATGCTGTAGGAACATGTAGCTTTGGCTTGGAAGAGTTGGTCGATTAAAATTTAGGTTTGATTTACAAAGGTATGACTTCCAATTCAAATTTCTCTTTAGGGTTTCCAAGTTCATAGGTCGACTATGATACTATCCCCTTTTAACACTTTACCAGATCAATCCTTAGGAGACTCTAATTTTGCATTTAAAGGCTAATCCATCATAACACGTTAATACTTAAGATATTATCATAATCTGTTTAGAACTAATTTAAGACATTAATTATTTCATCAATAAAACAATTTTGACATACATTTTCCTAGCAAAAATAATCTTATGCTACCATCAAGTTGGCTATATGAGAACCCTTCGATAACCCTTGAAAACTATAATCTTAGTAGATCAAATTAACTAAATCCATAATTAATTACAAAAAAGATTATAATAGGGCATTATTATAATTTTATACTAAATAAAATAAATTAATCTTACATATTATTCCGACCGTATAACAAAACCAACCCTCACACTTACTTAAAACTCATTCACCTATATTTTCTAAAGATTCACTACTTACCCACTACTTCTATCTCAAACAATTTCACATTCATATTAAAAAATAAATAATCTTTTTTTGTTTAAACAAATCTAACTAATAACACTAAACATTCTTTACTAACTGCTAAAAATTTACTTTAACTTCATCTTAGACCAACTACTAAAACATAAATAAAAACTAAAACTAATTAATAATAATATTAACTTAACCAATGTATTATTAATTAAACAAAACACTAATTAACAACATAATTAAATTACTTTAGTAACAAATCTAAATCTAACTAATCAAAATATTAAAATAAAAATAAAATAACTAACTACACTATTATTAACATCTAATCTTAAATACATACTCTAGCATTTATCAAATTAAATACCTTTATGATAAATCTTTAAATTGACCAAACTTAATTTAAACTAAAACAAACAATTCAAGTTTAATCTAAACTAATTAAAGTCTAACACTATTTACTCAAACAAAAAATTTAACATTATCTAATTAAATCATATCCTAATTTTTTAATTAATACAACCTAAGCAATCTTACTTTTACTAACCCCAATATCTTGTTAACAAATACTAATTACTACATGCTCTTATTACTTACACTTAACTCTACTAACTAACAATCCAATCCTAAACTAATTTAAAACTTACTAAATACTAAAATCTATTTTCACAAAAAAAAACACTAACTACCCATCAACAATACTAATGAAAAAATATCTTAACATAAAAAATAAAATAAAACTAACCTACAACTAACCTACCTTACACCCTACTTGCTCCCCACTACCCAATACAACCTTGGGCAGCCTCCCAAGTGGCTGCACATTGTCCTAAGATAGCTTTCTCCTTCAAGGTAGACCTATAATTATTGCATGGGCAAGTGGAGGTTTAATTTGGTGGGATAAGGTTTGGATTTTCTATCCAAATAAAAATTGCAATCAAATCCCTTTATTTCCCCAAGCTCTACGTCCACCCTTGGAGGGAAGGAAAAGTGAGTGGGGTGGGGACCACAGATGTCCCATCCCCCTTTCCTCAAATGATTTCAGCTATATATATATATATATATATATATATATATATATATATATATATATATATATATATATATATATATATATATATATTTTAAAAGGTCTTTTCCCTCCACTTGCAAGGTGATGAAGGGTAATAAATATCTTCTTGTGATATTTATAATTTTGATTTCTTTTTTTTGACTTTAAGTATTTCATTTCATAGTCTATAAATATTAATTGTTTAATGACTGTCATGGGAATATTTGAATTATTTCCTTTCTTCATGCATTAGGCAGAATGTTGTAAGTGTCTATTTTGGACAATATTTTTTTTCAAGAGTCTATTTTTCTAAGTGTGGGATTTTTGAAAGCAATTAAATTTACATGGGAAGAGATGTGTGTGTGTGTGTGTGTGTGTGTGTGTGTGTGTGTGTGTGTGTATGTGTGTGTGTGTGTTTTGATTTAAAACAAAAGGTTTTAATATAATGCTTGAGTATTCAAATAGGAGTGTTATGCTTCCTGATAAACACAAGAATACAAATGAAGTACCAATCGTTATATCAATTTTTCTTAACATATTTTGAACTCAAATTGCTTAACTCAATATATGTCATCATTTTATCTAATTAACACTAATCAAATGAATACAATTTTGAACCATAAGAATACCATATAAAAGGGTAAAACATCATTTTATCCACTTTTCGATAAACACATGCATATAAATTGAACTGTAAGAAATATCATATGAAAGGAACATACTCCATTTTTTTAATTCAATCATTTGATTCAAGGAATCCCTCAAGAAAGAACCAGGGAAGAAAACCCAAGATCGTAGTTGTATCCACAATAAGTTTAACAATCACATTTTTACAATGGGATCATTATCCTAAGGAGAAATCTCCCAACATTTGAATTTCAACTCTAAATTTTTTGCTTGACTCCTTAATACAGAAAACATTGCAAAGTCTGGAACACATCAAGGTGATCATGGAGAGAATGAAAACTGACCGAGAGACAACCAATCTTAACATGAAGATAATTTCAAACATTCATTCCCATCCAGGTTTGAAGAATAGGTTCATCCTTGAACCAGACTAGCAAGAAGGTGGATTTTTTCAATTGGAGACGTCGGTCACAATACCATAACAAGTGCCCTTTTGGGGCTATAAACTCAAAAAATTTTGTTCTTCCATTTGTTAAATTCCAAAACTCAAAATATGGTTTGTGCTAATGAGTAGGGTCCCATAACACCCTACTCTCTCTCTCCCTCTCCTTGTCCTGAGAAGAGACTCTACACTGTCAGAGTCCAACTAAAGACCTCCTCCCATACATGGCCATTTTTGCCTTATCCAAGGGTGAGTAATGCCAATACAACTCATACAATCCCTTCGCAAATCAAAGCAAAATACTAAGAAAAAATATTTAAGAAAAAAAACTCATTTCAATCCCTCCCAAACATATTCTTCAAATACACAAATATACATATGCAAGAAAATTACTTAAGCATGAAACATAGCATGAACAAAAAAAGCTTGAGGGACTCCTACCTTCACAATAAGGTTATTGAAACTGAATAATTTGAGATGAGTTTCCCTTCCTTTTTCCTTCTCCTTCAATCCTAAATTACTCTCTAAAACTAGAGGTTGGGTGAACACTCTTCCTCTCTCAAATTTGCCTATAAATGGGATATTAACTCAACCAACTCCAAAATGCAATAAATCCCCCACTTGCCTAAAAGTTCTAGAGTCTTTTAACTCAACTTGTCATAAGGCTAACCTCAAGGTGGAGTTTAACTTATCCAACTCATGGGTGAAACATTCAATTTTTAGAATAAAGCAAAAATGGGATATTTGGGTGACCATAAAAGTCAGCAAAAGGGGCTAGAGGGGTAGAAAATGCCCCCAACCCATACCCATATCCCTTAGGTTCTTAGTTTTCATGATTTTTGACCTCTAGGACTATTAAGGGACCTATCAAAAGCTTATAAAATTATAGATTTTCTAACAACCCTCAAAAATGCAAATTAATCACTAATCCTGATTAGGGTAATCAATCTCAATTACTAATTGATTAGTAAAAAGGTCACTAACCTAGTCCAACTTAGATCTTTAGGTTACTTGGTTAACCCTAACTATCAAGTTGAAATGCATTTACGAATCACGAGTGTCAAGAGACACTATAAAATCATTGCTACAAAATGTATTAACATTTAATGATTACAAAATGGTACATTCATTAAACTCATGATACAAATAAAATACAAACAACAGGGTTTGCATCTTTTATGAGACTTAAGCCTGATTTTCACAAATGATACATAGGGTCTAGTTCTGATTCTCTATTAGATTCCTTAGCTAATAAATCCTGCACACTCATTTCACACATCAGTAGCTCGAGAAAATCAAATGCATATATATAACTCATCGGGATAATTACATAAATTAAAACATAAATCTTTCATTTAAATAACCCTTTCCAATTTTGGCACATATTTAATCATCAATAATTACATAATTAGTATAACTTATTAATTTAGATTAAAATACTAGAATAATCATCATTAGGCATGCATATAAATTAAACATCATAAACATCGTCAATAGGGCATACTGAACTATCTGAAAGCATTAAACCTAATCATCGAGGTACCAAAATCAACACCCTCGTCATTAAGTGAAAATGCCTTGTATCATCATTAGTGAAATTTTAATGTTTAAATAATCGAGATAATGTAGTAGTTCTCGAATCATTGAGCACTAAAACATGGATGTCTCAATTGCTCTCAATTTCATTAGGACATTCACAACATAAAACATTACTTCATATCTGTGTCAATCTCCTATAACGGTTTTAATAGAGGATTCATATTTGATAAGTACATACGAGGAGGGACCTTACACATACCCTGTGGCTTGTATAGAGGATGATTATGCATGTTGGAATATGCTATGTGGCATCTTATGTACTTGTATATTATTTCATTTGATTCATACTTATGGTTATCATATGATGTGGACTTTGTTATGTATCAGATTTAATCTTAACAAAACTTAGTATGTGATTCAATGTCACAGAACCATTGAGAGATGTAATTGTTATTGTATTTATTTATATGTATGTGAGTTATTACTTCCGCTATGTTATCTCTTTTTGTTTTAATATTTTTAAAAAAATGTTTGAAAAACTTGGTGACTTAATAGATTAATTTCATTTGAGTTCCCTGGTGGGGTGTTACAATAGGTGCATGAGGAAAACATCCCTATAATCCACCTCTTGGAAATGCATGTAGGATTATTTTACACGTGTTACTAGATCTCCCTTCCCTCTAAATTTTTCAAATTTTTGGATCTCAAAGTTTTTGGGGAAGGGTATTGTTGTTATAGCCCTATCAAATGGATATACACATACGTTCCCAAACTTGAACATCTTGGCCTTGGTGTTGGCTTTTAGCTCTTTGATGACATTCAACATTTCCTCCCACTTTGGGTTTACGGGTGCTGTAGGAGGTTCCCCAATCCTAGTGCCCCTAATGTAGGGTATGTAATGAAAAGGAACATAAAACTAAACATTTAAAAAAATAAAACAAAGAAGCATATATGAATGGACATAGAAAACATGAAAAGAGAATGCAAAGCAAGTATGACAAGTTGTCCAAATGCCTCTTTAATGCTTAGATGTGTCCAAATGGATGATATGTGTAATCAAATATGGTTAATCTTTAAACATGGATGATGATTCAATTCAAAAAAGGGTTGAGTGATGGATTTGTCGAGGAAATTTGGTGTAACGAGTGTGTAATGGATGTTTTTGTTCTTCAAAATAATAACACCAATATAAAAGGTGGATGAAAATGGAGTAGTGAAGGGTTCAATTTATGGGCCAAGAGGTGATGAAATGGAGGGCCAAGATGAAAAATGGAGGATTTTTGAGGAAGGGATACAGTGCAAGGAGAGAGAAGAATATGGATTGTGCTTCCTTGCAACTAATGAGGTGATGACACTTGTCAAGAGGGGAGTGAGTATGAGGAGAGAAAAATTTTAGAGGGAATGCAACCATTTTAGGGAATGTGAGGGGACAAATGAGTTATTAGGGAGATGGTCATGTAAGAGATGTGTAAGGGGCATTTAAGGTTGACATTAATGAAATTAGGTGGGAGTGTAAGAGATGGGATGAGAGGTTCTACTTTAGTTTGGCATAAGAATTCTTTATCCCATGTGTAAAGTTGTGCACATATATAGGAGATGATTAGGCTTGGGTTAAGGGGTGGATTAAGAGGCAAGTGGATATGTTAGGAAAATCCAAGTGGATAGATTAATTAAGTGGGTTTAATTAGATAATAAAATGGGTTAGCATGGGTGAATAGGTTGGCTTGAGTTTGAACCTCTAGGTTAGGATTAGGTTAAGGGTTAGGCTAAGGCTTGAGGATTTTACTAAATGGTTTATTTAATCAAAAGAATAAAATAAAATACATTTGTGCAATTGTTGAATTTAATAGAAGAATAATAGATTTAATTAATAAAGTGGACTATAGGTTGTCATTTGATTATTAATTAGAATATAGTCAATTAATTAAATTAATTAACTAGGGGATATCATAAATTAATTAAATATTAAATACTTAATCAATAATATCCTAGAAGATGACTAAATAAGTTTACTTAATTGCATAACTAGCTTTAGGTGTCTACATGACCAACTTACTAAAAATAGTAGCTTCCACAAATAACAACTCTGCAATGAAATGTAACCCTTATTGAAAAGATAAAAATATAAATATAAAATAGAAATATTTTTTGGGTGATGCAAGATTTCCCTTACACATAAGATGCTCCTACATCAAGTGCCCCCAAATTGTTGTACTCTTCTAGAATACACTTGATTAGAAGCTTTCCTAGTTAAGGATTACAAAATCACTGTTAAATGCAACTTGATTAAGGGATTAACCTAGAGACCTATTAAAGTCTTAAACCATAACCTGATTAAAATATTTTAGAAACTCTTTTAAGAATTCCAACCTGTCAAATAATTTATAATAGACCTTCTAAGGTCACTCAATTAAGGGATTAAACTATCACAATGGTTAGAGAGTAACAACTACAAATGATACGTAGTTTATAGTAACATTGCTAAATAATATCCAAGAAAGTTTCTCAATACATCAACATACCATATATGATCTTCTATTCTAATTTATAACTCCTCTGTGATTACAACAATCTTCTTTGATTAACTTCTCCTTTGTCAATTTTCAGTCACAATAAAATTTTCTACAATCTTCTTCTATGATACTAGACTTCTTTCTTCTTCTTCATTAAGTATAACTCTTTGATTACAAACCCTAAACCTAAATCCAATGATCCAAATCTAATCATTCAGTTGACTTCATATATCATTTTCCCATTAACTATTTTGACCTTGTAGAAATTTTCAATGGATATATCCTCAAACATATTACCTTGATCCTTGTGTCATCACCTTTTTCCTTAAATCATGCCTTAGTCACCCAAATTATAAAATAATTCAAACTCTATAATTATATGGTGAATAATCATCAGTTGTCCTTTGCTCACCAATAATCCTTCACCATCTCCAATAATCAACAACATTGTCTAAGAGTCTTGATAGATGCAACTTCATCTTGCTCGCCCATATGTCAAAGTCATCCACATTCTTATTGAAATAGGCATATTTCCTATGCATCTTTATAATCTTTATCTTTAGGTGTTAAGTCTTCTAAAAATTGTACAAACAAGTACTCTAATACTAATTGTAGGTATAGGATGATTAATGGGGGGTGAATTAGTAGTCACCAGCCCAAACAAAATTACAAATTTTATCAAACAAATTCATTGATTGACACATATTTGACCTATTAGCAACTCTATTTGTAAAATAAGCATTAAATCATCATTAAATAGACAAAAGCATCTACATAATAGTAAAACATTCCCACAAATATTTTTACTCTTTTAAAATAGGCTTGATTAGGAGATTACCTAATTTAGGGTTACAAAAGAATTGTTAAATTTTATCCGATTAAGGGATTTCTCTAGAGACCTATTAAAGTCTTATACCCTATTAGTAGTAACCTGGTTAGAGGATTTTAGACACACTTTTGAAAATTCCATCCTATTAAAGGATTTATAAGAGACATCTTTTTAGGGTGACCATTTTAAAGGATTTTATTGGTAGAATTGTTAGAGAGTAACAACTACAAATTATTTGTAGTGCACACTAGCACTACTAAATTAGATCTAACAAAGTTTCTCAATACATCAAAATACCATATCTGATCCTATGTTTTGATCTATAACCTCCTATTTGATTGCAACAATCTTCTCCAATTAACTTCTCATTTGCTTATATTTAGTCGCAATAAACTTTGTTATAATCTTCTTCTTCTGTGATACGAAACTTATTTCTTCTTCTTTCTTAAGTAGAAATATTTCTATTAAAAACCCTAAACCTAAATCACCAATCCAAATATAATCATTTAGTCAAATTCACATATCATCTTTTCCATAAACCATTTTGACCTTATAGAAACTTCTTAATGAATACATCCTTAAACATATTATTTTCATACTTGTGTCTATAATGTCCCCACTAATTAGCAAGAAAGGAGTAAAACTTGCAAAATAAATGTTAAAATAAAATAATAAGCACAATTATACTATTCTACCCCCAACCCCAACCCCAACCCCAACCATAGAGACATCTCCAAATCAAGTTTACTAACACTTAGTTATTCCATAGTCTTCTCTGAAATGCATCCCTTAGGGTTCTTTTTGGATGGGTTATCCTTTATCGAAGGCCAATAGCATATGCATATGTTGACATCATCAAACTATTCTAGCATATTGATCAGATGGAGATTATATTAATCTCATGTATTGATATTATAGAGATGATGACAATCTTAGGCGTGCTAGTCAAATAGAAATTATTACTCACATACCAACATTATAGAGATTCATTATTCTCAACCATGTTTGTCAGATAGAGATTACATAAATCTCATATTTTGACACTTCAAACTTGTCTAGCCATTTATACAAGGGTTTTTCTAATCTCTCACACTAATACAATAGCTATTTATACAAAGATTATATTAACCTCTTGCACTAGCTAATCTCTCAATTACTACTCGTAAAAACAATTATATTGACCATATCATATAAAAAATTGTTCATAAATTATTTATAATTATTTTATTCATAAAATATCTCATTCACATTTTATAGATTACTCATATTTTAAGTTACATATATCTAATATATAATATTAATAATAAATAGTTACTTTTCCAAATAAAATTGATTTTACCTCTTATTATATCATAATTACTTGTCGAAATAATGATAAAATAATATAATAATTAGCAATTTCATGTTTATATGTTATATTGACTTAATTATTATTTAATTATTACTCATCTCCTTAGCAATGTTATTCAATTTAATATATAAATAATTAAGTCATATTGTTTATTCAATAAAAAATATATAAATTCAATTTGACATATTAATATATTGATTCAATAGATTAAATCTATAATCAAATGCATTGCATTCTTATTTCAATTGAGGTTCATTATATAAGTCGATGTTTGTCATAATTATTTTTTTATTGTGTTATTATTATTTATTTATCTTTGTAATTTAATTTAATTATTATCATTGTTATTTAATATTGAAACTTATTCTAGAAGGGGTTATTACAATCCTACCCTCCCAAAATTGCTCATCCTCAAACAATTATATACTTATCCTTATATCTCACTGACTAACTTTGGTACACATTTTCTTCTAAAGATTTTTTTTTTAGGTGATCTCATAATAGTACTAATTATATTACAATGAGAGTGTAAATTTGATAATTTAGTTCCTTTTTCATTTTTGGTTAATCCACAATTCTATTAAAAATGTGAAATATATATTTGAAGATATGAAGTATGTATGAAGACTCGAATAAACTTAATTAATTGCATAGTTACATTTCTTCTTATTGACCTAGAACAATTTTGTGATATCACTGTAATGTCTCCAGTACTAAAGTTAGCAAGAAAGGAGTTAAACTTCCAAAATAAATGTCAAAATAAATAATAACAAGTATAATTATACTACTTTATCCTCTACCCTAACCTTAACCTTAAAGATGTCTTCATATCAAACTTATGAAACCTTAGTTTTGGAGTGCACCCATTAAGGTTCTTCATAGACGAGACATCCTCTATCTAAGGCTAATCACATATACATATGTTGACATCATCAAAATATTCTAACACATCAATCTAAGGCATGCCTATTAGATGGATATTATATCAATCTCACATACTGACATTTGAGATGGTAACAATCTCAGGTATTTTAGTTACATAAAAATTACTACTCATTTACTGACATTATAGAGATTCATCATTCTTAGTCATGTTGGTTAGATAGAGATAACATTAATCTCACCTTTTGACACTTTAAACTCATCTAACTATTTATAATAGGGTTAAACTAATCTCTTACATTGGTTCAATAGCCATTTATACGAAGATTATATTAACCTCTTTCACTGACACTATGAAATTTTATCAATTACCACTCCCACAAAGAATTGTTGGAAATTCGATTGAAAAGATCTTTGATGAAGAAGATAGATCAAAGAGGGAGATTGTTGTTAAAATAGTGTTGTCAATCATTTTTTTCTCATTGATGTTAAACTTGGTATTTGTAAGAATGACAATTGCTTATAAGATCCAAGTACTATCACTTAGTTGATTGATGAAGAGGATTTAATCAACAAGATGTAACAAGAGCACCTAAGGGAAAGGTTGAGTTATGATGTTGTAATGAAGTGCAAGGATCAGTTAAGATAATCATGAGATGATGTATTGGTAACATACTTGAAGATATAGAAGCTAGCCACACTTAGAAACATTGGAGGAATAAGTTGAAACAAGGTTGGCTACAAAGCTTAAACTAAGTTCATCAGTGGGTTCCGAGCAAGCTAGTTGAAGCTGAGCAAATTTTCAATTGGAACCGAGCAAATGAAAAATCTAGTGTGTGCTGAGTGAACTTTAGGTGCCAAGTGAAGTCCAAGTGCTGGGAAAAGTAATAGGTTCTGAGCATCAAAAAATCTTAGTAGGTGCCGAGTGAACTATAGGTGTGGAGCATCAGTAAAACACAGTTGATGCTAAGCAGCATAGTATGTGTTGAGCATCAAAATTTCAATAGTACCAAGCTGCTGCATTATTGGAAATGTCAAAGATTTTCCAAATCTAAGCTGACATAGTTGTTACCTAGAATTTTGTGAACTAGTTGGAGGATAAGGATTCTATGTAAACTATTTTTGAGTGAATTTAAGAGGATTCTTCATGATGTTTCTAGAAGAAACAAAATATGGGTTAGATTCAATGAATCCTACCTAATCCATATGAATTGAAATTAAAAGAGGGAAGAATTGAGTGGGAAAGGAAAATTCTAGACTTCTATTTAAGAAGTCATAGACGAAGAAGCAAGAGTTGCTAGTGTGCCAAATTGTGAAGTAGTTAGAAGGGTGTCAAGGAGAAGACATCTAGAGAAGGGAGAATAAAGCATAGATACTCTGCTTTGATAAGTGGTCAAAGAGAGAAGATTGCATTGGTACATTGTGCATGGAGATTCAAGGAGATAAAGCTTTAAAGCAAGGCAAGTTTTCAAGAGTTGCAGAGACTGAAAGCCAGAGAATGTTATGAGCTGAATGGTGATTTGAAATCTGCAAGTTGAGTTGTAAGCTGTAATCAGGTCAAAACCTCTTATTGTTACTCTCTAGAAATTTCATTAGCTAGTAAGAGAAAATCCTATGGACTTGGGTTGGTCTAATAGCCATTTGTAAATCCTTTAACAAGGTGACATTTCAAGTGAATGTTCTAAAGTCCTCTAACTAGGCCCACTTCTAACAGGGTGGTTAAATCCTTTAACTAGGTCACATTTAATAGTGTGTTGTAGCCTTTAATAGGGTAGGTCTTTCGTAGGGCATCATTTTAGAAGAGTGAGAACTGAGTAGCATGTTACTAGTGGTTTTTCCCAAATTTGGTTTCCACATAAATCACTATGTTATGTGTTGATCTTTTTATGTGTTATGGTTGCATGTTGATTTACAGTAACTTGTTGAATAGGAAAGTTAAAGTTTGGATGAGCAAATAGTTAAATGGGCACACTTTACTTGCTAAAAAGTTTGAATAGGACATTTTGGACCTTGAATAACTGATTCACTGCCCCCTGATCTCAGTTATTCTAAATAATTCCTAACAAGAATTATATTAGCCATACCATACAAAAATATTTTATTCATAAATTAATAGTTACTTGTCAAAATAAAAATAAAATACATTATACATCTTGGTGGGTCCATGTTCCCTCTATAATGTTGATCCAATTTGTAACAAGGGGTGCAAGCACCAAAGTTCCTTCCTTTATTGTGGTGAGTTTTGGGATAAGAGTTGAGTAAAGTTGTGTATTTAATTGCAAACTTGAAAAAGAATCTCAGACGTTATATAATGCTTCCAATAAATCCATATATAATTAAAAATATAAAATATAAAATCGTAAGATTATTGTTGGACTATTTATCAACCAAAGATTGAACACAACACAACACATTCTTTTCACAAAAGTAACAAAATTACAATAGAATAATCTAAAATTATTTCTTACTTTATATATAAAATATAACTAGACATTTTTCTTCTCATTTTTTATATAGTTTTTTAATAAAACCTATATATAGGTTTTATTAAAAAACTATATAAAAAATGAGAAGAAAAATGTCTAGTTATATTTTATATATAAAGTAAGAAATAATTTTAGATTATTCTATTGTAATTTTTTTACTTTTGTGAAAAGAATGTTGAATATAGTATTACATTTAAAAATAATATATTTCTTTTTAGGAAATAAGTAATTTCTCTATGTAATTACAAAGATAGATGATGTAATTTAATTTTACTATGAAAATACTTCTATGATATTTTATTTTATTTTAAAGTAATTGTATTCAAAAGATTAATTGTTAAGAAAGTTGGGTGAAATGTTAAACTTAAGTCCCATTTGAATTCATCCCATAATATATTGGTTAACTTTAATCTAATTTATAGTTATTTCACTACACAGTTAGAATATAGTTATTCTATTAAAATCACTATATTTTAAGGGTTTCAATTGATGAATAAAATTATAGATGTCATTACATTTAACATACTTATTATATAAAGTTAATACACTAACAGATATATTTTATTTTAAAATACCACAAAAAATTGATGTGTAGGCATCAACTAAATGTACCAATTTGTAATTATCTAGAAAGTGCTAAGTTTAAATACATCCTGAGGTATTAGAGGCAAACCTCATGGGGGGCTATACAATTTCCTCAAGAATTTACAAGAGTATTAACTGAGTTTGATTATATATATATATATATATATATATATATATATATATATATATATATATATATATATATATATATATATATATATCTATATATCAAACTTCAAGACCTAAAAAATTTAACATTATTATCTTAAAAATAATAATTTAAAAAAATCATTTTATTTTACTAACAATTAATACTTTTATTAAAAATATAAACAAATAACATAGATTAATAAAAAAAATTATCTAAAGAAGTGTGAAAAATGTTTTAAAAATAACATTTGGAATATCTAAAAATGAATTCTATTTTCTAAATTACCCTTGAAAATGTTTTTTAGATGCACTTCTATTTCATAAGCCACTTTCCCTAGAAAATCAAATTCTAAAATAGTCTCCATAAAACCTATTCTTTAAGGTATATTGCTAACTTCACAACGAAATTTGAAGCAACTATATTTCTAGGTTTTTTAAAATTGGAAAATAATTGTCATGTATAGCCTTCTGCAATAGATACATCTCCAAAATGAGTTGGGTCTATTTTACTATATAGTTAGTGGACATGTATGGAAGCATATGTCAATTATAGTACCAAGATGTGCAACAACAAATGTCTTCCATTAGTTGTGACCCAATATAGACACATTGCTTAAGGTCCCCTGTTATTATTTCTTCTCTATCCATTTAGGTTGCTTATTTCTTTGTTTCCACTCAAATGATCTAGATTAGATACTTCCTCCATTTCAAATCATCAATTTGTCTTTTTTAGATCAAAATGCAAATATATGAGGGCAATATTGTCAAATCTCGTGGATTTCCTTTTAGATTTGAGGGCATTACTGCAAAATCCATTTGCATCTGTCCTCCATGTCAAAAATATTTGTAACACATGATCTAAAGATGTTGAGTAGCTTAAAAATATAGAAATGATTGAAAATATGGTTGGGGAATGACCATGAAAAGATAAACTTTGTGAACAAATCAACTTGCAAGGATGCATGCCTCACAATTGCTTCAATAGAGTCACTATCAATATTGTTTCTACAGAAAATATGGGGAACTACTTGAAGAAGGCATTGCTTCTAAGAGATACACATGCAAATGGAATGAGATTCACTTTTGTTATAGTGCATGAAGAACTTATCCATCTGAAGTTGGATAAAGGAAATAGAAGGGATAAAAATGGCTCAAACTAAGACTAGCTTGTGCAAATGCCCTTCTTGCACAACCCATTTCTAAGTTCTATAGATTATACTAGTGAGAATTTAAAAATATTGTCTAGAGTACTAGGCTCTATGAAACTAAATTGAAATTAGAGTTTCTTGCAACCTCAATTATTGAAAATAAAATGACAATTCACATCATTGTAGAACACAAGGGCTTGTACAAAATTGAGACACTACTACATTTGGCCCTAATTTCTGACATTAGTTTTTGATGGAGGGGCAAATTTTGTGAAATTGGGGTTTTTTTTAACATCCCCCCCCAACCTCATTAGACATCCAACTATTTATTATGTTAACCGTCATAATTTTGACAATAATAGGCTATTATTTAAAAAAAAACACCAGATCATTTTCACTCAAGACCACACACAAAAGGAAGGATTCTCATTCTAGCGCAAAAATGTGAGTAGCACATCTCAATGCTACAAACCCACCATTGACACTACCTAGGTAAAGACGTGTATTGCTTCTACAACCCCACCATGGACACTACCTAAGTAAGGATGTGTATTGCTCTAGGTTTATGTGATTTGAAAATGAAATTGCTTGAAATGTGATTTATGTGATTTGAAAATGAAATTGTTTGAAACCTAATTTACATGATGTGAAAATGAAATTGTTTATCTTGAAACCTTCTTTTATTTGAAAGTGAAATTTCTTGGAATGATAAAAAAAAATTAGCAAAAACACCATCAATTACAGCCTAAGAACATTGTAACCCTTGTCACATTTAAGTGGCTCAATTTGTTGCACCAATATTTTTAGAATGAATTCCTTTAGTTTTAAGTTGTAAAAAAAAACACAACCGCTTGGCCCACCTATAAAACATGTCCATTCCCATGGCATCCATATATTCATTTGGTATATCCGTGCACTGAACCTAATTGTGGTTTTTTAATTATGGTTTATGGGGTTTTCATTTATAAAGCTAGGTGGGATTTGATGAGAAATAGCTAGAATTTTTCCAAGGTGGGTAAGAATATAAATAGTCATAAATGACTAGGCACTTAATAGTGTAGTTCAATGTTGTACACAAATTTTATGTAGTAATCTACCCTCAGGCTCTTTGCTTTCTCCTCTTTACATACAACAAGAAATGCAAAAAATCCTTTATCAATCTTAGCTATAACCCCACAAACTCCTTTATGTTTCTCTATGGCCTAATTTTGCATTTACTTACTCTATACCTATATTAAAAACACATGCATGTGTTCTCTCTCTTAGGATTTTGAGATACATCATAGGAGGATCTTTTAATAGCCTTCCCTCCCCCTACAAAACCAAAAATTACCCTCTCCCTCTTGTAATGATAATGATATATACACATACTCTTTTGACACCAAGCAAGTCTATCTATGGTGATGTTTTTCTTACACATGTACACACTAGGCTGAGGAAATCCATTTTCGATAAGCAAATGGATTTATTCATATTCATATTTTGTATATGTCTCTCCACACATCCCATGCCATCCCATTTTCCCACCTCTCCTAATTCCCATACAAGAAGTCAATACAACACCTCCCCACAACCTATATATGAGCAATGTTAGTATGCTAATAGAAACCAAATTTAAATAAAGCTTCTACAAACTAAACAAAATTCATAAACTTCAAGATAGACTAAGATGAGCTCTCAATTGAGAATATGAGCCATTAATGGGCTCTCTCAATGAGAAGCTCTCTTGTTGAGTAGCTTTGTCTAAATAGATAGGATGTATGCTCAAGCTTTTATGCTTCAAAAAAGGCTTCAAATGGAGTTGGAATTTGGGTGTGAGTGTATGGTTTTGATGTAAAATGGCTTCTTAAAATGGCATTATGACTTTACTTCATGGATTGTGTTAAAATGGCTTGGGAGAGGATTCCTTAAATAGGCAAGAGGCTTGAGGGATTGAGGGCTAAGATGCAAGGATGAGAAAAAGCTCATGGAGGGCTCAGATTGCATGAGAAGAGAGCACATGGATTGTGCTTCCTTACAGCCAATCAGGGAGTGAAACATGTCACAGGGTGAGAGGATGGAGGAAAGGGGAAGGATGAGTCAACAAAGGAGGCTCAAGGGATAAAATCTTCATAAAGACCCTCATAATGGCTTGTAAGAGCAATAAAAGAGCTTGGAAGAGTCATTTATGACATTGTGGGCTTCATAAAGTTTTATGGTTGAGATATTTTGAGGGAGATGAGAGCAATTTCAACTTGGGCTTGATTAGGAGGGTTTTAAGCTTGCTTAGGATTGTGCAAATGATTAGAGGATGGATTAGGATGGTTTAGGATTAGCTTAGGGATAGGCAAGTGGATGGCATTTAATGAGGGTGGGTGAAGGAGGAGATATTTTGTTAACTTTGGCTTGGGTTAGTAAGTCTTAACCCATGTTTAGAGAATGTGACAAGGTTAGGAGGGGATTAGGATTAGGTTTAAAGACATCTTCTAGAAGAGTCTAGACTTTGGATGAGGATAAAGACTTTCTAGAATAGTCTAGAATTTCCTAGGATGAGGATGAGGACTTTCTAGAAGAGTCTAGAACTTCTTAGGATGAGGATAAATTAGATTTTTAGGAAATAAATAAAGTTTTATTTATTTCAAGGTTTTGGATTGAGGAGATATTTATTAAAATTTTTTTAATAAACATGAGGATTAATATTTAATCTTAATTAAATATTTTGAGTTGGGATTAGGGGTGGGAAATGATGGGATTAGCCTTTAATCAAAATTAAAGAAGGATTAGAAGATTTTGGAAGAGGTTAGTGGTCTTAAGGAAATTGGCCAAGTTTTGGGCAAAAAATAAATTTTTTATTTATTTTGGGTTTTTTGGTCAATTTATTAATTAAATAATTAATAAATAAGGAAATAGTGTTTAAATAAGATTTAAACATTTTTGGGAGGGATTCCTTAATTAAATATTTTTAAATAAGATAAAGAGATTTAATGGCATAAAAATAAATAAATAAATTAAATAATTAATTAATTAATAAATGATGATGTCATCAGGAATTTTTCAGAAAATAAAAATACTTTATTTTCTAAAGGTTTTTAGGTGTCTACACAACCCACATATCAAATTTTGTAAAAGGCTAAGTTAGCATGAATTTTGATGATATTCCTACGGGGGAGTATTCTAGCATTAGTAAAATAGTGGATAGATAGTTAAACATTACTATGTGTTGCATTCATGACCCTTTTTATCATTGATGTCAACGTACTGAGAGGATTGGCAAAGTAGTAGATAGAGATTGAGGTCGTACAAATTGAGTATTGAAGATGGCATTAGGTAGAGTTGAGGACATGTTCTACAAAGTGTCTTGATGACTTGGCTAAGAGCACATGTAGAAATTCAAAGATTGGTAGCAATTATTTGTGATTTATAGAAGACTGTTTGTAGATAGAGTGTCTGAGAAGTGGTTTTTGCTGTTTGAATTATATCTCCTAATAAAGATAGAATTTTGATGTAGTACAAGGTAGGAGAATCCCCAAAGGAGATGTCCTAGCCCCCTAAGAAATAACCACATAGTGAAAACACAACCAAAAAGAAAGATTTGATACCAAATCACAACACTTTATTCATAAATATAATTGTGTACATGCAATATGCCCAGCTATAAGGCCTTCCAAGTTAGGGCTAAATACAACAACAATTACAAAATAGTTTTTCAAGATCAAGCTTCAAGATCCAACTCCACACTAATCTTAGTTAATCTAGATCTACACTATAGAAGAAAAACCCCAAGGAAATATCAATTTTCGCTCACAAGCCGACCAAGAAATCTCCTAGTTTTCCAAGCCAAAACTACTAGCATTCCAAAAATTTGCTCCTAAAGTTCATCCTCATCTCCATGCTAGATGATCTCTATATTATGACTTAAGACTCCACAATGCCCCCTATTTATACCCAACTAAACCATAGGTTGGCCCAATTCATTATAAATTAAAATAAATCCTTACATTAAATATATGTTGAGCCACAAGTTGACCTCCAATAGACATTAAATACCAAATGCCTTAAAATTCTTTCAAAACTTATTAAATACATCAAGAACAACTAACCAAGGCCAAAAATAGGTCCACATAACTCCCATGATCACTCTAGATCATGATCTCAAGAAAAATTCATTAAACTCTCCAACTCAATCAAGAAAATTTGCAAGAACTCCATCCTACAAGCTACACTGTTGAGCATCAATAAACCCACAAGTTTGTTGAGCTCCCATAAGCATTGTCGAGTTCCATAGGTGTGAATAAACCAACACATATCAAGCACTATATTGAATGCTGAGAAATAGTATCTATTGAGCTCCTTCAACAACTAAGCCCCTTTAATGACTGAGCTCCTCAGCCAAAACTATACCCAATAACAATTGAGCACTACTCCTTTGGTGACCGAGTCCACAACTCAAAGCTAAAATCCCTCAAACATGTATGATTGGTAGCTGCCCTAGGATTCTCCTACATCGAACACCCTAAGTTCAAAAAGATGTTCTTAGTAGCTAGAAGAATGTCTTCTAGGATTCAACACATAAATCCTAAATTGGTTCTTAACATACATATCCTCCAAGTCCTCAAATTACACACTCTTTCCCTTGCTCTTCTTCTACTTCTTCACATCCATCTTTGGTGTTTCATAGGTATGTTTTCCACACTAATCTCTAACCCTCTTAGATTATTTCATCTCAACACAACTACCAATACTAAGGTTCCTCCTACCAATCTCTTCATTTTACAAAGGAATCAAGGAATGCTCCTTGCCACCTTTCTTGATAGTAAACACATTCTTGACACAATCATGCACAACCGTAAAATTATACTACCAAGGTCTACCAAGCAACACATGACAACTATTCATGTATACAATATCACACAACACTTGATCCTTATACTACCCAATCTTGAAATGAACAAGGCACTACTGCCTCACTTCGAAAGCATGTTCACCTTGCAACCATCCAATCATATAAGGATAAGGATGTCTCAATCTCTCCAAACCGAGTTTCTAAACCATCTCCTTAGCAAAAAGGTTATTAGTACTACCTCAATATAGAATCACATTGCAGACTTTACCACTAAACTTACAACAAGTCTTGAACAAACTAGTCCTTTGACCAACTAGTATTCCCTGAGCTAGTAAAATTTCTTCTTGCTTAGGTTGACTATCATGATTTTCAATCTCATTTACAACAATAATTCTTCTATGACCAACCTTATTACATTCATAAAATCTCTATCCTATATCTCCACATTTGTAGAAGTACCCTTAAAATCACCTCTACCTATCCTTTTCTTCAAATCAATAGGTTTTAGTTCATATTCTGCACTTGATTTAGCTTGTGTTGAGATATCCTACTTCTCCTTCCCTCTAGCATTACCTTGACCTTTCCTCTTCAACTTATCTTCTTCCTTCAGGGCATATTGATAAGCATCCTCAACTGTATCAATCTTCAACATACCAATCTTGTCATTGATATTAAATCTCAAACCGTTAATGTACCGAGCTACCTTCTCCTTTGACAATTCCATATCTTTCAATTTTAGATTCTGCAACCTCTTAAACAACTCAAGTTCATAATTAGTAGGAATAAAATTAGTCTTCAACATAGTAATCATCAACCTCCATCTAGTGATCTTCATTTCACCTTCCTCTTCTCTATCTCTCTATAGTTCTTTCCACCAAAGAGTAGCATGTTCTTTCAACTTAGTTTGTGCCAAGCTTACTCTAAGTGGATCCTCAATATCCTCAAGCTCAAAGTTGTCTTCCAATTCACCAATCCAATCAATCAAGTCTTCAAGATTCAAAGTACCTGAGAAATTAGAAGCCTCCATCTTATGCTTCAACTTCCACTAAGATCCAAGTCTAGCGCATTGACCATCCTTAAATAGGTCTCTCAGTACGATCAATTTTTCCCTCACCACTCAATCTAGTAGCTTAAAAACCTACAACAACTTCCTCATAACTACCTTTACCATCCATATACTAATGTATACCACCTACAACACTCACACTTTTAGCAACCATATCACTCTTCATCAATGTCATCTTCTCTAAGAGCCTTACTTCTACAATATAATAGAGATCATCAATTTCCCTACGATTCAATCTTCTTTGAGTAATCTTCCAAGATCCTTTGTAAAACCTCTACAACAAATACACAAATCTAGAAGATCAATAATCTCCACAAGATCAACATTCTCCAACCCAAGGTTCTGGTGCAAACTACCTCAATGTTGGTGATTAGTCTACACACTTAGAAAAAACCTTTTCTTTGATACCACCTAATGCAGTGCAAGTCAGGAGAATCCCCAAAGGATATGTCCTAGCCCCCCAGAAAATAACCACATAATAGAAACACAAAAAATAAAGAAAGATCTAATACCAAATAACAACACTTTATTTATAAATATAATTGTTTACATGCAATATACCTAGCTATAAGGCCTTCTAGGTTAGGGCCAAATACAACAAAAATTACAAAATAGTTATGAAAGATCAACCTTCAAGATCCAACTCCACACTAATCTCAACTAGTCCTGATCTACACTCTGGAAGAAAACCCCCAAGGAAATCTCAACTTTTGCTTGCAAGCCCACCAAGCAATCTCCTAGTTTTCCAAGCCACAACTACTAGTCTTCTCAAAATTTTCTCCTACACTTCATCCTCTTCTCCAAGCTAGATGATCTCTATCTTATGACTTAAGACCCCATAACACCACCTATTTATACCCAACTAAGCCACAGGTCATCCCAGTTCATTACAATTAATTTAATCCTTAGATTAAATATATATTGAGCAACAAGTTGACCTCCAACTGATATTAAATACCAAATGCCTTAAAAAACTTACAACACTTATTAAATTAACCAAGACCAAAAGTAGGTCCACACAAACTCCCATGATCGCTCCACATAATGATCTCACACAATATCCATCAAATGCTCCAACTCAATCAAGAAAATTTACGAGAACTCTATCTTACAAGCTACACTACTGAGTGTCAATAAACCCACAAGTCTGTCAAGCTCCCATAAGAATTATTGAGTTCCATAGGCATTGAGAAACCAATACACACTAAGAACTACAATGAATGTTGAGAAATAGTATCTACTAAGCTTCTTCAATGACTGAGCCGCTTCAATGACCAAGCTCCTTGATCAAAATTATACCCAATAATGATCGAGCACCGCTTCTTTGGTGATAGAGTTTACAAATCAAGCTAAAATCCCTCTAACATGTAGGATTTCTAACCACCCTAGGATTCTCCAAAAGAAAATATGGATGAGAAAAGTTAGATAGAGACAAAAGAGAGCCTAATGATGGCATCATCAAGTGCACAAAGCTTGAGGTCACACATGTGAGAAGTTGTGAAGACTGTGAGCTGATAATATTTTCTAAATATGAAAAAGATGTATTGTATAATGTTATCTTAATGAGGTCCTATTCTAACTATTAGCGAAAGCCTTAAGGCTAACTCAATGAATTTTTTTGAGTACTTAGTATAAAGGAAGGGTTATTTCCTTGGTTGTAAAATGGATCTAAGAAATTTTTATTAAATTGTAAAGATTGGTAAATGCGAGTAAGCAATCAAAGGGATCATTGTGATGTGAAGTTGGAGCTGTAGTATTGAGATTTGAGAAGTGTTTTGGTGCAATATTGGAATGGTAAGAGGATAGAGAAAGAGTTTGAGTTTCTGAGATCAAATTGCATTTCTATTATTTTCAAAGGAATAATACAAAGACTAGTTGGATAGTGATTCTAGTGGTCTTGCCCCTAAAGCTATTTGGATAGTGGATCCTTCTACCTTCTACAACTCCTAAGAGGGTTGACATAAATCCTAACAGGTATGGAATCTCCTAGTAGGGATTCAAAGTCTCCTAATAGGGACTTATATGTATTGAATGTATTTCATTAGCTCCTAATAGAGTCCATCCTCTTACAAGGAACATTTATATTAGTACATCATTTTATGGGTGTCATCCCCACTAGGGTTTTCCCTCTAATCAAGGATTTACCTAGTTAACATATTTGGTGTTATTGTATATGTGTATCTTCTTATGGCTGAACTATTTGTATTGATCACATGTTTGAAATTTAATAAGGTTGATAAAGGTTACATTGATCTGATAACTGATTCATCCCTTGCCCCCACTCTAAATTATCTTGGTGTACTTTACTTTCTAACAATTGGTATCAGAGAATCAAGCCCTTGAAAGAAAATTTAAACAGCTTATGGAGATCAATGATAGGTCATTTAAGAAAAGAAATTCCTAAGTTTGATGGAGTTAACTATGATAGTTGGAAAGAGAAGATGAAGACACATATGCTATGCATGGGTCTAGGATATTGGCTAATTATGAAGAATGGAAATACCACTATGGAAGAAAGAAAACTTGAATAATTTAGTGAAGCTAAAGAGATTTGTTCATGTGTAATATGCTTTCCAGAGAAGCATTTTTGTCAGCTCTTCCTAAAAATGAGTACAGTTAGGTAAAATATTTGGTATCATCTCTTGAAATTTGGAAAGCTTTGGAATCTAATTTTGAAGGTGATAAGCATGATAAGATAATTGGATTATAAAACTAGATATATTTATTTTAAGAGGCTAAAATGATGGAAGATGAATCTATAAGAAGTTATATTGGTAGAATATTATAAATTGTTAAAGGAATCAAGTCCTATAATGAAACTAAAGATGAAGATGAGATCATATGGAAGATCTTGAAGAATTTGTCACCACCATTCAACAAAACAATGTAGATGATTAAGAAAGTGATACCTTCTACTGATAAATTTTCTAGAGAGACTCTTCTTGGAAGATTGGAAGCAATAAAAGTAAGTTTGAAACAATCTAGAGTTTTTCCTAGAGTGGGGACTTTCTTTAGTAAATTAAGTGTGCATCCTTTCTTATCAAGGAGTACAAGCACCAATGGAGATTATGCTAGCAACAAAAAATCCAGATATGAAGAAGATAGAAAGATTGACAAAGAATTACCTTGCTTGTGAAGACAAAACCAAATGGTAAGAAAATATTTAAATGTTGGACTTATGATGAGTTTGGTCATTTTTCTTCTAAATGTCCTAAGAGATTAAAGAAGTATAATAACAATTTCAAATATTTGTATGCAAATGATGATGAAAAGTCTAAATAAAAGAGTGAAAGTGATGATGAGTAAGGCTTTGTTGCTATAAAGGAAGAAAATCCTGAAAAAGAAGCTAGAAAAGAGAAATTCCTAGTGTCATAGGTTGAGAAGAAAGTTGATGGGATCATAGATAGTGGTTTTTCACATCATATGACTGGTGATATGATTAAAATTGTTAAGTTCAACAACCATGGTGGATGAATTACTGGAGTTGGTAACAATGTGGCTTGTTATATGACGGGAATAGGATCTATTACCGTTGATGGGAAAAATAATGTAGATGATGTTTACTTTGTTGATGGATTAAAACACAACCTTTTGAGTGTTGGATAGTTGGTTGACAAGGGATACAAGTTATAGTTCACAGAGAAGACATGCATCGTCAAGGATGTGAATATTAAGATAATTGACACTAGTACAAGATCTAGAGGGAACGGTTTTCAGATAAATCCTATAGAGATAACATGTTTGGTTTCTAAAGTTGATAGCATTTGGTTGTGGAATAGAAGGTTTTATCATATAAATTTTGACAATATTGTGAAAGCAGGTAGTAAATTTTTTGTTAGGGATTTACAAAAAATTGTGAAGCCTACTAATGTTGTGTGAAAGGAATGTGTTATGGCCAAGTAGAAGGAAAGTTCTTTTCCTAGCAAGAATTTTTTTACAACAACAAAATTGGAGATTATTCACATAGATCTAAGCAATCTCACAAAAAAGAGAGGAATCTATGGTGAAAGGTACATCATGATTATTATTGATGACTTTACTAAGATGATGTGGGTAGTGTTCCTTAGAGAAAAGTATGAAGCATTTAAGAAGTTTAAGTTGTTTGAGAATATAGTTGAGAATGAGTATGGATTGAAGATTAAATTCTTAAGATCAGATAGAGGTGGAGAATCTATCTCAAATGATTTTAATACCTTTTGTGAAATGAATGGTATTAAGAGACAACTATCAAATCCTAAGAATTGTGATCATAATGATACTACTGAGAGAAGAAATAGGTATCTAACAGAAGCAAAGAGAGCTATGATGTTTGATAATGGCATATCAAAGAGATTTTGGAGAGAAACAATTAATACAAAATTTTATACAATAAATAGAGTGCTGATTAGAAAAGGTACAAACAAGACTCCATATGAATTATGGCTTGGACATGCACCATTAGTAAAGTATTTCAAAAATTTTGGAAATAAATGTTATATTAAGGGAGATGATGACATTGGTAAGTTTGATGCAAGAAGTGATGATAGTATATTCCTTGGTTATTCATTGAAAATAAAAGCTTATATATGTCTTAATTAGAGTACTAAGACTATTGTTGAGAGTGCAAATGTAAAAGTGGATGAAATTTTTGGAGTTCAAGAGAGAATGCTTGATTATAATTCTAATGATGAAGATGCTAATCCTAAACCTATCCAAGAAAATGTTGAGACCTTTTATGAGACTAACAATGATTTTTAGAATTATATTCAAGTTGTGGAAAGGAGAGAGGAACCAAAATATGATCCTAGACTAGAAGTAATAGTTGAGATAGTGGAACCAACAAAAAATAATAAATTGACAAAGAATCACCCTACTGATTAGATTATTGCAAGCAAAGACATAAGAGTTATGAAAATAAATAGAGTACATGAATAATTATGCATGATTTATCAAGTTGAACTTAACAGTATAGATGAAGCATGTAAGGATGATCATTGGATTCAAGTAATGAAGGAAAACTAGATTAGATTGTGAAGAATACGACATAGGAATTGGTCCCTAGACCAAAGGATAAAAATCTTATAGAAACTAAGTGGATTTTTGGGAATAAAATGAATGAACAAGGTCTGGTTGTGAGAAACATAGAAAGTCTGGTATGCAAATGATATTCGTAACAAGAAGGTATAGACTATGAAGAGATATTTGTATCTATTGCTAGAATTGAAGCAGTAAGGATGTTCTTGGCTTATGTAGCAAATAAGAAGTTCAAAGTGTATCAGATGGATGTAAGGTCAACATTTCTGAATGGAGAAATTGAAGAACAAGTCTACATTGAGCAACCTAAGGGAATTCCTTTGAAAGAAGGAGATATGGTATGCAAGATGAAGAAAGTGTTGTACGAATTATAGAAATTGCCTAGAACCTGGTATGCAAGGTTGGATAAGTATTTAGGAAAACTTGGATTTTCTAAAGGTACTATAAATAGTAACTTATATTTGAAATAAAGTGAGAATGGTTTATTGATCATTATGATATTTTTGGATGATATAATCTTTGGAGGTGATGATGAAGCAAGTGAAGAATTTGTTGATGAAATAAAGAATTAATTTGAGATTAATATGATTGGAGAGATGAAACATTTCTTGAGTTTATAAATTATGCAAAATAGTGATGGTATTTTCCTATCATTGACTAAGTATTTGAAAGACTTGTTGAGAAGATTTGGCTTGGAAAGTTGTAAGCCTATTGGTACATGTAGTGCCTCTTGTGTTTGTAGTCTATACCTTGTTTATTTTGATTTGAGAGATACTTGTTACTCATGTTATGTTTACATTTGAGATGACCTAAGGGTCAGATGTTATACTTTGATTTCAGTATCATAGATGCTATACTACTATGTTGTGCAATTAATCATATTTACATGTTGATGTCATTTTGAAATGATAGTATGTTTTATGATGATACATGGTTATTCATTATTTGGACATATCTTTGATTATTTTATTTGATGGATTTTATGCTATGGTTACTTACTTCATTCTTGCTTCATTATGTTTTATGCGAACATGAGTGATGTAAATGGATTATTTTAGTATAATTGAATAAATGGTTAAATTAGGTGATGGAATGCATTTATTTCTTTAGTTATGTTATTATATGCTATTGCACTTGATCATGTGTTTTAGTGTGTAGGATTTATATCCCTGACAATGGCACAGGGAGTTAGTGATTCAACTATTCATATTTACCAATGTCATCCCTGTATGGTCAATGTATATTATTTAATTATTTAATTAAACCCTCTAGTGATTTGATAAATCCAAACTCATTTGCATTATGTGATTACACCTATGTGTATGGCTATGCATTTAAAGGTTTGTAGTGTCATAGAGGTTGTTAAGGAATTTTTGTGATTTTTGGGTTTTCGAGCTTTAAGTGATTTGATTATTAATTTCTAGCATCTTTTCCATAGATGAATCTAATTACTTGGAACAACCTATTTTTGTTTGGGTTGATTCATAGTTTAAGTAGGTTGGCTGGTAATTTACCCCAATCAATTATTCACTCAAAAAGTAAATGAGTATTGAAAGAGGAATCAATTCCTCACTTCTCGCTTTTGGAAATTGAGGATTTGAGAGATTTTTCCAAAATCCTCTTCTGAAGGATTACGTTTTTTATTTTTGTGAGAGCTATAGGCATGGGATCTTCACAAGGTCAATCTCATTGGATCCAACTTTGGGAGACCTTACTTTGCCATGATTTCGGATAGCTTCTACAAGTTATTTATTTTATTGTGTTGTTTCCTATTTCTACCCCTTTTTCTATTAGGTAGGGCTCTCCCATTTTTGTGGTCCAGCTCCTTTTTTGGTTATGTTTCTGGCAGCTATTTGTTAGAACTATTGGTCTAATTTTTTGTAGGAAATTTTTTTCCCAATAGAGGTATAAAAAATCAGAATTGAATCCATTATTGGAGGCTAGGGTTTCTAGTTTTTGGGCTTGTAATTTTAGTAACCTTTGAAAATCTTTGTCAAATCCTAGGTCTCGTTTCTTTTGAATTTATTTGGGTGCAAAACCTTTTTTTAAAAATGAATATTCCATGTCCCACTTCAAATATTTTGTTCCCTTAAGTACCTTTTTCCCTTTTGTTTCACACCATTCGATCCTTATAAAATCTTTGGCAATTGCATTGTCGCTATACAAAGATGTAAATGTTTTAACTATAGTGACATAGCAACTATCACGAAATTAATTAGTGGTGTCATAAAATGCATAGTGATTGGAAAGTGCTTTGTCTCAGAAGGTTTTAGTCATGTGCTCCATGTCAAAATTGTCACTGTAAGAAGGAAACCACTTGGAATAGTTTGTAGCTGGCATCACCAGATTTTAGTTTTTTTGGTGAGTCACTATGTTGTGATCGAAAAATATTTGCGCCCTACTAGTAGCAACATAGCACCTTGCCAGAGAATGCAGAAGATGGTGGCTATTGAAAATATGGTAACCATAAAAGCTCCCATGTGGCATGGTGGATGTGAAATTTTATTGTTTTGTTAGAGGTACTAATTAAGATAATCATTGATTGATAGGTATCTATCTTTCTGACACCAGATTTTAATAGAACACTGAGGTTGCTATGTTGTGACCAGAAAAATAATGGATCTCATTGGTAGTGACATAGTGCCTAGCTGGAAAGTGAGGAAGATGGGAGGTTATGAAATGGACGAGTGCCAAAGCTCTTGTCATTAATATTGGTCATGTGATTTTATTGCTTTGCTAGAAGCATTGATGGTGGTAATGATAGTGGAACTAAAACAATTTCTCAACACTGGAATCTCAAAAGTCTTAAAGTGGTTGCTATGTCATGATCTAAAAATCTTTGAATCTCGTTGGTAGTGACATAACACCCAGCCAGAAAATGTGCATGTGGTGGGACCTAAGTTATGTGGTAATGCAACTAGGATTAAAATATTAATATACATGCCAGCATGACAAGACTTTCCCATGTCATCAATAATGTGGACCCATGCCCAAGTCAGATGTTAGATACAAGTTGATAATCATTAGATCAAGATCAAATCAACAATCATCACTTTGTCACTATTGGAAGTTGCTTAATGTTTACCCAATGCAACTTGGTGACTATGGGACCCACCACAGTTATAAGAATGAAATGTAGTTTCCTCGCCCTTAGATTAAGCTTAGTTCTACAACCGTTGCTATATCGCTATGATGAGTTGCTCAAATGTTAAGGATAGTGATATAGCAAGTAAAGAAAATGGAAAGGGAGCCCACCATATTTTTATTAAATGATGCATCAAATGTTTGCCATCAAATTGAAATGAGATCAAGGGTTGTCACTTCATCACTATGACAATATCCTCGATTCTTATGTATAGCAAGGTAGCGACTCAACAACACATGTCCTCAAGGATTGGTGGGTCCAATTTGTGTTACCAACAATGAAGTAAAGGTACACATGGAAAAATCTCATTGGATTGATTGCCAACATGTCAAGTGGAGCGTGAGTCATCCCTGTTTGCATTCCTAGCTTGTAGGATTTTTCAAGATCAACGGTGTAAATCTGAAAAAGGAAGGTGGTGCCACTCTATTTCCCTTACACTTCATTTATAAGAATGAAAGCTTTGTGTGTGAGAAAAAATAGAGTATATTGTAGGAGATTTCACCATTTTCATCTCACACAAACAAGATTTCAAGTTTTCTGAGTAGAAGAAATTACTAAGAATATTGTGTTGAGTTTGACTAGAACATGAAGTTGTTTCCCCATTGTTCATGAGATATTGCAAAATTATATAGAAGAACAAGCAGAAGATCAAGTAAGTACTTATATACCATATCCTCTATAGCATTTCAGTTTTTGCAAATTATATTCAAGATGTCTCCAAAGAAGGTTTTTTTTGGGCAAGAGAATTATTTGGATAGGAATATCCATGATGACCTACTTGAACTGCTCCTTGAATCCACCACTGAGACTATGCAAGTTAAAAAGCTAAATTCATTAAACCCTAGGCTTAGAGTCAGAGATGGATTATATGATAAGGGGAATTGGGTCTAGGACATTAACACTTCTTAGATTGGTCTAGATTTATTCAAGAAATGGTTTTTAGAGAGGAATTTGTTTGCCCCACATGCCAATATTTGGAACTTTGATTTAGGGAAATTAGTGGTTCCAAGTGTCTTTATGGATTATGACCTTTTTAAGCCTATGGCAAAAAACTATGACCAAGTAATTAGAGTGGTGAGAAGAGTTGATGGTGAAATTCTAATTACAATCAGCCTAGAGGAAATTAGGCAAGTATTTCATTTAGGGCCTCTAACTAATTATCATGTGCCCATTGATTTGAAAGGATTAGAAAAAGAATACATATCAAAGAAGGATGCAGTTATGCAAGGTGCACTAAGGGCACATATAGGTAAAATTGGAACTCTGCCAGCAATAATAGCATCCTCTAGGGAACCCTTCAAAAGGGAATACTTCAATACCAGGGCTGTGGAGGCATTGACTCTATGCAGAGTTTTTGGAGAAGATGAAGAGGAGTTTATGCCTGTGGGTTTTATGTACATGATTAATCAGATTTCCTCTTTTGGTACAAACATAATTTTTGATTTTGCTTCTTATTTAGCAGAAGAAATTCATAATAGCTTGGTTGGGATTGTGAAAGGCAAGGTGGAAAAGATTTTTGGTCACTATTCTTTGTTAATGCATATGTTTTTGTTCAAGGGAGTAACATATTTTGGAAAAGAGATGAAATTGAATAGGCAATAGGATGGGGAAGTACTGCCAGTCCAATTATGGAGTGTAGATATGACCTGGGAAGTAGAAAAGGCTAGTTTTGTCAGGTTTGATATATATTTTGCCTCAAAATTGAGATGCCTATTATTAAGTGACAATCCCAGAGTACCTAGTGTATTCACAAGTCTTATTAGACCCTTAGACAATCCTATTGGTTTGAAGGTTTCACACAATTGGGGAGACATTATCCCATATTCAATCTCAACTATCATTAGGATTTATGGTTTTAGAGGTACTCCCCATGTGTTACCTTACCAAGTGCCCTTAAAGGTGGGAGTAGCTAAGTTTATGTGGCAGTTGGGAGGATTAGAGGAAATTTATTTGTTGAAGAGATCAAGACGGTAAATATTCCCTACTTGTATAGTGGCCCATCAATTTGTAATAGAAAAAGGGGGTTGGCTTTCTCTACGCAAGATTTTAGATCAGTATAAGATGGTTGTTTCTCACCCTTGTTTTTGTGACACTAAGGGATTTTATCATTTGGCTTTTAGGCATAGGATTAAGTTTGGTAAAATTGATCATTAATTTTATTTTCCTGGAGACATAATAAGAAATGAATACTCCTTGCAAGAGCAAGAGATAAAGAAGGAAAAAAGGAGAGTATTCTCAAAAGTTTTGGATTTCATTCATTGTTTTCATGCAGATTATAGTCCTCTAGGTAATGCCCTTATAGAGGTAGATAGAATAAATAAGCTTATGCTTACTTTTCCTAAAACAATGGAAACCATGAATGAGAAGAAACAAATTCCTATTAATTCTTTCCCAGATAAGGCTAGGGAGGCAATGAGGAAACTAGAATTTACTCCCAACATAGGGGCAGGTCAATTGACTGTCAAAAAGAGGCTAGGTTATAGTATCATTCAAAATAAAAAGACCCCTATGAACAAAGGAAAAATAATAATATGATCCACTAGTGCTATCTAGGAAGAGAGGCCTCCTGAGCCCTTGCCTAAGAGGCAAACAATAATAAGGGAAGAAGATCCTCATACTGAGGAATACTCACCTTCACAAACCCCTCTAAGGATTGAAGAGGAGCAACTTACTGGGAAACAAATTGAACAATTGGGGTCCCAAGGAGGAGTTTTTGTTACTCAAACTGAAATAGATGAAAGGAACCCCCAAGAGCCTCCTATGCCAAGTTTTGAGTTGACAATTGCAAATTATAAAGGAAGGGAATTAAACCTTGTGTTAAAGAAAGCAAGTAAAAATTTTTTGTCAGATGATAATTTTGTAAAATCTAGAGCCTTTTACTAGTTTGCATGGAGAACTAACATGGACAAATTTGAAGAAAGATGCAACAAGCTAAGAATAGAGCATCTAGAGATGGACGAGGCAGCCTTGCAAAATCAAATAAAAGAAAAGATGATGCAAGAATTCCAAAACATAATCCTTGAAGAGGGGAGACAAATGGTAAAGGCCTCAAATATTTTATTATTATACAATTGGGATATAGATGATGCTTTGATTTTTAATTCTATTTCAAATAAATTGGATTTGCAAGATCCAAGTAAGAAAGAATTCACAGGCACTGCATTCAGTCAAGACTAGGTTGCTCTAGTTATATGGTCATTGAGAAAAGGATCTAGGGCTATTTCATCATAGCCAAATGGCTTAGGATTAATGCGAAATATCATTGTAAGAAGAGTAGCAGAGACATCCCATGTATAGGCAGCTCATATGGGTGTAGGAACCTCTCAGTTTGTTTTGACCATTGTAGAGAAAGAAGAAAAAATAATGTTTGAATTGTAGAGTAAGTATGAGAGTGTTTTGGAGGCTTATAAGAAAGAAGTTCAAAGAAGAATTAAACTTGAAAATAAAGCAATGGGGAGGACTTCTAGGCCAAGAATCACATATCCCCAACCTCCAATGGAACATTTTAAATCCACTCCTCTTATAGAGATGTCAGATACCCCACAAAGGCCATAATATTACACTGCTAAAGACTTTGAAGAAGAAAAGAGCAAACTATGGGCATTGCATGTAGAGCTAAATGTACAGTATGAAGATAAATTGAGAAAATATTTCACATATCTAGGGGATAAAATTGAATGGCGACTATTTTATGATCAACTATCAAAGACAATAAACATATGGGATGAAATGAAAGCCCATGATGAGGCTCTGAAGCCTATTGTGAATAAATGGGTAATAAGAAGGAAAGAAATGACATTTTTGTGTTATTCTATTATAAGATTTTCATATGATCAAATTGAAAAGACTTATGATATTGTTAATGACCTTCCAGAATTTGATAATAAAAGAGTTCATCTACAGAGAGTAATAGTGGGCTACTTGAATAAATATAAGAGCCAAAAATTTGATTTATTCCCCCGTGCCCTAGATAGAAAAAATAAATTAAAGAAAAAAGATGAATGGGCTAAAGAATTAGATGATTTATTTTGTTTAAGAATGAATAAAATCATCAATGAAAAGGGACATGCATGATGGGCTATCACAACAGAGGAAATGGTGAAAGCCCATATATTCTTTGATTCTTTGAAACAAGATTTTGTTGACATTGATAGTAAAGTTGAGTATGTTATCAAGAAGCAACAGGATATTCTGCATTTTGATTGGCTAAATGATACACTTTATGACAAGTGGATGACAGATATTGCTTCTGATGAACAATTAGAAGAAGCTAAAAGTGAGGATGATGAAATAGATGAACATGAATTACAAATCATTGAATCACTTCCATCAACACATGGGAAAGAAGAGAACAAAGAAGGGTAGTCATCTCATGCCAAAGATGCAATGGATCAGTTGGATGATGTAGTAGAAATAGAACCAAATGTAATTGTCACCTTAATAGTACATGATGATATGAGTGGAAATTCCAGGGTGGAGGTGAAGTTGCATAAATCAAAGCCTGACACATCACTGGCAAGTTTGATAACTACATATGCTGAGGACTTAGAGTGAATAAAGACCAACCATGGGATTCATAGCATACAAAGATGTAACTTGTTACATAAAGTTTTGTCTTTTTCCTATTAAGAAAAATGTAAATATCTTTTGTAAAAGGACACTTGTCAATTATCTATGCCTAAAGCTTGTTGCATCTCACATTATATAAGTGAGATTCTAGGGCTAGAGAGGGGTCCAATTTCTAATGCATTTTTGGTTTTACACTTACGATGTTTTCGGTCCAGTTGTTGAGAAAACCTTATGATGTATCTTCTCTGCAAATCTTCTCAGAATACATTAATGTTGTGTGATCCTTGTATCTCTTTCTAGAGTCATTCTAGGTTTAATACAATTGTATACAATTTTTAAGGAAAATTAATACAAATTTGAGCTATCCCCATATCAGTTCTTGTTGAATTTTGTCTCCTTACTGTTACCTAGTTATTTTGAGATTATGTGAGTAAAGCTTGTCCAATTGAATGCAATTCACTAAGGCTATATGTCAATTCATTACTACTATTAATTCAATGAATTAAGTAAAGGCTTTGATGAATCTAATGGGATTGCTATGGTAATAGAAAGGATTTATGTAAGAATGAATTCCAATAAGA
The DNA here is from genome assembly GCA_028749045.1 of Cupressus sempervirens. NCBI lineage: Eukaryota > Viridiplantae > Streptophyta > Pinopsida > Cupressales > Cupressaceae > Cupressus > Cupressus sempervirens. Next base: position 60,822,282 of record CM053793.1, read on the forward strand.
ATTGCTGATAAACATTTGTTGTAATGCAACAGATCAAATCTATAAATTAGATAGACTCTGAGTCCCAATGGAATAGGCACTAATCAACTTTATTTTACTTTTCTTGAAGACTTTCAAAGGTGGTCAGCACTTTTTTGCATGGAATATTTTAGCCTTAGTCAGCTACTATTGCTGGGAATACTTGCAAATCTATAGAAGAATTGTAACCAAATTTGCTATATGGGATGTATGATATCTAAAATGTCAAAATCATGTATGTGTCTGAAGATAGAAGATGAGAATTAGAATGAAACTAATATAATTCTCATATAATATAATCTAGTTTGAATCATCCCCTAGGTATATCGACCTTGGTTTTGTAGAGCCTAAAGAGTATAAAACCATCCTTGGTTTTGTTGAAGTTTGGTCCAAATGGTTTGCACATGTAATTGTTAATAAGAAATGGCTAATCCTTGGGTTATGTGAGTATTATCATTTTAGTATTAAAATTTTTGTTGTTTAGTAGTTTTAAACACCAACAAGGATGTTGACAATTAGTGTTCCCCCCCATTTCTATTTGCTAGTTTTGCCTAGTTGGTTGGGTATGAATGCTTTCCCAATTTTTGAGATGAAGATTTGGGATTTTGCACCATTATGCTAGTAATTTTGCATATAGTTTCTAAACCCAAATTTTATTGGATTTTCATGGATTTTTTGCCCTAAGATCAAATGGGTTTTATTTTCAAAGTTTTCTAGTTTTGGGGTTTTTACCTTGATTTGTGTACCACTAGTTTTTCTCAATTTTTCTTGGTATGATGTTTGTCATGGACCTAGATCATCCATTGGGATGCTAGTTAGATCATTGTTGCATTGGAATGCATGTCACATCTGTCCTCTTGATCTTATTTTTAGTCGAGTGATATTTTTCTTATGTTCTCATCCAATCCTTGTGATATGATCTTTGTGATGGTGTGTTTGCCATACATGAGCATGTGTGCTTGTGTTTGTTGAGTGACTTGTGAGGCCCAATCTTCCATGGTACTTCTGTGAGTTATGATCATTTGGGGTTGGGTTGGGAATATGCATGCATATAGGTACTCATCATTGGATGAGCATGGGTAGGGTAGGGTAGCCTATGGAGGGGGATTCTATCTTGTAGCCTAGTGATCACTATGCCTAGAGTGTTGGTAGAGGAATTTTTAATCAAGTGATAAATACATAAAATATTGGGTGTTAATAAAATTTAAGTTAATAAAATGTTCAGTGCGAGAGCCTTCCATTGAGGAGTTGAATTGCACAATCTGAGCTTGGGCTTTCTAATGCCAAGTGACTCTCCATGATGTCATCCCATACATAGTAACCCATTGAGTGTCTAACCAGGACTAGTAGTACTTGCATTGTCTCATCTTCTTTGTTTCAGTCATCATTAATGTCTAGCATGAGTGTTAGACACGTATGTTTGCTTTATGTGTGTTTTTGGTTGGATCATTATCTCCATTAGCATGACTAGAGTGGACCTATAGGTTTCACATGGTTGGGAGGCATAGATACCTACACCACTATTGGGAACCCATTGTACAGAGACAATCTATTGTTCTAGTGAGACCATTGCTTGATGTTTCCACTTGGTACTTTGGTTCTAGAGTATACTTTCTTGTGATTTATGGTTTCATTGGAATGCTTGGATATCATGTTTAGATGATGTTAGTTTATTTGATGCATTCTTATATTATGATGTTTAGCATGTTAAGTTCTTGTTCTTATGATTTTATTACACTTTCGTCGTGACATCCTCATAAGATAACTCTAACTATGTAGTTGGAAATTTGGGGTGCTACGCATAGGGGCTAGCTAGGACCTTTGAGATCTCATGATGCTATTATAGTTGGGAGAAACCGTGCATGAGATTAGTTAAGTTGATTTTTGTACATTGTGATGTTACCTTCAATACTTTTCCTTTATTGCTATGTTTAGATGGTTAGATGTAATTCCCATCTTGAAGTTATATTGTTTGAGTGTCTATGTCTCGATTATGGATCCAATACTCCCCAGTGTGGAGGTTTTGACTTCTTATTTTATCCCTTTGTTTTTCCTTGGATAATTTCTTTCTTTTCCTAGGTCATAATGTGTCAACATTGGGCAATACTTATAAAGTATTGCATGCCCAAAGAAAAAGAATCATGTGATACTAGAAAGTACCACATGCCCCTAGGAAAACTATCAAACAATACTTGAAAGTATTGCACACCCTTTAAGGAGCCATCATACAATATAGGTAAAGTATCACACAACCTTTGGAGAAGTGTCATCTAGACCTTGAAAGTACCTCATGACCTCTTAAGAAAGGTCATATGATAATAGAAAGTATGCCACAAGGTTGCATGAAAGTGTTACCTAGGTTCTTAAGAAAACCTATTTGGGCCAACAACAGACACTTTTTGGTTTGTGTAGAAGTTTTTGGGAGGTGTTTTGACTACCCTATATGGTGTTCTTGAATCCTTTAGTTTTGGATTTTGAATTCAGAATGTTTTAGATTTAAAAAAATTGTGTTCTTCTGTGGTTTGTTATTTTTGGACAGTAGTGGCATTTGGAGTTCTATCGGTGTTTGGATTCTTGTTTAGTTTTCATTGTGATCTCTGTGATCCCTGTACAATTTTGTCATGTGCATTCATACTTTTTTTTTAATTTTTTGTTATCTTGGCTTATATTTATCCTTGTTCCAAGGATCTTTGGGTGGGGCACTACATCTAGTATCAGAGCCCATGTTGTAATCTTTGGATCTCTATAGTATGCTTCCACTAAGTGGTTATGTTCTATTTGTGTATTGTTATCTCATTGCAGTTCATGTCTATGACTCTATACTTGTGATGTTTGTTTCTAATCCTTATCTTGTGATTCCTTAGTGATGCCTCCTACAAGTAGACCTGGTAGTTGGGCTAGTAATTGATAGAATAATTGTGAAGAGGAACATTAGGATGGGGAGGAAGAATAGGGTAATAATAAATAGGTTGGGATTGGGGCATTGATGCCAGTGCTACAAGATATTCTAGCTCATTTTGGACCTTTTGTAGAAGAAAACCAACATGATAATGGTTGGGAAGAAGAATCTCATCATGGAGATTCCCACAGGCCTGATCATAGAGAAGAGGAATGTGACCACGAGCATGAATATTCTTATACACCACTCAACAAAAGAAGGCATCGATGGAGGGATCATGGTGGGGATGATGATGACTTCACTCAAGTGGAGATTATGAAGTAACTTCAAAGGTCCAAACCACCACTATTTGATGGCCATAGGATAGGGCTCAAGGTTAAGACCTGGTTACTAGATATGGGGTATCAATTCTCCTTACTACCCTATGGAAGAAACATAAAGGCCCATTGTGCTATCAAATAGTTGAGAAAACATGGTTCTATTTAGTGGGATAGGGAAAGTGAGAAGCTACATATTGATGTGGCAGATCTCACTTGGGAGATCTTTGAAGAGAGGTTTAGGGAGACATTACTTTTTGCACCATGAGGCCTATACTGATGAGTTTCATGAAATCAAGCAAGGGAATATGGAAGTGGATGAGTATGAGAAGTGGTTCCTTGGGTTGAGGTAGTATTCAAGTTACCATCATGATGAGGCACTTCTTACACAACATTTTGTTAGGGGCCTTAGGGACTCTATCATTGGAGATGTACATGTTCACCAGTCGAGAACATTTTCACTTGCCATGGAGAAGGAAAGGATTCTTGAGAACAACATGGATAGAGGGTTTAGTAGAAAATTAGGTTTTTGAAACCAAAGTGTATGGAATCTAGAGTAGGATGCTTAATTCACCTAGTCCTCAAGAAAGAGCAAGACCCAGTCAACACCCTCTCAGGGTGGATGGATCGTAAGAATTAGAAAGTGTTTTGGCCCAAGGGTGGATAGAATATAGGTTTCTTAGAAAAGAAAGGTGATGACTAAAGCCATGGATAGAAATCTTAGTAGGATCACCCTCCTTAGAGTAGTTAGAAAAATTCTAGCAAGGGAAGTACACCATATTCTAGTGCTACTCAGGGTGGTTGTAGAACTGGTTCTAGCTTTATAGGAAACTATTATTCTTATGGCTAGCCTAGTCATAACGCTTTGGGATGTCCTACTAAACCATCTACAAGATCTAGTAGAGGTGTGGCTAGATTGAAGCCTAGTATGGGAGATGCAGGAAGGAGTCATCAAGTCTTTGTAGTGGTTGATAATTGTCAAGTTGAGCATCAAGGTACCATAGTCAAGGCTATAGGTATGTTGCATGGGATTTCATCTTCAATATTATCTAACTCAAGTGCTTCAAATTATTTTATTTGACCTTCTCTTATTCAATGATGTGGGATAGTCATAGCAAATCAACTCAATACGTGTTAGGATAAGTCAGGCATAGGATCCAAAGTGGCTATAGACTTCTTGGTCAGAGGTTGTAATTTGAATTTGGGTACCTTCACAACCATAGTAGATCTTTGCATCCTACCACTAGGATTGTATGAAATTGTGTTGGGCATGGACTAGTTAGCCACCTATCAAGATAATACTGATTATTGTTGTAACTTAGTACATTGTGTTGATGAGACAGGTGGGTAGGTGGAACTTTTAGGGGTCTAGAGACTAGTCTCACTTCATATGATCTTAGCTAATTAGCTAAAATAGAGTGTGTGGAAGGGATGCTATTTGTTCATTGTTTCTATCAGTGATCTTGAGGAGGTTTGAGAGTCATACAGTGACACTTGTGATCACCCACTCCTTCATGAGTATGCAAATGTGTTTCCTAATGAGATACTAGGTATGCCACCACAACATGACATTGATTTTTGGATTGATCTCATATTAGGAGCGAAGTCGATTTCACAAGCTCCTTACTGCATGACTACTCAAGAGTTGAGTGAGCTCAAATTTTTGTTGGAGGAATTATTGGACAAGGGCCATATTCATCCTAGTGTATCCCCATGGGGTGCACCAATCATCTTTTTGAAGAAGAAAGACATATCATTGTGTTTATGCATTGACTACTAGCAGTTGAATAAGGTGATAGTGAAGAACCAATACCCTTTATCGAGGATATATAAATTTTTTGATTAGATGAAGGGAGTGTGAGTGTCTCAAATATTGATCTTAAGTTAGAATACCACTAGCTTCGTATCTAGGAGAGTGACATTCATCAGATAACTTTTCATACATGATATGGGCATTATGAGTTCATGATTGTACCCTTTGGGTTAACAAATACACCATTAGTGTTCATGAGTCTGACGAATGAAGTATTTTGCACATACCTCGATCAATGTGTCATTGGGTTTTTGGATGACATGTTAATCTATTCAAAGACTATAGAGGAACATGAAGTCTATTTATTGCAAGTGTTGTAATGCTTAGGAGATCATAAGTTGTATGGAAACTTGGGTAAATGTGGATTCTTACAATTAGAGGTAAAGTATTTGGGGCATATCATCACTAGGGATGGTATGGTGGTGGATTTGGAGAAAATTTGAGCTATCATAGATTGGTCAATCTCACTAATGTTTTAGGGGTTTGTAGCTTCATGGGACTGGTAGGTTATTACCGTCACTCCATGAAGGATTTCATACATGTGGCTCATCCCATCACTTCTCTTCAATAGAAAGGGAAGAAGTATGTTTGGTCAAATTAGTGTGAGGAAACTTTTAACACTCTTAAGGAGTGTTTGACTAGTGCATCAATCCTTGTAGTGCCTAATCTAGTAGGTGATTTTATGGTTTGCACAAATGCTTCGTTGGAAGGTGTGGGTGTGGTGTTGATGCAGGATGGTTGAGTGATTGCATATGAATCTAGAAATCTCAAGGACCATGACCTTGACTACCCCACTCATGATTTGGAACTTGTGGCCATAGTGCATGCTCTTGTTTGTTGGAGGCATTTCCTTGTGGGACACAGGTTTGAGTTGCATAGTGATCATAGGAGCTTGCAGTATATCTTTACTCAGCCAAACCTGACTGCATGACACCATCACTAGATGGAGTTCTTGTGTGAATATAACTTTGAGGTTTACTACATTAAAGGAAAAGAGAATATCATCACAAATGCCTTGAATAGGAAATGACATGAGATATTAGCCTTGTCATTGGGAGTGAATTTGTGAGGTTGTCTCTTGGATACCTTGTCTAGTGACACATGGTATCAATAGTTGAGGGTGGAGATTGAGTCTGGACATACCCCTAAGGGGAGGTTTTTAGGTTATTTGCTTAAGTGCTATGGACTACTGTGACATTTGGGACATATCTATGTACCATTTTCAAGTGATCTTCATACCTTGGTTTTGTTAGAATTAAGCACATCATGCAACATATTCCCCACATCCTAGTGTCAAGAAAATACATGTCAATCTTAAATAGATGTACTTTTGGGTAGGGATGAGGCATGATGTTGTTGATTTTGTTTCTCTATCTCTTGAGTTTTAGAGAATGAAGGAAAAGCATCAGCATTTGACAGGTCTTTTGCAACCACATGTTATCCCATAGTGGAAGTGGGATATGATATCTATTGATTGCATCACATGGTTGCCTATGTCATCATGATGACATGATTGTATCATGGTGATAGTGAACAAGTTGTCCAAGGTTGCACATTTTTCACCCATTAGAGCATCCTACATAGCTTTTTCTATAGTGCATATTTTCTTGGAGGATATTGTTCATTTGCATGGGATCCCTCTTTGAATTATTTTCGATAGAGATCTAGTGTTTACTTCAGCACTATGGATGTCTCTCTAGAATGCTTTGGGCACCCAACTCAATTTTAGTTCACCTTATCACCCAAGACTGATGGTTAGACTGACAAAGTGAACCAAGTTCTGGAAGATATGCTTCACATGTATGTGATGGATAGCCAAATGAAGTGGGAGGATTATTTATACCTTGTTGAAATTGCATACAACAATGAGGATCATATTTCTCTTGGCATGTCACCTTTTTAGGCCTTGTATGGTAGACTGTGTTGTACCTCTTTGAGTTAGGATCATTTAGAGGACTAAGCACTTTTAGGTCCAAAGATGCTTCAAGATATGGAGGAGCAAGTTGTTTATATTAGAGCACATTTGGTTACTACTCAAGATAGGTAGAACAAGTATAAAATGCTTATAGGTTGGACCGTCACTTTTCTATTGGTGATAGGGTGATTTTGAGACTGTGTCTAAGGAAGATCCCCATCCATTATGGGAAAGGCTCCAAGTAGGTGTCACATTTTGCTAGACCATTTAAGATCCTCATGAGGATCGGTCCTATTTCTTATCAACTAGTGTTACCACCTAGCCTATCATGCATCCATGATGTTTTTCCATGTTTCTATTTTGATATAGTATATTCTTGATGTGACACATGTTCTTGATTGGGATGATTTATAGGTGGAGGACAAATAGTTTTCTTTGAAGCCCATTTGTATCCTTCAGCATTGGAGACTGACTTTGAGAGGTCAAGACATAGAGCAAGTAAGGGTCCAGTGGGACCCAAGCAATGAGACCTCTACTACTTGGGCAGATGCTACATGATTGAGAGGATTATACTCCTATCTTTTTGTTAGATTCCAAGAGTAAGCCTATGCCTACTAGGGGAGGATGTAGTGCCTCTCATGTTTTCAATCTGTACCTTGTTTATTTTGATTCAAGAGATACTTGTTACTCATGTTATGTTTACATTTGAGATGACCTAAGGGTTAGATGTAATGCTTTGATTCTAGTATCATAGATTCTATACTACTATATTGTGTAGTTGATCATTTTTGCATGTTGATGCCATTTTGAGATGATCATATGTTTTATGATGATACATGGTTATTTGGTATTTGGAAATATCTTTAATTATATTATGTGATGGATTTTATGCTATGGCTATTTACTTCATTCTTGCTTCTTTATGCTTTATGTGAATGTGAGTGATATAAATGAATTATTTTAGTATAATTAAATAAATGGTTAAATTAGCTGATGTAATGCATTTATTTCTTTGGCTATGTTATTATATTCTATTGCACTTGATCATGTGTTTTAGTGTGCAAGATATATATCTCTAGTAGTAGCAGATGGAGTTAGTGATTAAACTATTCATATTTACCAATGTCGTCCCTATATGGTTGGTGTATCTTATTTAATTTTTTAATTAAACCCTCTAGTGATTTTATAAATCTAGACCCATTTACATTATGTGATTAGACTTGTGAGCATGTCTGTGCATTTAGAGGTTCGTAGTGTCACATAAGTTGTTAAGGAATTTTTGTGACTTTTGGGTTTTTAGACTTTAATTGATTTAATTTTTTATTTCTGGTAGCTTTTCCATAGATGAATTCCAATTACTTGGAATAGGCTACTTTTGTTTGTGTTAATTTAGGGTTTAACTAGGTTGGCTGATTATTGACCCTAATCGATTATTCACTTGAAAAGTAAATAAGTATTGAAAGAGGAAATTAATTCCTCACTTCTCACTTTTGGAAATTGATAATTTAAGAGCTTTTTCCAAAATCCTCTTCTGGAGGATTACATTTATGTTCATTGTGAGAGTTGTGGGCATGAGATCTTCATGAGGTTAGTCTCATTGGATCCAATTTAGGGAGACCTTACTTTTATGTGATTTCTAGCAGCTTCTACAAGTTATTTATTTTATTGTGTTGTTTCCTGTATCTACCCCTTTTGCTATCAGGTAGGGCTCTCTCATTTTTGTGGCTAAGATTTTTTTTTGGTAGCTATTTGTTAGGAGGCTAAGAACTAGTGTTCCCCTCCATTTATCTTTATTGGTTCTACTTAGTTGGTTGGGTATGAATGCTTTCCCAATTTTTAGGATGAGGGTTTGGGATTTTGCATCATTATGCTGGTCATTTTTGCATATGGTGTCTGAATCCAAATTTTATTGAGGTTTTTACCTTGATTTGTGTGTCACCTACTTTTCTTTGGTTTTCTTGGAATAATTTTGGTCATGGAACTAGATCATCCATTGGGATTTCAGCTCGATCATTGTTGCACTATTATATTGTATTGGGATGCATGTTGCATATGTCCTCTCGAGCTTATTTTTAGTTGAGTTATATTTTTCTTATGTTCTCATCTAATCCTTGTGATATGATCTTCATGATGGTATTGTACCATACACAAGCATGTGTGTGAATTTGTTAGTGACTTGTGAGGCCTGATCTTCTGTGGTACTTTCAAGAGTTATGATTATTTGGAGTTGGGTTGGGAATATGCATGCCTATAGGCACCCATCATTGGATGAGCATGGGTAGGGTAGCATGTGGAGGGGGATTCTATCTCACAACCTAGTGATCATTGTACCTAGAGGGTTGGAAGAGGAAGTTTTAATCAAGTGATAGCTAAAAAAAACATTGGGTGGTAAGAAAACTTAAGATAATAAAATGTTCAGTGCGAGAGCCTTTCGTTGAGGAGTTGAACCACAAGATTTGAGCTTGGGCTTTCTAATGCCAAGTGACCCTCCATGATGTCAGCCCCTACATAGTAACCCATTGAGTGTCTAACCATGACTTGTAGTACTTGCATTATTTCATGTTCTTGGTTTTAGTTGTCATTATTGTCTGGCATGAGTGTTAGCCATGGATGTTTTCTTTATGTGTTCTTTTAGTTGGATCATTATCTCCATCAGCACAATGAGAGTGGACCTATGGGTTTCATGTGGTTGGGAGGCATAGCTACCTACACCACTTCTAGGGACTGGTGTATAGAGATGATCTATTATTCTAGTGCAACTGTTGCTTGATATTTCCACTTGCTACTTCAAATTCTGAAGTATGCTTTCTTATGATGTTTAGCATGTTAGATTCATGTTCTCATGATGTTATTACGCTTTTGTAGTGACATCCTCATAAGACAACTCTAATTATTTAGTTGGTAGTTTGGGATGTTACACATGGGAGATGGCTAGGATGTTTGAGGTCTTGTGATGCTATTACAATTGGGAGGAACTGCATATGAGATTAGTTATGTTCATTTTTGTACATTGCGATGTTACCTTTAGTAGTTTTCCTTCAATACAATGTTTAGATGGTTAGATGTAGTTTCCATCTTGTAATGATATTATTTGAGTGTTTATGCCTTAATTATGGATCTGATACTCCCTAGTGTGGAGGTTCTAACTCCTTGTTTTATCCCTTTTTTTTATCCTTGGAGCATTTCTTTCTTTTCCTGGGTGACAATATGTCAGCATTGGATGATACTTAGAAAGTATCTTGCACCCAAAGAAGAAGAATTGTGTGATACTGGAAAGTATGCATGCCCCTAGGAAAACTATCAGGAAATACTTGAAAGTATCACACACACTTTGAGGAACCATCATATGATACTGATAAAGTATCACATGACCTTTGCAGAAGTGTCACATAGACCCTAAAAGTATCGCACGACCTCTTGAGAAAGCTCGTACAATACTGTAAAGTATCACACAAGGCTACATGAAAGCATTGCCTAGTTTCTTGGGTTCTTGTCTCAGCTACTTGGGTGTTTGATACTGAGTTCAAGAAGCCAACCATTCCTTTGGACCTTCTTCAAGTTGGAGTTACTTGACTTTCCCTTAGGGAGGAGTATGGTGCAAGAGTACCTAGGCAGGCTAAGACTAGACCTAGGGATTCTTTGTTTATTTTTGGCTTGTAGTGATGCTAGCCACATCACTAAGGTAATAATAGGACTTACTAGGTCATTGGAGGTGGTTAGATAGAGTGTCAACTTTTCTTGAGTCCAATTGTGCTCCTAAATTGCTCAAATTGCCTAAAGTAGCAAAATAGGGAATTTGTTGACCAAATAGGTGGAATGGTCAAAAAAGGGTCAAAAATAATTTAAAACATCATTTTCCACCTAATCATGTCTCATACCAATTTTTGTGGGCTCATTTTGTCAAATTTCCAAGATATGGTAAAAGTTGTCAAAAAATTGCAAAGTTGCATTTTGACAACTTTGCAACTTTTCTTACCAAATTAGAAACTTGGTTGGAAAAGGTAATTAGAGGCTAGAAACCACCTATCTAAGGCTAGATAAATCTATTTAAGTCAATTTTTGTGTGTGCCAAGGGTTGGCAAGTTTGGTGGCTGTACATGTATAGATTTTGTGTGCATTTTTTTATTGCAACCACTTCGTAAATGAGCATTTTGGTGTTGAAGATAGTTTGAAGTATAGTTTTTCTTGTTTGGAATAGTTATATGCATTATTATTAGGCTTTTTCACATTCTCAAGTTGATATTTTCAAGCTTTGTTAATAATTGTACATAACTTTTTGTAGGTTATGCTAGTTTTCTAGTTTATAGCGGCAATTTGAATTAAATGGACTTTTTCTCCATTTTCCACCATTGAAACCTCATGATGATATGGAATTTGGAGGAAGACACAATGCACATTATGTTCCAAAAATAAGGGCTCTTAAAGATGACATAAAGCAATTGTTTGTTGATGCCCTAGGCAAGGAATGTGCAACTTGACTAGTGGTTTTTGACTAATAATAGTAGCAAATCTCTGTTTGAGTGATTAAAATCCTCAAAATAATTGTGGAAGGTGATGGAGAATGGTCTTACAATTTTCCTCATGCATTTTTAGGGTAAATTATTTCCATTTGAACAAGAAACTAGTGGATTTTCTAAAGCTGGCTAGAAAACTCATGAAACCCTCATGTTTTTGGCCTATTGAAGGTTTGGGTTGTAAGAAGGGTTTAGTAATTTGAAACCTATGAAATATTTATGGTTTTGAAAAATGGTATCCAAATAAAATTAGGTTTGATGAGCTTGTTTATGGTTTTTAGGTTTAAAAAGCATGAAATCTATGTTTCAATCCTCATTTTGGTTGTATGACAACAACACTTGAAAAGTTCTTTGTCTGAACTTGTAAGATCTATTTATGAAAGTTGTTTCTTTGATTTATCATGCTTATATGAACATGTTAAGGTAGTATAAATGTCTTCAAGAACCTAAGAAATTTTGAAAAGCACAAGGGCTATGTTCTAGCCTTGTTTTGGAAACCTTATAGCAACACTTTGCCAACTTGTTTGTAAAGTTGGAAAATCTTCCTAAAGTGTTTTGTTTTGATTTAAACCTGATTAAATGATCTTGATGAAGCATGGGAAGACCACCAAGAACCTCAAGAAAGGTTGAAGAGCATATTGCAGCCAATTATCTAGGAAGTAACCGGCAAGCCATGTCATGAATGAATGCAACCACCTAGGAAGTTGTTCTTTGTTTCAAATTGGTGTCACAAGGTAAAGGGAGTGGATCTTGGATTGATCCAATGTTGGTGAATGGATAACCACCATCAAGGTTAGAGGAATGGCCTATAAGCCCTAGGAAAGGACTAGGAAGAAAGACAAAACCTTTTGGTTACATCAAAAGGCAAGGAAGATATTAAAAATGTCAGAAATGAAATGAACAAGACATGAAAGAGAAAGGAGGAGTGCAACACATTAAGTGGAGAAGGGATTGCTTCACCCAATCGGTCAAGTGATCACACCTCATTAAACTAAGCAATCAAGAGGTATGTGGGACTAATATTCAAAAATTATATCATACATCAGTTCCAAAGGATTTAGTTTTGAAAAGATTACATAAGCATGAATAAAGATGCAAGGTGTTATTAGGAATCAAAGAAAAATCTTTAAGTTTATTATGTTACTACTAAGCATGAAAATTTTCCTATGCTTACCGAGTGAAATGCTAGAGAATTCCAAGCCAATAAACTGTCTAGTTGATGCCAAGCTAGTAATAGTTTTTGAATGAATGAAAAGATGAGTGGATGCTAAGTGAGAAAGAAATTAGTTGATGCCAAGCTTACAACTATGTAAGAACTTAGCATTATTTGTATCATGTTAAAGGGGTATTTGATCAACTTCTGCTCATTTAAATTTATTTGAAACTGAGAGAGAGCAAGAAGAGCTAGAGGCAATCTAGAAATTCTATCTGAAGCACTTGTACGAGATTTGAATAGCCATTTGACATCATTTCCTCAAATTTTGCAAGGTATTTATCATGTGTCTAGCTACGATGTTTCAAATTTCTTAAACCTAAGTTTTGAAAAATGACATCTAGTTCAAAAGGTGTAGAGGCAAACAAAGTTTTAAATTTTTAGTTGGTTAGCAATGAAGTAAAACAACCTATTTTCAAGGCCATTCTAGATATGGCATACCAACAAGATCCCTCTGGTGCACTATCTATGGTACCACTAAAAGTCCTAATGATTCAAGATATTAGAAAATATTATAATTGTAAGATTGGTATTATTTGTGACATGGAAATAGAGAAGCATATGGAAAACTATGTTAAAATGGTGTGTTAAGGGAAGAATTCAAGAGTGTAGAAAAGAAAGGCTTAACTCATTCCCTAGATTTCCCTAACATTTTCAAAACTCAATGGATCAGGATCATTTTGAGTAGAATTCATGATAGTTTAGTGTGATTAGATAATGGACCAATCAAAATGACAAAAAGAATAATCCATAGGGTAGCAGGATATCCAACCCTAGATCAGCCAAAGACTACGAGGAGCAAGTCCAAAGAAGTCATTGAAAAGAACACAAGACCTGTGTCGAACAAGAGAGGAATGATCATAGATACCATCATAGATCCTCTAATAGATTTTGTAGTAAGGGTAATTGGACACAAGTTTTATCAATCAATTAGATTGAAAAATGTACCATGCATTGCAGTAGATATGGGTTACAAGATTGTGAAGAAGGATCATACATATGATCTTGTCAAGTTGCAGTTACAACAATTAATTAAAAACCTAGGAGCAATAAGGAAAACAAAGATTGCTCATTGTAAATTCAAATCTATTTTGATATGTATCTTCTTTTATGTTTAGAACTCATTTCTTACATTTGGTATTGTTGCATGGAAGACAAATAGGTCTATTGTATTTCAAATAAGAGAATTCATTGAATAATTAGGTGAAAATTTTGAGTCAGTAAGGACTAGTTATTTTGAGGATTTCAAACAATCCACGAAGAAGAGATTGAGGATTCCAGTATCATTGCTTGAAAGATATTATGATGATGTTTGTTTCATAGTTGATGCTGATCACACATTTTTACAGGCATCAATTCCAAGAGTAAGATGGTTGAGGCAATTAGGCTATGAAATTAATGTTGATGAGGCCTCTATAGAAATAACAACATTACTTGCAGAAGAAGTAGACAAAGATGCCAAATCATTTGGTAACTATGAGATAGCCAAGTCTAAGATTACTATGGAGTTAAAGACTACCTCTATCATCAAAAAAAGGATAAACTAGTAAAGAAACTAAAAGAAATTTTTTGAGAAGGTGCAAAGTAGGAAGTTGAAGAGGAAAAGGATAAATAGGAAGAAGACACTCAAATTCAAGCACCACTTGCATTGACACAAGGAAAGGGTGAAGATAAACAATAGGAAGAAATAGAGATTGTAGAAGGTGTCGAGGAAGAAGAAGCTGAGGAAGTACCTATTCGTACTAATCAAAAGAAAAGAAGGGCTAAGGCACAAGCACTGACAAGACCTATGAAGATTTCTAAACCAAGCCAGCCAAAATCCACAACACCTACTACAAGAGCCAACACATGTGTCATTACACAAAAGGCTAAAGAGAAAGCCAAGACTATAGAGCAAGAAGGTGGAGCATAGAAAAGACCAAGGACAAAATATATTTCTCAAGCTGAAACTGATGAGGAAAGAATTGAATCTGATGACAATAGCAAATTAAAAGTGGTGAGTCATAATCCATCCTCACATCTAGTCAACCTATTTGAGAATGTTATAAATAATGTATATTTATTAGGATTTTCTCAAATTGATTTTGAAAATCTTGGAAAAGTTAAAAAGAATCAAGTGCAGGAGGCAATATATGCCATGATGTCTACTTTCAAAAAAGCCCCTCTAGAGATTGCCAACTCCATACCTAAAATCCTATATGAAAGAGTTGAGCAAAAGTGGCACTATTGTTTGGATACTAAAAGAAAAATTATAGAAACTACCCTCACTCAAGTTATTCCTAAAATTAGTAAGGCATAGATAGCTAAAGCCATAAATAAATATGTTGTTATAATTGTTCCTAAATATAGGGCATTTAGCATACCATAGAACAACATTGAGGATGTTGAACAAAAGTCCAAACAAATGTGGAAGATCACATATGGGCTAGCTATAGTCAAAGTAGGAAAGCAAGAACCTATTGAGGTTAAAGATGATGGAGATGATGAAAATAAAGAAGACTCAATTGAGGGAGGCACTACTATGCACTAAAATGATTGGGCAACAACTAAGGTAGAGAAAAAAAAAGAACAAATTGTACAAGATACACAAATGCCAAATGTCAGTCCTCCATAAATAATAAGTGTAAGTACTAAAACTATCACAATAAAGGATGTTTCTAATCTCACTATTTAGAACTTCAATCCCTTAATAGAGGAAGACTTGAAAGAGATACTTGATCAGTCTACACTACAGGCTGAATTGTGTAACAAACCTATATTGGTGAGTATAAATGAACTTTAGAAATTAGTAACTAAAATTACAAGGGAGGAGGTGAAAACACAAGAACCACCTATCATCACCCCTCAAGTCACTAGTGTACAATCTTTAGATAAATCATCAAAAATGCACTAGAAAAGGTTGAGAAAATTGAAGAAGATAAGGGGAAGACATAGATTCAAATAAGTCAAATTGATTCATTTGTACCTCCAGCACAATTTCAAGGTGCAATAAAAATTAATGAGGTAGAGAAGGACAAGCCTAAAAAGACTAAGTTGACACCCAAGCCAAAGAAGTAAGCATCCATTCAAGTACTAGTAACTTTACCTCAATCTAGTACTCCTTCCAATTACACTCTTCACAAGCCAAGCATAGATGCAACACCTTTACAATTCTCAGTGCCGAGTCCAAGTTCATCAAAGGTAGAAAAGGTAATAACATATGGAGATGTAAGCCTAGATGAAGAAATTATTTTGCCAAAATATGATTATGCCACAATAACATTTGAGTAGATGGGTATACTTCAAGAAGCCCTAGCTAGAAATAAACATCAAGAACTGCTCAAAGGGAGCATAGGTAGAAGAAAGCTTTTCTTGATATTAAAGACATCTTCTTGGATGCATTTAGTCTACCTACTCCAGATGAAAAAAAGCCACTTATTGAACAATTGACTAACATAAAGGAAAAGGTAAGTGATGCAGAACTCGATACTAATGCAAAATTATTAGAATGGTCTAAGAGAAAGTTTCAACATAAAGTGAATGAGAAGATATCTAGTGATATAGCACTTACAAGTTGCATTGGAAACTAAGATAGAGAATGCGAAGAAGGTACTTGAGAATATTTTCTCTCTATACACCAACCTATGTAATCCCACACTCTTCATACAAGAAATAAGGAATAACATCATGATCTTGGTGAGTCACATGTAGTCATCTAGAGCTAAATTGCCCATGAATCCAACTCAAAGTGAGAAATACTTCAAGACCCTATTGCAAACCCAAAGTTATTTAGTAGCACTATCTATAGATGAAGCCAACATAAGGGCCAAACTAATAAGAATTTAGACTACATTAACTCCTCACATAGAGATTTTACACAAGGAGTTAGGCCATGTAGAAAATCTTATGAAGAAAGACCCCAATCTTTCAAAATTAGATGGCCTAGTTCACCTTGCTATCGAGTTGGCCATCCAAATTAAGTCTTTGGAGGTAGCTTGTGACAATTGGGATGTTTCTCTTAATATTATTCTTAAGGTCCATCAATCCTATTTTGATAAACACACTATTAGTGTATAACCCATTGACATTAGTGTCAAAAAGGGGGAGAAAGAGAGCTAAGCTAAGGAAGAGAAAGAGCTAAGCTAATGAAGTGTAAGAGCATGGGGGAGCAAGCATGGGAGAGCAAGAATAGAACAACAAGCAAGTGAAAGAGCATTATTTGAGGCAAATCTACTCAGTAGGAGTAAGATTTTGAGTACATAATAGATCAAACAATTCAAGAGTTATAAGATTTTGAGATATAAGTTGTTGCAAAATTTTGATATTTAGAAATTTTCTACAGAAGTTGAATAAGAGCTATGTTATGCTCATAAGAATAAAAGTATTAATGCATGACCAAGTGTTTTTGACACTCATGTCAAAGGGGGAGATTGTTCATTTTAGATTGGTTTTGACTAGTGAGTGTCTATACACTTAAGTTATTTAATTAGTTCATGCTGAACAAGTAGTATATGTTGAGCACATCATGTATAAGTTAGAGCATGTCAAGTCAAAAGTGAGTGTCGTGTCACTCATGTGTTGAGTTATTCAAGTGTTGAGTAGATAGTATATGTTGAGTGATTCAAGAGCTAAGAAGGAAGTACATGCCAAGTCATTTAGTTGTTGAGTCATAGTATAAAAATTGGTATATGTCGAGCATCAAAGACTTTAGATGCCAAGTAACACAATTTTTTCATAGTTGTTCATATTGGCACAACCTACTATGTAAACAATTTTTGAGTTGACTTATAGATTGAATTACAATATTCTGGTGATAAGGAAGAATCTCCAGTTGGAATCCCTGTGAGTTACATGCATCCAATTAGGTAAAGGAAAATTTTAAGTGGTAAAATGGATGAATCATAGCCATTGATTCATACCAACCCTAAGTCGCCTAGGTCTTCTTAAGGACGATAAACCCTAAACATTGTATGTGTATGGAAGGAGCAAAGAGAAAAGTTTTCATGTATAAACAAAGTATTCATAGTGGCTAAGGAGTTGTCAAATTGAAATTGCATTGTAGAATCAGTTAAAGGAGAACAAAGTAAAGAAATAATGAGCAACAAAGGGACATCAGATCAAGAAGGATCAAGTGCATAGTAGGATAGAGGTGATATGTCATCAAGAAACAAAGTGATAACCACAAGATTAATGCTGAGACATTCTAATAGGTGAATCAATTAAATCTCTTAACAAAGTAGTCCTAACAAGCTGTATTGAAATCCTCTAACAAGGTGCTTACTTAATTGTGAGTTGAAGTCTTTTAACAAGGCACACTTCTAACATGGTGTTGAAATCCTTTAATAGGTTAAGACCTAACAGTCTTTGTAAGCCTTTAACAAGATAGACCTTTCACAGGGTAGATCATGTTTCATGATCAAACATTGTAACCTTCATTGGATACACTTTATTATTGTAGTAGTGAAGATTTGTGGGTGTCATCTCCACGCTAATTTTACCTTCTCATTAAAGGGTTTATGGGTAATCATATTTGGTATCATATATGTGTGAGTGATTACTTGTTTATATTCTTTAGATGTACATGCTTTACATCATATTTCAATTTACTTATTGAATATGTGAGATGGATGTGTGGTGAATATTTTATGGGTTAAAAGTTTGAACTACTGATTCACTGCCCCCCCAGAAGTTTATCTTTCATATTGTAATTCCAACAATGGTATGATAGATCAAACGACTTTACTCTATGTGCATATTTTAATGTAGATTGGGAAAGCAGTGACTAAGCAAGAAACATGATTGAATTTCACAAAGTACAATAGAAGAAAAGTATGTAGCAACATCAAATAATTACTATAATATCATGTGGATGAAAAAAATGTTGGAGGATATCAAGATAGAATTTTTAGAACCTATTAGCATACATTGTGATAATACAAGTACAATAAGTATGTCTAAGAATCATGTGTTACATTTTAAGACAAAGCACATATCAATTAAGTATAATGTCTTGTGAGAGAAATTTGTGGAGAAAGATATCAGATTAGAGTATGTTGATTCAAAGGAGTAGATTAATATATTTTTATGAAGCTTTTACCAAAGGACACATTTGATTATTTGTGAGGTATTCTTGGGGTTATGCTCCTACCTACTTCAGCATAGATGGTGTAGATATTGCATTAGTCTAGTGGTGTATAACACTATTGTTTATCTGGATTGAATTTTGATGCTTCCTCTATTGGGGAGTATTTGTGTTTGAGTAGAGCCATGAGGAAATCTTGGTACTTGGTATTGAATAGTGTCTTTGGATATTTGAGTTGGTTGAAGATATTGAGTAGTTGATTGACATAATGATGCCTTTTTTATTAATGTCAATGGGGGAAAATAGTCCCTACAACATTTGGGGTCAAATTACAACAACAATTTGTGATGACGGTCTAATTTGTGGTGATTTTCAATTTTTCTTTTTGCAATTTTCCCCGACACCATCACAATACTGACATAAGTGTCATAATTGAGATGCCCATGTAAGTATTAAAAAAAAAAGAAAAAAAAAGAGATAAATCATTCCCCAATTATTTTGATTGCGGACAGCTATGCACGAAAGAAGGTGGAGAGCTCTGAATGTCATTGTGCCCTTGTGCTTGGTGCTTTTCATTCCTATGATATATCTTTGCATTTCATTGTCATGCTCTTGCTCTACAATTTTTTTGTTGTGATATCTGCATTTATTTGTTGTGCCCTTGCTTCATAATTTGGTTTTCATGCCCTTGTGACCCATTTGTTTCATTATTATGCCCTTGCTCTACAATTTGGTTGTTATGCCCTTGTCCTCTCTATGTTTCATTGTTGTGCCCTTGCTCTACAATTATGTTACAGTGTCATGCCATTGCTCTGTGATTTCATTGTCGTGTTGTGCTCTTGCTCTATGATTTTATTGCCATGCCCTAGCTCTACAATTTTCTTCAAGGGTATGTAAATGTTGGTTTCTTTTCCTTCTAAATAGGTATCTCTTTATATCTCCTTCTAAATATGTATATTTAGAGTTATTTTTTAAGGTGCTTATTACATCTTAGCACAACATAAAAATTGATCCAACTATATACATATTTTAGAATCCAAATTAAAAAAATAAACCTCACTTAATCTATGCTAAGTGACTTACCTTAAGATCCTCCACAAAATAATGTAGAATAGGGAAAATGGATAGACTTCACAAGAAATTTTATAAAAACATATCATAGCAGATATGTCATAGTAGATATTTTTAGAAAGAAACTAGCCATAACTAGTTAAATGGATCTAATCACTAATTAGTTGGGTTGATTACAAATTCCTATAGAACTATCATCATATTAGATATAATAAATGAAAAATCAGTTATTCCTAGCTAGCAGGATCAAATATAGTTTTCCAAGGTGATAAAATTGTATATGCAAGCAATTGAAGAATAAATTTAGTGAAGAGTTAAGTGTGAGGTGTTGAAGAAGCAAGTTCTACTTCTGTGTAAATGTCATAATCATGAGGTTCATTCCCTTATAGAAGCCTTTGCTATAATGAAATTACCTCTAAACCATGCAAAAGATGTTGAAGTGGTTCCTATTATTGTAAATAATTAATTATTATTACACTTTACTTAAGTTTACTTAGGTTAATGCATTATTTTATTATTATTAACTAGACACCTAGGAGCATGCATACTAATATAAGTTGTCCTGTTGACAACACAAGAGTTAGCAACTCTAATTTAGCACATGGTGTCTACAACATAGGACTTTGCATATTTATCTAAGTTGTCATGTAGAAAACATAGTTTTTCACACTCTAATTAAGCACATGGTGTTTACAACATCTTTTTATGTGACACACCTATGTAAGCATATCCTCTCATCATCCCACTAACTTATGTGCTCAATGTAGGATAATCCACTCTTAGTAGACATGTACTTAGTTGTGAGTCTTATCATTTTAATAAATCCTAGTTAGTCTAGAGGCCTTTATATACAAGCACTCCTAGTGCATATACACATCAATTCATTTTTGATATTGTTATTCTGATCATAATTTATTGGTCCATATTGTGCTAGTGCTTGAGCTTCTTGATCTTGGGTGATTTTCCCCTAAGGAAAATTCTTACATAATATTAGAGCTAAGGGATCTTCTCTTCACATAGCCATTGGAGACCATTTTTGCTTCACCTCTTGGAGCACCTCAATTCAGATCCAAATTATCGTAGTCATTAGGGGCATCTAGAGCCAAAATGGACCTCACCATTATGTCCAGAGGATCGATTCGGTGAATTTTGACTATAAATTTTCCTACCATAGGCCATAGTCAAATTTGAGGCAAAATTATTTTGTAAACCAAAACTTGAAGGCTTGATTTGCAAAATTGGCCAGTAGGAGAGATTTTTTACAAGACAATATTGGAGCTTACTGGTGTAAATTTGATATCGGCATCATATTCAGAAGGTCAATAAACCCCCAAATATACTTTTGTTTCATCAAAATTGGACATCTAAAGTGAAATCTAGAGTCAATTGATTTTTGGAGGTGCGACGACGGTGATTCGAGAAAAATAATTGCAGAGGTGATTTTCAAACAACGATATCTCTCTCATACGGACTCCTTTTTCGAAGTAATTTTTTTTTTAGGGGGTAGAATTTTGTGATCTACACATTGGTGTAGGATGTTTGAGATCTTTGTTCCTAAATTTTTCTACAAATCACAAATCCTAATTTTTGCAACATCAAAGGCTTAGTTTGGGCTCATCTAGACACATTTTCAAGTTCCATTATTTTTTTCAAAAGTTCTTTTTTTGTCTACTTTCCATATCTATAATTAGATTATAGGCTTGTGTGGAAAAAAATACCACTTTCAGAAATAGGTCCTTTTTTGCATTGTATTGCTTTGATTAAACTTCAAATTTGTTGTATATCTGAGCTACATTGCTAAGTACCAGATTTGAACTCTGAGAGGAGGTTGTAAACAATAAAATTAGAAGCCCACTTTTGTCCATTTTGACAAGTGACCTATTGTAAATGCACTACATATAAAGTGCCAAAAGCATCATTTTTGGGGGGTTCTTTGATTGAGTGAATAGGGGGGCGTGTCTTGTGTTCTTGTGTCTCTCTTTCTCTCTTGTGCTCTTTTAATTTTGCATCATGGATTCACCAAAAACTCCACTTTTAACTTCACACAATTATACTACATGGAAAGATATTGTATGGAGTAGACTAATGGAAAAATGTTTAAATCTATATGTTGATGGTACAATTGTAAAACCCACTGATGTTGCTGCACAAGTTGATTAGCACATTAAAGACAACCATGCTTTAGGAAGTATTAGGTGTTGTGTTCATAGAGATCTCTTCTTCTACATTTCTAGCTTTAAGGATGCAAAGAGTGCTTGGGACAAACTTGAAGGTTTGTATTGTAAGGTGGATGAGGGAAAGGGATTCCAAATTGAGGATGATCTAATTCTATTGGATCCTAAGAATTTTGACACAATTCAAGACTATGTCAACAAAGCCAGTGAATTGAGAGCACTACTTAAAGATTGTGTTAATCCCATGAATGATGATAGATTGATTCATCACATCTTGAAGAAGCTACCTTCAGAGTATGCATCTTTTATTTTGAGTTATAACACTCATAGGTTGACCATGGGAAGTGCCTTCACTAAGCCTACATTTGATGCATTTGTAGAAATGTTGATGTTGGAACAATCCAAGTTGATAGATATGGGAATTCTCAAGTAATAAAAGTCTACAACATTGGTGGCTAATAATGAGAAACAATAAAATCAAGGTGGAAAAGGTTTTCCCAATAGCAAGAAAAAGCAGTGGGAGCCAAAATCACAATTAGAGAGAACAATATTCTACTTTTCAATAATGAAATTCTTCTTCCAACAATAAAGATAAAATATTTTGTGCATATTGTAAGAAACCAAATCATGATAAGAATCATTGCAAGACTAAGATAATAGATGAGTTGGAAAAATTACATAGGAAGAACAAAATCAATGTGCCAAATGCTTCCAAGGATTCAAATCCACCCACTTCACAGGGAAAAGGGTGAGCATTTATGGAAAGTTCAAGTTCTTTAGGGGAATGGATTCTTGACTTAGGTGCCTCATATCATATGGGTTCTTCAAAATGACACTTTTCTTCATTGAAGTAGTCTAGGGTGCCTCACATCTTCATAGGGAATGATACACAAGTGGAAGTTGAAGGGAAAGGACAAGTTGAGATGGAAAATGGAGAGTTCAAAGATGGTCTCTACATTCCTAACCTTATCACTAATCTCCTTTCAATTTACCAAATCAATTACTATGGAGGTGGCAATAAAGTTGAGTTCCTTCCTAATTTAGTAATGGTGTGAAATCTTAAAGATGATTCATTGGTTGCAGTGGGTAAAGTCAATCATGACACTAGGCTTTATTTTCTTTCCCACTTTGTGCCTAAGTTTCCTTCACATGCCTTGTTGACACATTCACATTCACAAAATAAATTATGGCATGAGTGGTATGGACATCTTTCCTTTCACTACCTTCAACAACTTAGCTCAAAAAAATATGGTCAAAGGTCTACCTACGATCAACTTTTCTACAGGTGAATTTCAACTTGTTCAATGGATATGCATCTAGAAGAGAAGTTTGACAAAGTGAAGTCTTGGAGAGCATCAGTTATTCTTGAGTTGGTTCACATGGCTCTAGTAGACCCTTTTGTAGTGACATCAGTTAGCAAGGGTCACTATGTCCTCACTTTTGTTAATAATTTTTCATGCTACACGTGGGTCTACTTTCTTAATCACGAGAATGAAGTGTTTGATAAGTTTCTAGTCTTCAAGATTCATGTTGAGAAGCAATCAAGTAAAGCCATCAAGGTTCTTCATATGGACAATGAAAGTAGATATGTACACTCAAGACTTAGACTTTTGTGAACTTGAGGTATTGATCTTCAAACTCCAGTAGCATTTAGTCCACAAAAGACAAGTGTTGTGACAATGAGGATTAAAACTCTTAGGTAATGGCAACTTGCACGATTCAAGATAAGTCTCTTGATCCATCACTTGAAGTCAAAGCTATAAGTAGTGCCAATCATATCTTTAATAGGTCTCCTCATAATGTCTTAGATGGAATGACTCCTTTTAAGGCATGGTGTGGAAGAAAACAAGTTGTGAAAAACTTTAGAGTTTTTTGTTGTCTAGCATGGGCACACATATCTTCAAGGGAATGCAAGGCACCACCACCAAGGTCTTGTACTTTCATTGGATATGAAAAAAGTGTTAAGGCATATAGACTTATGGATCTTAAGACTCATGAGATATTCATAGAGCGGAATGTTCACTTTGAGGAAAATTCACCTAGCTTATCCTCTAATCCTCTCCATACTTCATACATTGTGGAAACTGATAGTGACAATAGTGATAGTGATTCAACAGGTTCACTTGTGGGGGATCCTATTGATAGGTGTAGGACAAGGTCACAACATCAAAAAATTGCACATGCATACATTTCTATAGTAATAGGTCCATGTAATTCAGTACAGTTGGGTACACCTTGTCTTCTAGTTCTAGCATCAGGGGATGACTACTTGATAGACATTTCAAGCTTATTTATGGAGTCCTACATAGTAGATTTGGGAGACATTATTGATGATATACATCTTCTCTTTGATAAAGAAGATCCTTCTTTAGTTCTCATGACACAACACTCTAACCCTCTTGTCCATTCTCTACATGATCAATCTTATAAGGTTGATATGATTGTGGATCCTTATGTACAGTAGTTATAGGAGGTCTCTTTATCATTTGAGGAGACAACTGGTTCTTTGGGATATATTCTACATCCATCCTTTCTAGATCTAAACTTGTTCTTTCTAGTAGTGTTGGAAGGGGTGATTTTTAGTATCGACACAAGGATAGTTGAGCAGCTTTTAAAGACACCATTCATCTTCATGATTCTTTCTACACATTAAGGAAGCATCTCATATGTACCTATGACATTGTTTCTTCCTAAAGGGAGGAACATTATCCAGCAATCATGGATCAACCTCTACATTCATCTCAAAGCAACAATCACTAATGGGAATTCTACATTTTTGTGGGGTGGGGGCAAACCTTTTCCTCTTATGGGATTGTGTTCTTCTCATACTTCTCTATTGTATATACATGATGTATGTTGTAATGGGGGGGTCTTAATTACTCCATCCATCCATGCATCTTGTTTTTTCATCTCTCTTTTTGGGGGAGGGTTTTTCCCATGAGGTTTTCCCTCTTTCTCCATTTTCAGAGAGATTGCATTGCATTTATATATGGGTACCTAACGTGGCCTAGTAGTCGGGACCCACCATGAATTTTCATTATAGCTTTCATGAGCTTAAGTGCATTCCCCTAATTGAACTTAGGGGGGTTTTAAGTGTAAATAATTAATTATTATTACACTTTACTTAAGTTAATGCATTATTTTATTATTATTAGCTAGAAACCTAGGAAAATGCATACTCATATGAGTTGTCCTGTTGACAACACAAGAGTTAGAAACTCTAATTTAGCACATGGTGTCTACAACACATGAGTTTGCATATTTATCTAAGTTGTCATGTAGATATCATAGTTGTTTGCACTTTAATTAAGCACATGGTGTCTACAACATCTTTTTATGTGACACACCTATGTAAGCTTATCCTCTCATCATCAGACTAACTTATGTGTTCAGTGGAGGATAATCCACTCTTAGTGGACATGTGCTTAATTATGAGGCTTATCATTTCACTAATTCTTAGTTAGTCTAGAGGCATTTATATATAGGCACTCCTAGTGTGTATACACATCAATCCATTTTTTATATTGTTATTCTGATCATACTTTATTGGTCCATATTGTGCTAGTGCTTGAGCTTCTTGATCTTGGGTGATTTTTCCCTAAGGCAAAGTCTTACAGTTTCCAACCTTGAAACACTCTTATAATCATTTGATATTTGGATTGTAAATTCTCAAAGATACTTACAAGTTGTGATTCCAATGTCATAGTATCTGCCACAACACTTTCCTTGATTTTATCCAATGGCTACTATTTGTTTTGATTGATTATGGAGAGCTACATAGGAAAGAGGCTGGAGAGCCCCAAACAAGGTGGAGAGCTCTGAACATTGGTGCAGACTAGTGGATATCTAGGAATTTGTTGTCATTCCCTTGTGATCATTGCATTTTGTTGTTGTGTTGTGCCCTTGTAATCTCTGTGCTCTTGTTCATATATAATGTATGCATGCATGTATGTATGTATGTATGTATGTATGTACATAATCATGAGGCTTATCACCTTGCAAAAGCCTCTACCACAATGAAATTACACACTAAACCATGCATAGGATGTTGAAGTGGTTCCCAACCTTGAAACACTTTTATAAGCATTTGATACTTGGGATCATCATAGGGAGACTGTGCCAATACTTGAAACACTCTTATAAGAATTTGATATTTGGACTATAAATTCTCAAAGACACTTGCAAGTGATTTCAATATCATAGTACCTACCGTAATACTTTCCTAGATTCTATCCAATGGCTCCCATAATACTATATATGTTGCCTAGCTGTTGTTTCTATCATACAGTCTCTTTCTAAAGCCACTTCTCCTTTTACAGTCTCTTTCTAAATCTACTCCTTCTCCTTCAGTCTCGTGCCTTAAATTTTGATTATCAAACTTCTTAATATCTTCCTCTACCTTATCTAAAATAAAATTGACATTGTGTTGTAACTCTAGCATAGGTGTTTGATCACCAATAACTTTCATTTTGGCATTCAAGTTTTCAAGATTGGTCAACACCCTCACTTGCAGACCTCTCATGTTAAGCACTTTTTGTATTGTTTCAATGCCATGTTCTTGTTTTTGAGCTAACAATTCTTCAAGTGCATTTTCTTGTAAAATATTAATTTTGTTGAACAATCGTAAACTCGTAGAAAGTGCAATGTTTTTTTCATGTATGTATGTATGCATGTATAATAATGAATAATAATAATATTTTCATGTATGTCAAAATAATGACTAACATTACCATTGGATCATATAATAATGAAGTAATCAACCTACTTAATCAGAAACTACCCCAATTTAACTATTGTTTCCAATGTCATAGTACCTACTACAAAACTTTCCTAAATTCTATCTAGTGGCTCCCATAATATCCTCTATGCTATTTAGTTGTTGTTTCTATTGTGTAGTCTCTCTCTAAAGTCATTCCTTATCATTCTCTTACAAAGGTATGATGCTTACCATTTCTATGATCAGAAAAATTCTTTTCCATATCTCTATTCTTGTATTTTCCCTCTGCATGATATATAATATCATTGTGTTTGGTACCTCCATAAATCTCATTCCTCTAATCAAAAAATTTCGTAGACTTTCTATTATATTTCTCTAAATTCATTCCAGTATGTCCATAGTTTTTATTTTCACTATCATGGTCATGATCATATCTTCTCCCTTTTTCCCTTTTTTCTCATACCCTCTCAAATGATTCACTATCTAAATCTCTTTTCTTAGGGACTTCAATCACAAAGTTTATGAATTTGGTACTATGATTCATTGGTCTAGTTTTTGATTAGCTAGGTTGATTACAAATTTCTAATTTTCTATTAAATTCCTCAATTTATAATGAATGGTTTGATATAAAGGCTTCATATGTTGGCCCAAAAATGGAAGCCAAGGATGTGATTGTGCATGTATTGGCATGCTCTCCCTGTGAGGATCCCAAGTATCTACTATTGCTATTAATTTGGGCATCACTATATGATCCATAATGTTATGAAAAATCCTCCCATGTCTCCATAAAATGCAGCATAGGTTCAAGTTCCCTTGGCTTCCAAGAATTTGTTGCTGCTATTCTCATTGCTAGAAGAATAACTTTAATGAAGAGTTGAGTGTAAGGATTTGAAGAAGCAAGTTCAACTTCTATGTATATATGTATGTATGTATGTATGTATGTATGCATGCATGTATATATGTATGTATGTATATACATTTGTAATAGAAAAGAAATATGGAATGTGTGATATTGGAGAGAGTGCTTTCCTAAAAAAGTTATTTCTAAAATTCAACTTTGATTATGAATATTATTACGAGATTCTAACACTCTTACCCCTACACCTAGTTTTCTTGTTATTTTAATATTTTGGGAGAGACCGGATGATTCTTGTGATTGTCAAATTTTTTGCATTGCAGGGAGGATCAAATACTAATGGAAAAAATTTGTTTGTACATTCAAGCTTGACACAAACAAATTTTTGCCATTAGTCTTTGATCCTCCCTGCAATGGGTAGAATTTGAGAGTCACAAGAATCATCCGGTCTCTCCCAAAAGATAAAAATAACATGAAAACTAGTTATAAGGTAAGAGTGTTGCAGTCTCCTGATAATGTTCATAACCAAAGTTGAATTTTAGAAATAGATTTGTTAGGAAAGCACTCTCTCCAATATCACACATTCCATAATTTTTCAATAATGATGACATCATAATTCTGATAGCTAGCCATCAAGCCCACAACATTATTGTTTCATAATCATATCACATGAGATAGAGTCTCTGATATCTATTGGACCCACAACATTATTGTCACATAAACATCACACTTGTGATGGAAACTTTAATGGATAGCCATCGCAATTGGGACAGAAGACCATGTTGTCACAATTTGCGATGACAAAAGTCTGACACCCATATGATGAGAGGAAATTATTTTTGGTGTCACTTGGGTGATAGGTTTTTGTTGCAATTTCCATAGCCTACCATCACAATTCAAGCCCAAATGTAGTAGTGACTGCATGAAAAAGATCTCCTACGAATGAGGGAGAATTAAATGCATATGAAATTATCTCCTATAAATTAGGGAGAGTTATGAAAAAAATATTGATGTTAATATAAAATAAAATTTATCAATGAGGGATCATGTGTTGTTCCTAAGAGTTTCATGTTTCATTAATTAAGAGTATTTGAAGAGATGAGAGCAACTACAACAATAGAGTTGGATTTGGTATTCTTGGAACTTAGATATTTTTCATCTATGTCACCATCAATTCCAAATGGATAGATTGTCAACATGAATTTTGATGATTTTCCTATGGGGCGGTATTCTAGATTTATAGGAATAGTGGAGAGACAATTAGTATGATTATGTGTTGCTTTCATGACTATGTTTGTCATCAATGTCAACATACTGCGAAGATTGGCAGAGTAGCAAACAAAGATTGAGCTCATGTGGTTTGAGTATTAAAATGAGGTTATGCAAAGTTGAGGACATGTTCAAAAGTGTTTCTTGATAACTTTTCTAAGAGATCATGCATAAATTTGAAGAATGGCAACAATTATTTTTGATTCACAAAAGATAGATTGAAGACAAAGTACCTAAGAAGTAGTTTCTGGTGTTCAAATTATATCTTCAAATAGGCATAGAATCTTGATGAGAAAATTTAGATAGAGATAGAAGACAACCTAGTGATGAAATCAATAAGTGCACAAAGCTCAAGTCACATGTGTGAGAAGTTGTGAAGATTATGAGCCAAAAATGTTTTGTAATTATGAAAAAAATGTATTGTAGCATGTTATCTTAATGAGGTCTTATTGTAATTAATTGGGGAAAGCCTCAAGGATGAATTAATGAATTTTTTTGAGGACTTGGTATAAAGGAAGGATTATTTCCTTGTTGTAAAATAGATGTAAGAAAATTGTATTAAATTGTGAAGATTGGTAAATGCGAGTAAGCGATCAGAGGGATCATTGTGATGTTAAGTTGGAGATCTCTTATTGAGATCTGAGAAGTGTTTTGGTGCAATATTGGCATGTTAAGAGGATAGAGAAAGAGTTCAAGTTGAATTTTTATTATTCTAAAAGAAATAATACAGAGACTAGTGTACAGTGAGCTCGATGGTCTTGCACCTAAAGTTGTTTGGACAATGGGTAGTTTTGCTTTCTATATCTCCTAATAGGGTTGGAAAACTCCAAATAGGGTTTCAATCTCCTAATAGGGATTCAAAGTCTCCTAATAGGGACTGATATGTACTAAATGTATTTCATTGGCTCCTAACATAGTCCATCCTCTTACAAGGAACATTTTATATTAGCACATCATTTTTTTGGTATCATCCCCACCAAGGCTTTCTCTTTGATCAAGGGTTTCCCTAGTTAACATATATGGTGTTATTGTGTATGTGTATCTTCTTATGGTTTTCTATATTGATCACATGTTTGAAGTTTAATAAGGTTGATA
Organism: Cupressus sempervirens; assembly: GCA_028749045.1. Classification (NCBI taxonomy): domain Eukaryota; kingdom Viridiplantae; phylum Streptophyta; class Pinopsida; order Cupressales; family Cupressaceae; genus Cupressus; species Cupressus sempervirens. Next base: position 60,852,214 of record CM053793.1, read on the forward strand.
ATAGTTGTATCGATCTGATAATTGATTGATGTTTACTTTCTAACAGTGGGCACCTAGAAAATTAGGAATGACTACCTTAAACTATTAAGTGGACAATTGAAACAATCCATTTATTTTCTTATGTTTCCATGAGAAAATTGGTAAGAGAATTCAATAATGGATTCTCTTATTTCTTGTTACAATCATGATAAGGGTGATGCACACTTGCCTTCTAGATTTAGGTTCTATTGGTGTTTTGAAACATCTTGGTTTCAAATTACCCTGATGAGAACAAGATACATCTAGGGGCAGCTACTTCCCATCTTCAACATACCCTTTTAGACACTGGGCCAACTATAAGGCTAGACCCTTCTTCTACTTCAAGCTCTGTAAAACCTAGGTGGGTGGACCTATTAGATTCTTCATACTGTACCAGTTATTAAAAGCATAGACTAAATCTAAACAAAGTAGATAAAACCCTGAATCTTCTAACACTTATGCAAAGATCTCAGACATGGAATAACTAATAACATGGACAAAGAAATTGCTAAGCTAAGTAAGGGTATCACATTCTAGCTCTTCAGCATTAAAGGGAAAGATATTTGATTAATGTGTTGATTTTAGAAAATCCCCAAATATGTAATAGTAAGAACAAGTTGACCCGATTGTTGATCAATGCCTTATCTATTGGGCAATTACACAAATTAAACACATACATCTATGATACCAATGACATATTCCATAGACCAAGATATCATATATGTCTTATCACTTTGTGAATCAGACATCGGTGTTCATAAAGACTTCATTCTTATGAAGTATCCTTCTCAAAATAACCAACAACCCTATCAAATACATCAAGCATTTACTTGGCCCTTTGTTCCAATAGCAAAACATATAAGACATACAACCTTAAGGGGATGCAAATGGGTCTCAGTTCTTTGTCCCTAGACCACATAAGATTGCAGATTATAGAGATATGAGATGAGAATCAGAATGCAATTAAGGGATTCCTATTCATTTGTATTCATTTCTTTGAAACTATACATTCATATGCATGTAAAACAATTCATAAAATCACTAAATAGATTAGAACTAGCTAGATTTTCTTAACTACTACCATTCATACAAGAGAAATATGCTAAAGAATGTGGTAGAATCACAGCTCTGGATCCAACAATGTGGTCTCATAGAAAAACTAGAACCAACAATGTGGTCTCAAATTGAAAACTGGAAACCCTTACAATGGATGAGAAAGAGAGATATAGAAGAAGAATGGAATCTCATATCTAGTCTAGAAGTGGCATGTATCCATTTGAATCTCCATTCTTTGTAGTTGTAAAACATCTCTCCTCTTTGTACCCATGAAATTTGATATGATATTCATCATTATTCTGTAAGAAACTTGGAAATATCTCTTATGAATGATGAAAACCTGTGTGTCACTCAAATATCTAAAATGCATCATGAAATGTTGATATATCTTGATTCAACTAACTTAGAAATTATAAAACTTGACTCTAATTGCATTTTTATTACCTTTTCCACACATTGAGTTCATTAGTCTACTAGAAAAAATCTAAACCTCAATACCTACATGTAGTTGCAAACTAAGAATCCGAGACAAAACCTCATATAATCTAAGTAGACAGCTTCTTGTGTGAAAACAAACTCTAGAAATAGAAATTTTGTTCTCTCTCAATTCCAGTGATACATAATATTGCTATATTTGCTTATAAAAAATGCCCAAAATCTTAGTTTAAAAATCATGCCCCTGTATTGGGTCTCTAGTCTACACTTGCCTCTTTAACATTTATGCAAAAAATTAATATTTCCTAAAGTTTTGACCTTAGGAAATATCCCCTTTCAATTTAAAATTTTAGTACATGATTTTTTTGATAAAACAATTAAAAAATCACTTTTTATCATTTTATTTTCTGCCTTACCCATGCATCCAGGTCAAACCTAAGTTTGAATTTTTTGCCATGTGGCAACACACAATTGGTTGGTGTCTACCATGTCATCATCCACTTGGGTGCCACATGGCACCCTCTAATAGGTTGACACATGACCTCCACATGTTAGTATTTGATTTTCTCTTTGACTGCTCTGTCAGTGCCACATCATATGCTAACTAGTTCCACCATGTCACCTCTAACTAAGGCTTGTTGCCACATGGTAACTAGGTGTATTAATGCATCATAGTTAGCAGCTACTGAGTGTGAATGCAAAAATGTGCCCTTTTGACATGTGGCACCTCGTGTCATGTGTCACCTCAAAATTTGTGCTCATTCTGGGCCGTCCTCACCACTTGTCACTATAGGATTTTTAGTTCAGGCACCATGCCATTACCACTTGTAAAGTTCCAATTTGTTTGGATTTGCATCATTAATGCCATGTCAGCTCCTTGACTTATGTGTGCTTGATTAAAACTTTGGCCTTTGTGGCCTATTGGTCATCATCCATGATGGGGCCTTCCACATGGGTCTATGGCTTTCAAAACGGCCATGTCTTGTAGACATTGCAATTAGTGAGTGGTGGGTCATTTAAAGAATTAAAAATACTCCTAGTTACCTAATGTGCGATAAAAAGATGGAGATTTCCCTATGTTTTTATTTTTCACAGTGGACCCTTTCACTCCTCCTAGTAAGCCATCAAATAAACAAAAAGCATCTTGAAGCAGGTCATGCTTATCACCAACAAAAACTCCTCTAAAAATTTTAAAAGTAAATCAACACCATTTTGATGCCCCACAATAACATCATTTATGGTGGTTCTTTGAGCTAGGAATGTGCTCTTCCTAGACTTGCACTAATAGCTACCTGAGGGACATCTCTAGGCAAAAACCTCGACAACCCTCCTCCAAATTGAAAACCTCCTAATCCTAATGCATTTGCTAAAGACAATTTTGAGCCATTCCCCATATGCATGCATGTATGGGTTTTTGAAGTCTTAAAAGTCCATGGTGGTGTCATGATGTCCAAGCCTTCTACATTCCTCATTGATCTTTAAAATAGACAAGGCACCAAACAATCTACCAACACCTCTAATCTAACTACTAATAATTGTGTATTTGGATCTTGCCTTTTGGCACTTGGAAAAAATAAGACATCTCCAAATGTGATTCCTTTTAAATAAAAAATAGGCCCTCTGCTTGACATGTCCTATAGCTAAGGATATGGTACAAAGCATGCATAGTAGATGGGCATTCCATCCTCTCCAATCTTCATGCGCAAGGCATTATGCAATTTCTGTAAGTCTTCACAATTGGTGGCTTCTCTGCAACGTCTTCCCAAGAGGGAAAAAGTAAAAAATGCCAAGGAGACCATAACACCACCATCTCAACTCATGCCAATTCCTAATATGCCCTCTAATACACTTGTAACTAGTAGATACCCTACTCCAAAATTGGACAAATTTGATCCATCCATTAATCCTAGCCATGTCTCATGGATAATAATTACTTATTTGAAAATGATTAGATCCTAAGAGAGATTCACTATTCAAGTCACAGGAAAAATAAAGATACATTATCTCCATAAGAAGAAGCCACACTTTTATGATTAAGGTATCTAAGGGAGTTCACATCCTTTCTAGATACATTTCATCTACAAAGAGGTCAGATGCATTAACCCTTGATGGGGAAACAAGAAGCACCATAGCATTTACAATTGGATTTTGTAGGTTGATTTTAGCTTAATGTGTTGTGAAGTTGATCTTCCCATAATTCTACATCTCAAGAATAAGACTTTAGTAACAATTTGAATCAACTCAATGCTTGATTGTTCCTATCATACATTATATTTTCTAATCAAATATGTCTCATTCATTGCATGCATAGTCCCATGTACATACTACTTGATTTGAAAAAAAGCATATATGTAATATATCTACATGAAGTGAGTCACAGTTGTTTCAATCTCTCAAAATATGCACAATCCCACATATCTATCAGCTTGATGAAATTAGTTGGGCCCCAAAGTGGGCTTGGCTAAAAAAAATTCATTTTTGAAAAACTAACATCTCAAATCGATACATTGGATTCACCTTGCAAATTGAAAACATCTTGAAATATTGAATCAACTCTCGAAACACCTGACCAAGCTTTGAGACCTAACATGTTGATTCTCTGTTCCACATTCTTGCACCCTATCAAATCTCATCTCATGACGAATTCTTAGTCAAAAGATATTGACTATCAAAGTTGCCTTCTCAAAATTGCCTACAAGAAAACATGTCAGAAAACCATAAAATACATTTGGACTCAGCTTTGAAATCAGGTCAAACTAAAATTTGGGGAAACAAAAACTAGGGCATTGGTTCACCATCACAAGGAGAGTATAAATCTATAGTTAGGGCTCATGATGAATAACAGGGCAAATTTGGTGAGCTGTCAAAGTAGGCTATTCATATTTGCAAAACTAGAAACACTAGCAGAAAAGTGATTTTTGCAAATGGAATGGACTTGGGAAAGTGTGCAGATGGATTCGTTAAGATTTGTAAATTGACACACTTAAAGAATTTTTAGAGTAGAATGCAATGGTACAATCTATTCAATCTCACCTATCATAGATTCAAATTTATGACATCTCAAATAGGGGTACTAACTAATCTGCACTTTTTGACACTAGTAAAATGTTACAAATTACTTTTGGACTATCTCATTTTGGTCAACTGATTCAAAGTTATAACAAGTCAAATAGGGCCTCCTAGAATTTTGAACCATTTGCATAAGCACAAAAATAATTAATGACCAACTTTGAGGGATACAAAACCTAGACAAAACATATCAAAACAACTCAAAATCTGAAACATAGGCTCTTTGGTATGGATAATAAACACTCCAAAAGTGGCAAGTCATGAAACCTAACTGGGTGCAAGATATTCAATTGCAAAAGAGGCCTCCTGTCGCTATTTGACACTTCAGCAAAAATGCAGATTTGGACATTGTTAAAAAAAAAACTTCACAAAATGACTCAGAATAGAGATTTATCTTCATGGGATGAGTGGATATACTCAATTCAAGGTGTTAGAAACATTAAACACCTCTTATGCCTCAAAAGGACAGTCGAGTACATATGCATTAAAAAGCACTTATAGGGCTTGATTTTTTAAATGGTACTCAAAATCAGAGCTTCAATTTTGAGTCCCAACAAGTTCCATCCCACTGATGAAGAGCTTATAACACATTATCTAATTAGAAATATTTTAGACAACAAACCAACATAACATCAACACTACCTCTGTAAGGACGTGTACTACTTTAGGTTTATTTGATTTGAAAATGAAATTGCTTGAAACCTAATTTATGTGATTTGAAAATAAAATTGTTTAAAACCCGATTCATTTGATTTGAAAATGAATTTATCTAGCTTGAAACTTTATTTTATTTGAAAATGAAATTACTTAAAACCACAAGAAAACTGTGCAAAAAACACCATCATGGGCCCTTGAGTTCTTTTCTGCCTATGTTTTACTTTTTAACCATTTTAAATCAGTTGCAAAAAATATAAGAAGGAATAGCAATGGAGGGTCTTAACTTTGATTACAGTAATGATAAGGGTGATGCACAACTACCCCCTAGATTTAGGTTCCATCCCACTAATGAAGAGAAGACAAAGGTTTTACAATTGTGTTTTGGATTCATTTGTAATATACATATGCATATGTATATGTATGAGTGACTCAATGCTCCAAACCAACATAACATTGACACTTCTTGGGTAAGGACATGTACTACTTTAGGTTTATGTGATTTTAAAATGAAATTTCTTGAAAGCTTATTTATATGATTTGAAAATGAAATTGCTTGAAAATTCATTTATGTGATTTGAAAATGAAATTGTCTAGATTAAAACCTTATTTTATTTGAAAATTAAATTGATTGAAACCACAAGAAAATTGTGCAAAAACATCATCATATGCCCTTGAGTTCTTTTTCAACTATGTTTTAATTTTCAAACTTTTGAAATCAATTGCAAACATCTAAGAATGAATAACAATGAATTGTATTAACTTTGGTTATAGGCATGATATGAGTGATGCACAAGTGCCTCCTGGATTCAAGTTCCATCCCACTAATGAAGAGTTCATTACACATTATCTCATGAGAAAGGTTTTAGATAGAAGTTTCATGAGAAGGGTCATTGTTGAAGTGGATCTCAATAAGTGTGAGCCTTGGGACCTCCATGGTATGTTCAATTTCATGCTCTCTTATTCACTGTGTGTATAATCTGACACACCCATTTTATCTCAAAAGATGATTTGTGCATACTAAATATCAACTGTATATTCATGCACCCACATATCTTCATACACAAATTATGCGTGGATAATATCACATGCTCATTTCTTATCATATTATATCACATAAATTATGTGTATATACTAGCTCCTCTACCATACCATGTTTGATATACAAATTGTGTCAGCGTAATCTCACAACTTGTTTCTTGTGCCTTCATGGGATCAAGTTCTTTCTTGGGTTCTCTTGCATGGATTATCTTTCCAAGAAAAATATTTCAATTGAAATTTCACACATCTAAACTCAAAGGGTAAGGTTTTGGTGTCTATGTGTACTCATATCTTAATTATGAACACACAATTATGCTTTGTCAATACATAGAAACCAAAACCTTACATGATTTTGAGCTTAGCCATGTGCAACTTCATTTGAAAGCTTTTTCTCTAGAAGATAATTGGTCATGTGAGAGAAGCCTCCATTTCTTTGTAATAATTAGTTTAATTGAATTGTTAACAAATGCATCGGTGAAGTACTATACATTTCTCATGAGCGATGCATAAATGATACCCTTAAAGATACCAATGGTTCTAGGTACTTTAAAGTTATTATTGTTTATAATCCAATTGTAATTTTCTTATTGATCACTCTATTTTGAATAATGATCTCATCAGTGTTTTTAAGGGAATGATCTTTTTTTATAAATATTTTAATCATATTCAATTGGAAATGTTTGGGTCCACCATATGTCAAAGGTGGACCATCATATGTGAAAATTTCCACATGAGTTGTAAGTTATATCAAATGAAATATCATATCAAAATATTCATAAATTGATTAAAAAAAAATGTTGTTTTGAATGAAACAATGCATGAATGTTTTGTAGGGAATGATCCTTTTTATAAATATTTTAATGATATTCAATAGGAAATATTCGGGCCCACCATATGTCAAAGGTGGAACATCCTATGTGAAATTTCCAGCATAAGTTGTAAGTAATTGCAATTTTGTTTTGAATGAAACAATGCAAGAAAAAATTCACGATGTTGGCAAAAATCTAAGGCTCTATAGACTACTTAGAGATAAGGTCAAGAAAATTGCCTAGAAGGAAGGCTATTCGGTCGTGGTTGAATGACCTTGAGATAGGAGTGGGAAAAGTTCAGTTGGATTTGTCACATGAGTAAAAAAGCTAAACAAAAATAATTTTGAATTGAAGAAAATAATAATAAAAAATTTAAAATACTTTATTTGACAATGGCTAAATATTTTATGTGCTCATGAATGTTCGTGAATGATATGTCCTAATGAATATTGATGAATGTTGCATACTATTGATGAATATTAATAACCTAATTAATGTGATTTGAAAATGAAATTTCTTAGCTTGATAACCTAATTTTATTTGATAGTGAAATTGCTTGGAATGGAAAAAAATGTGAAAAAATACCATGAATCATGCCCTAAGAACACTATAACAATTACCACATTTGAGCAGTACAATTTTTGGCACCAATATTTTCTAGATGACTTCTTGTCTTTACTAAGTTGCTACACAAATACAACCCCCTAGACCAATTGTACAACATGACCATTCCCATGGCATTCATATATCCATTTAGTAGATGTGCATTGAGCATATCTACGCATTGAGTATACAATAGGAAATCCAAATAATCCTTTATCAATCTTAACTATAGCTCCAAAAACTCATTTTTGTTCCCCTATGACTTAACTTTGCATTCACCTACTTTTTACCATTACTGACTGTAAGAATTTGGCTTAGGCCAGAATTCACCCAAGAACTAAAGAACTCAACACAAGCACACAGTAGACCAAAATAGGCAGAGTATGATCAGAATGATGATATTCATTCAATATGCCAACTCAGCCAACTTGAGAGTACACTAGGAGTGCCTGTATACAAAGGCCTCAGGAGAGCTTCTAGAATGCATAGAAGTCAACATCATGATAAGTCATACAACTAGGCACATGTCCACTAGATATGAGTTATCCTCCATTAAGCATGGGATTAAGTGCGATGATGTGAGGATAAGCCAACAATGGTGTAGCATGCAAATCAGTGGTGTAGACAACATGTGCTAAATGAGGAGTTTGGATAACTATGTTGTCAACATGACAACTTAGTGAATGATGCATACTCCTATATTGTAGACACCATGTGCATAATTAGAGTTGCATAACTCAATGAGAGTACACAAAATCCTAAGTGTCTCACCTAAATAAATAATAATATAATGCAAAATAATTAAATAATGTGTTGGGACGAAAAATTGCATGCTTCATTTATAGTCCCATTTCAAAAATTGAGAAATCAAAGCCTATGAATGCCATAATTGCATGTGTACTCGGCTGTACCTTCGAAGCCCCTAAGGTGTTTAATGTTTCTAACACCCTCCATTTAGCTCGTTCACATGTTCCATGATGTTAGATTGATGTTTTGAGCTATTTGGCAAAGTCTTGATTTGAGTACCCTGAGTCAAATAGCGACAGAAGGGCATGTTTGCAATCAAATATCTCATACCCAGAAATGTTTTAGGACTCATTGCTTTGGGAGCGTTTAGTATCCATACCTAAGAACCTATGTTTCAAATTTTGAGTCATTTTGAGTTCATTTGACTAGGTTTTGAATCCCTCAAAGTTGGTCATTTAAATTTGTCATGCTGATGCACATTGTGCATTTTTCTGAGAAGCCCTGTTTGACATGCTATAACTTTGACTCAATTGACCCAAATGTTGAAATTATTATTGCATTGTATTGTAGATGTCAGAGACTTGTTATGTTTCAAGTTTTGGCTTATGAAGAATCCATTTGATCAATTTTCAAACGCGATTCCAAACGCAATTTCTATCTTTTTACGAGTGTCAGCATTTGCAGATTTGTCAGGACCCCTGTTCATGATGTCATAACTCAAAATTCATGATTGGATAGATCAAATGGATTTTTCCATTGTGTTGTTCTCTGAAAATACTTTAAGTGTGCCAGTTTGCAAGTCATGACGAATCTATTTACACACTTTTCCAGGTCAATTCCGTTTGCCAAAATCACTTTTCGATCAGTGTTCCTAGTTGCAAAATTCTAAGTAGCCTACTTTGAATGTCCGCCATATGCGCCCAGTTATTTTTCATGAGCCTAAATCATAGATCCATAATGTCCTCATGATAGAGAATTAGTGTCCCAGATTTCATTTCCCCATGTGCTCATTTGCCCAGTTTTCAAAGCCAAATGCGAACCCAGTTTATGGTTTTCTGACATGTTTTCTTGCAGGTGATTCTGAGAGATCAACTTTAACAACAAATATCTTTTGACCTTGAATTCGTCATGAGATGAGATTCAACAAGGTAGAAGTGTGCGGAACAAAAAATCAATTCCCCAATTTTCAGAGCTTTGTCAAGTGTTTGGGTCAATTTTTAAGGCCAATAAACAGACATCCTGGCACAAAAGTGATAGTTTGTAGATAAATGGTAAAATGAGTTCAGTTGGTTTTTCAGTGATGTAGTAGGGGTTAAATTAAAACATAATCAACGGAAGATGCTTATTGAATCAATTTGCAAAGTCAGTCACCCGAAAATGATTTTTATTTTATTTTAGTTGGACCCACTTTGGGCCCCAACTAATCCCGACTGATTCCATCAGATAAGCATAGCAATGGGAAATTGAAAATCTCCAATCCAAAGGACCCATGTGCGGTCTTTATGAAAGATGATTGTTTCACAATGCCATAAGTTCCAGTAGTGATGATTCGAGAGAAAAGGTTGTGAGGTTTTCCATTCTCAAAGATAGTGCAAGATTCATTGATGAAATCAACCAAAGGAATGGTTCTTACAAGCTTAGGCTCAGTAAGTTTGCTGATCTTAGCAAAAAGAAATTCAAGGTTACTAACAATGGTTTTGGATTGAACAAAGAGGATGGAGAAAGGCTACTCATATTCAGGTCATTGTGTAGCATGGGCATTTGCAAGTATTGATCCAGAAAGCACATCTCGTGTGTTTCTTCTCAGTCCCTCACACTATTATTGCACTCCAAAGTGTGCCATCTCAAGGGCAAGCAACTGGAAATTTGAGATCATGGATTTTTAAGTAGATGAAAAACTTCCACGCCATCAGAAAAATGCAGTCAAACAAATGGGTTAGCGCAATAAGTAGGGCAATTCTTCTCCAAAATAATAAGAGTCTCATGCTAACTATCAAAGATAGTCAAAGGCCAAGAAAAATAAAATGCACACCAATACGGTAAGAAGCCCCATGCATATGGAAAGCTGCTGGCTAGCTAAAAGTAAACATGTGCCATCAAAAGACCCTGCCCTGAAGGAGATCTCCACATTCAAACAGCCAAGAACTTGTGTTGAAGGTAGGGGAATCAAAGTTTACAAGTCAAGACCAGCCCGCTTAATTATGATGTGTGTTTTGATTATGTGCGCCTTGAGGAGAGTGTTGGCAACAAGGAAAGAATAAGGGAGATATATGAGAGGGCAATAGCTAAGGAGCATCCTGCAAAAATGAAAAATGCCAGTCTAAAAAACACAACAGAGCCCATGTTAGTATAAAATTGAGTCTCCATGAAAAAAATATAGGCGCTCCAATACAACAAAACTAGAAACATATGAAGGAAAATGTAGTAGGGGAGATCTTTAAAAGGCAACGCTTGAAAAGAAGCAGTGCTAAGAGGAAAAAGAAAAAGTAGTCAATGTTAATATAAAACTCCCATGAATTTTAAAAGGAGTAGGCCATTATTAAAAGGAAGCATGGCATTAAAGAATAGTTCAGTCATAGGGGAAAATCAATGAAGACTGCCACAAATATTGCCTTCATTCAAATCAATCCAACCAACTCATAGTATTAAACCTCAGCCCATAATGTAGAGAACATGCCATTTTGAGGAGAATATGCTATAAGTCTCAACTCCATGCATACTAAGTGCAGAGGAAATTTTTTCCAGTGCATGGGAGGTGTTTGTTGCGAGCATTGCTGATAAGTAATAATCCCATATTCACTGTGGAGTTTTGTTTTCAACCTTTTAAATTGGAAAACACATAGAAAGCTGAGTGTCTTAAGTGAAGAGCCTTTTGGAAATGCTATGGTCTATGCAAGGGACCCACCTCAGGTGTGATGTAAGCTAAAATTTGAGCAAATCCATAGAGATGCTGATGTGGCACCTAAAAGAAGATCATGTGAGACGATGACAAGTGGCAAGATCGTGCAGCGCCTGTATTCCCACATTATGGAGTTGCGCGAAAGATAAATAATGTAGGAAAGTAGGCAAGTGCCATGTGGTGCGGGTCCTGGTGGCGTTGATGTGGTGGATGATACAGAGGGCTCAGCGAATCAACAAGTGACATGTGTCACTTGGTCAAACTGAGTTTGACCCCAGATTTTAAAAGACAAGGGAAAATATGAAATGTTTGAAAAGATAAATTTTTATTATTTTCTCAATCAATGCAGCGTGCAGGAATTTTGAAATCAAAAGTGGGCCTTTTTATAAAGTTTTACCTTTAAAGCATTTTAAATTTTTCGAAATTTAAACTCAAATTGAGTTGCAGACCTGAACTTTCTAGCAGAGGAAGAAGTTTTCAAACTGATGTTCTGGGCATTTTTGAGAGGTTAGATAGGTGATGTTATATATCGCCAGAATCATGAGAATCTAAATTTTTTGATTCTGCAGTTAGTTTTTGCACAGGTAGCAGTCTGTTTGAGCTACAAGAGGTTTTGTCCTAGATGTCTAATCTGCAATTGTATTCAGACTAGGAAGTTCAGATTTGATTTTTTGACATGATATTGATTTGAATATGGTAAAAAAAACAATTGAAATGTAGTATGGGTCAAAATTTGAACACATTCACTCCGTAAAAACTAAAATTTCATTGGCATTTCATGAGGCAAATCAGATATTTTGGCAAACAGGTTTTCATGATTGAGCAGAGGATATTTTCAAATTAGTTAAAGTGTGATGATGAAAACCAAATCAGATCAGATGGTTAAAGAAATGAAAGAGGCTTTCAGTTGAAAAAGATTGAATTCCAAGTGGACAGATGGCAATTGCATATTAGATCCGGGAATTCATTTCTTGCTATATCTTTCTATCTTTCATTCTTTCTGGGGGGTTCCAATTTTTTGTTACTGTGAAACCATTGTTGGTAGGAAAATTGCAGTCATTCTGTGAGACCACTTCTTTGGATCCAGAGCTGTGATTCCACCTCCATTCTTCAACAAATTCTTCTTGTATGAACAACATATGTGGCAGATAATACAGATAGTTCAGACATGTTAGGTGTTTTCATGTTTTGATTGCATGCATTTAAATGTATTGTTTCAAGGAAATTAATACATAGGAACTGGAATTTCATTAGTTTCATTCTGATTCTCGTCTCCTTTATCAGTGATCTTCAATGTTTTACAATCTCTAAACAAAGAGCTTAGGTTGTAGTTGCAGCTCCTTAAGGCTGTATGTTAATTCATTGTTGCTCATAACCCAAGAGGTTGTGTAAATGCTTTAGAGAATCAACAGGGTTGCAGGTTTGCTGATGAGGATATCATGTAAGAATGAGGTTTAGATTGAGCATAGATGTCCATTTACAAGTTAAATGGATAGATCAGATACCTGAAGATACATATATGTCTCATATATTCATATGTATGCATTTGATTCATGGATTTTCCCAATAGATAAAGCACTGGTTGTTTACAGGATCACTTGTTCATGCTACTGCATATTAAGTGTTTTGTTGAATTCAAAATATTTAAATCAAATCAATTTAGTTGTTCATGTTGAAGTGGGCATCAAAGTTTAACCCTCACTCAACTTGTGAATATTCTAGATCTGCATTTAGCTACTGCATATTTGTGTCATTTCATGAGTTACTAGAAGATATAAGGGTTTCATCTGCTTAATAGATTCAGGGATATGTTTTTGCACTGGTACAGTATCATTGGAATCTAAGGTCTACCCACCTAGGTTTAGCAGAGCCTGAAGTAGAAGAAGGGTCATGCCTTATAGTTGGCCTGTTGTTAAAAATGGCATGTTGAAAATGGGAGTTAGCTACCCCTAGATGTGTCACTTTCTTAGTGGGATAATTGAAAATCCTCTAGCATTTTCAAACACCAACATAATGCATTAACCTAAGTAAACTTAAGTAAGTGTAATAAGTGAAATACTTATTTACACCAACACCCCCCCTTAAGTGAAACTTAGGGGAATGCCCTTAAGCTTACAAAATCTAGGATGCAATGTAGAAGGGGTCTTGGCTACTAGGCCATGATAGGTACCCATGTATATAATGAAGATGCAATCTCCCATAAAGTGGGAAAGAGGGAAAACCTCACGGGAAAAACCCTCCCCCAAAAAGAGAGATAAATAGGGATGCATGGATGGATGGAGTAATCAAGACCCCCCCATTATGATATACATCTAGTATATACATCAGAGAATAATGAGAAGAGGAAGAGAGACAGGATGGGATCCCCCCCCAAAAAGAAGAATGCCAAACAGTGACTACTCCGATGAAGATGCTAATCCAAGACTACAAAATGGCATTCCTCCCCTTATAAAGAAACAATGCCAAGGGTACAAATGAGATGCTTTCACTGTGCATGGAAAGAATCCCATGGATAAGTGATGTCTCTAAAACCTACTCAACTAGCTAAAGAACTTGTACCAAAGAACTGTTTGTCTCTGCAACTGATGAAGAACCCTGCTGCAACTATTGATCATAAGTATCCAAAATCACTTCAACTTGTGAGGATTGATCATGTAGATAATGAACAAGACAGTTGGATGGAACCCTCGTGAGAACTGAAGAAGGTAATTCTACATCAAGAAGAAGAGGCAGATCATGAATACTATCCCCCAAATTTGTCACTGAACCTATATCTGGAAGACTGGAAGTACCCTATTGTTCTAGACCTATCATTATGGCAATGTATGCATGTGGACTGAACTAAAAAAGTGACCTCTCACTACAATTATCGACAGAACCCCACATGTTTGAATCTGTTGAAGCACTATCACTGAAATCACTATTAGTTTCCACACTATATGATGTGTGAAGAGGAGTAGAGGACAAGTTGGGTGAACTTTCCTCAAAATGTAAATCCTTCTCCACAAATATCTAATGTGTCTCTAGATCTAGAAGTCTATATGCCTTCATACCATCTTCATAACCAATGAAGGTACAAGGTCAAGATGGATGTGCCTTGCATCCCCTAGAAGATCTCTTTGCCCATGCAAGACAACCAAAGACTCTAAATTGTGTCACAATAGGTTTTCTGCCACACCATGCCTCAAAAGGAGTTTTTCCATCTAAGGTTGGCTGAGGAGAATGATTAAGAATGTGAGTGGCACGGGAGATTGCTTCGACTTCTAATGATGGATCTAGAGACTTGGTATGAATCATGCAACTTGCCATAGACTTAAGAGTTTGGATCCTCAAAGCTACAACATCTGTCTTATATGGACTGAATGTTGAAGGAGTCTGAAGATCAATGCCCTCATGTCTACAAAAGTCCATAAGTCTTCTGTTCATATACATGCTTCCATTGTCCATTCAGAGTACTTTGATGGTCTTTCTGGATTTTTGTTCTACATGAGCCTTAAAGGCTAGAAACTTGTCCAACACTTCGTTCTTGTTATGTAGAAAATAGACCCAAGTGTACCTTGAAAAGTCATTAACAAAGGTAAGTAGGTAGCGACCCTAGCTGAATGCAAATAGACCTGCTAATACCATGTGAACCATCTGTAGAACACCTGTTGCTCTAGAAGACTTCCCTCTTTGTAACTTCCCCTTTGGATGTATATCCACTAAATCTATTGAACACTCACCCTTAGAAAAGTTGATTTGAGGTAGAACTTTCACCATTTTGTATGTGCAAAGTTGCTAAAGGTAGAGAAAGTCAAGATGACTATACCACTCATGCCATAATTGCATGTTTGAATTTGATTTTGATAACAAGGCCTTTGAAGGAGACTTGGGCACAAAATTGGAGAAAGAGTATAACCTCTTGTTACAATTCACTTTTCCCACTGCTACCAAGGAATCATCTTTAAGACTATGCACTTTTACTAAATCTGGAAGGAACTCAACTCTATGTCCATCTTCGAGGTGAGTGATTTGGTAGATTGAGAGGAGATTTGAACTTAGGTTTGGAACATAGAGAACCTCTTGAAACTCTCCATTTTCCATTTTCACATTTCCTCTTCTTTCAACTTCCATTTTACTATCATTCCCCATAAAGATGTGCGGTACCTTTGAATGCTTCATTGAAGAAAAATCGTCCTTTGAAGAACCCATATGATATGAGACACCTGAGTCAAATATCCATTCCTTTGAAGAGTTTAAATTAGCCATGAGTGCTTGTCCTTTGCCCTTTGAATTTGTAGATGATCCTTTATCCTTATAAGCATTAGGCAATTGAACATTATGTTTCTTCATGATGTTGGTCAACTCATCAATCTTTTTAAGACAACACTCATGCTCTTCATGACTCGATTTCTTGCAATAAGTGCACTTCTTCTTCTCCTTATTGTTGTCCCCTTTCTTGTTGGAATTCGAGGACTTGCCTTGTTGATTAGATTGTGGTGTTGTCTTTTCTGCATCCTCAGATTTGTCTTTCTTCCATTTCTTCTTACCCTTTCCTTTATTTGAAGATCGTTCAATTGAATTTTGAGAACCCTTATTATTGGCCACCAATCCTTTGGACTGAGGTGATTTGAGAATCCCCATTGATTTCAACTTCTTTTCTTCATCATCCAATAGTTTAGCATATTCATCAAAAGTGACTTTCTTGTAGGCTAACCCTAAGGTAGTCTTTGAGGTGTTAAAAGAAGATACAAATGTGGAATATTATGATGGCAGCTTGTTATGGATGAGATAGATCAGTCTGTCATCTTTGATAGAACTCCCACAATTAGTAAGCTTCACTCTTAATTCATTCACCTTGATGATGAAATCCTAGATTGAGTCATATGACTTAGGATCTAAGGAAACAAGCTCATCTTCAATTTTGAAAACATCCTCTTCAAACACTTTACCATAAAGGCTTTTGAGGGTATCCCAAGCTTCCTTGGATGTAGTACATTTCTTAATTTGATACATGATCTTATCATCTACCCCCAAACATATATCACGTAGGGATTTCCTATCCATTACTACCCAAGCTGAAATATCACTTGCTAATACATTATCACCTACTAGTTTAGGAAGAGTACCATCTACATATTGTGAAACTCTTTTATGCATAAAGTGATACCACATTTTGATTGACCACGAAGCATAGTTATGAGGAGTCAATTTAGGAAACTTAAAGTTGCCCATAATGTAGAAATGAAAGAAAAGTGTAGAGAAGAGAGAACACAACACCAAGAACACCCCCCCTTTTCACTAAATCAAGAAACCCTCCAAAATAGATGCTTTGGGCACTTTATCAGTAGTGCGATTACAATGGGCCACTTTCCAATTTTTGCCTTCATGGACTTCTAATTATTCTTGTTACAATCTCTTAATGGAGTACAAATCTAAAACTTTACAATGTGCTACAATTCTGAAGCATTACAAAGCAAAGAAAGGCCCCATTGCTGAAAGTGACAATTTTGTCCACACAACTCTATAATCTAATACTAGATCTGGAAAGTAGACAAAAAATAACACACTTTGAAAAAAAAAAAACCTAATTTCGACTCCAGACATGCCCATACGGAGCATTTGAAGTTGCAAAATGCAGGATTATATAGGTACAATCACCAAAAAATGCAATTTCTAAACAATATTTGCACCAAAACCAAAAAATAGCTAAACCACTAAACCATTTAGAAAATTCTACCCAATTTCAAAAAAAATTGCACTTGATTTAGAGTCTAGATGTTTGAGTTATGATCTCTCGAAGTTAGACTGCAAAAACCAAAATGAATCTGGAGAGGGGTTGCATCAGCAAATGATGGGATGAAATTTGACGATCATATAGCCATCAAAGTAGTTGTAAATCACCCTAAAATGAAATCTAGATGGGAATCAAATTTAAGCTAACTAAATGATGATGTTAGCAACAGAATTTGCGCCTCGGCTAACATGGCACGTGAGTTGTCACTTCATACTGTACGAATTGTACAAAAAATGTAGACACGTGATGCTGATAGGGTGTACAATCTGAGCACATGTCACTGACTTGATGGCTGATTGTGTTGATGATGTAGGCTATTGACTGGGTGATGTCGTGTCAGCAAGATGTAGCGGGTGGGAAAACACACAGTCATTGACAAAATATTCCTCTGATCATCCTAGATGTTCGTTGCATAGGAGCCAAAAAGTTGTCTGTGGGCTAGCATATCATGATACCAATTTTTCTTCCCACTAGTGACCGGGTCTTTGAAAAGTGCTAGAGTTCTACTGAGCGCTAGAATGTATTTTGATGCCACCAATTTTCTCAATCTTTGTCCCACATTGGTGGGAGTAGGATGCGAACAGGTTTATAAAAGTAATAACTCGTGACACTCAACGCAAAGGCAGCCTGTGGTGGGTTTTATGCTATCAGCTTATGTGTAACTTGATCGGGATTGTACGTCAAGAAATTAGTGTGGCTTTTGACAGATTTCAGTAAGATATTTGCCCACTACAAAATTGCAGAATTGTAGTATGACTTGCTATGGCCGAATTTGATATAATATTCCTACAATTAAATAAATCCACCAAAAATATATAGCCAAGCCGGGGTATCACTGCCTGGTTTGGCAAAAAAAAATTCTCTGACTGGGCTGAAAATAAAAATTCGTAAAAATACCCAAAAATGGCAGAGATAAATTAATTTAGATTCGAAAATCAAACAATCAGATCAATGAAATGACCATACCCAAACTGCAAATCGAGGCCTCCGAGTTCTGATTTACAAAAAAAATTTGCCTCACAATCAGCTTTCACCCAACATAGGAAGATTTATAGTTGATCTTCACTGAATCAATGCTCCGAATGCAACGGTGAGGTCAGATCTAGCTCTAGACACTCCCAATTTTTGTGAATCCTCTAGATTTGTGTCGAGGTGCTAAAGCATGAATGGTCCTGAATGGATACATATAGAGAATCTCCCTCAAAGCTCTTATACCATGTAAGAATTTGGCTTAGGCCAAAATTCACCCAAGAACTAAAGAACTCAACGCAAGCACATAGTAGACCAAAATAGATAGAGTATGATCAGAATGACAATATTCATTCAATATGCTAGCTTAGCTAACTTAAGAGTACACTAGGAGTGCCTATATATAAAGGCCTCAGGAGAGCTTCTAGAATGCATAGAATTCAACATCATGATAAGTCATACAACCAGGCACATGTCCACCAGATATGGGTTATCCTCCATTAAGCATAGGATTAAGTGCAATGATGTGAGGATAAGCCTACAATGGTGTAGTACGCAAATCAGTAGTGTAGACAACATGTGCTAAATGAGGAGTGCAGATAACTGTGTTGTCAACATGACAACTTAGTGAATGATGCATACTCCTGTGTTGTAGACACCATGTGCATAATTAGATTTGTGTAACTCAATGAGAGTACACTCCTAAGTGTCTCACCTAAATAAATAATAAAATAATGAAAAATAATTAAATAATGCATTAACCTAGGTAAACTTAAGTAAGTGTAATAAGTGAAATACTTATTTACACCAACACTGACAATAGACATATTCACACATGTGCACATTCTTTCTCTTAGGCTATTGAGATACATCATAGGATGAGATTTTATTAGCCTTTTGTTCCCCCACCCCAACAAAAACAAATCCTCCACTCCCCTCCTTAAATGATAATGATATATACATTACTCTTCCAACACCAAGAAAGCCTATCTATGGTGATTATTTTCTTACACATGTAAACACTAGGGTGAGGTAGTCCATTTCAGACATGCCATAGGATTCATTTGTATTCATCTTTGATCTATACCTCTCCACACATCCCATCCCATCCCATTTTCCCACCTCTCCTAACACCCATATAAGAAGTCAAGACAACATCTCCCCACTATTGGTTTCCTAAGGCAATTATATTATTGTTAGTTAGTGTAAAATACTTAGTCATTTACAAGGAAAGGTTGGTTGATCATCACTGTGACCAAGTCACCTTATACAAGTTGAGAATTACAAAGGGAGACTTGTACATATTTAGTTTTTCAATTATAGCCAAGCAAGTCAATGGTTGCTAAGTACTCTAGTGTATGTTGAGCTAAGTGTATTAGATGAGTAGTATGCATATGTAGAGTTTCCAAGGATTAATATACATCAAGTCATCATAAGGAGAGTGTATGTCAAGTTCACACTTGTGCAGAGTGTAGTAGAAGTTGAGCATCAACATATGAGTTTAGTCATGGCCATGCATCAGGATACTTCAAGCAATGAGAAAGATAGTTTTCATATACTTGTTTGAAATTTCTCAAACATCAAGGTAAACCATTTTTTTGATTTGGAGATTCCTCTATTTGATCAAGGAGTTTATTATGGAGTAAATTAAGTTTTTGACTAAGGGTTATCAATCCCTATTCAAGCAATCTAGCAAATTAGAAAAATGCAAGGGCTAAGTAGAAAAAGAGGTGAATCTAGATCATTGATCTTGATCTAGAAGCTTCACTAGTTAACTATTTAAGTAGGGTCTATGACCTAATTGCATGTATGATGTATGAATGTTAAGTATGTAGTGTAAACAAGTGATAATGTGCATGTGAAGGTGAAACAAGGAAAAATGACCAAGTATTCCAGAATTGTAGTGTAGTATAGAGTAAAGTATATATATGATCATACTAGTAATCAATTAGTGAATAGAGGGGGTATTTAACCAACATATTAATGAAAATTGAAGGATTGAGTACTAATTTAGTTTAATAGGTGATCAAGGTGTAAATCTCTAAACACAGTGGTCCCAACAGACCTTTGACATAAATCTCCTAACAGAGTGATTACTTAATTGTAAGTTTTAATTCCTTTAATCAAGGTAGACTAAATAATTCTTGTAATCTCTTAACAAAGAAGACCTATCATAGGGTAGATAATTAGAATTGATCAAAATTTTAGTGCTAACAAGTGAACGTTAATGTTGTAGTAGTGAAGATTTGTGAATGCTATCCCCACCCTAGCTTTACCTTCACCTTAGAGGGCTTTCGAGTAACCAAAATCTTTGTGATATGTGTTGATCATTTGTTTACATGTTTATGGATGTGATTAATTGCTATATCTAATACATCATTGTAGTAATCATTCATTTGACTTATGGTATTTTTAAGATAAGGATTAGAGGTAAAACTATCAGATTTGATAATTGTTATCAAATTGGTATCATAGATTTTTTCTCTTAGAATAAGTCTAACCACTTTAGAGTAAAGATCTTGGAGATGGAGGCCTATAAGTTGGGAAAGATCATTGAAAATTAGAAGCTTGGTATAAAACTTGCATTGTAGCAACTTGAACCAGCAAGAGAACAACCGAAGAAATCCTTAAAGAGAAGGAAGGATATGAAAGTTTAGTAGAATGATACATAATATTTGATGAGGATAACACACTTAATGAGGAGATAAGTGTTGGATACAGTTGGTCAATTGTGTGTTGTGTTTGATGTTACACAAATGTCATATCATTATCAATCAGTATCTGTTGACCTCGCTCAGGTAGTGAAGAATTTTTTTAGTTTCTACTATTTTCCTAGTTTAGAAGGCGGTGTCTACTGAGTCACTCGAGCACCAAAAGAAAACTTGCAGAAAGCAAGTGTTAACTGAGCTCACTTGGGTAATGAAGGAAAGTTGGATGGAACCAGTGCTAAACAAGCTCACTTAGTTGCCAAAGGATTTTCATAAGTTTGTAGTGTTAACCAAGCTTCTATTGGTTAACAAAGAAGATCATTTTTGAGTTAGTTTCTATCGAGCTAGGTTAGCTAACGAAGGATTTTCTTATTTTGGCATATTAAGCTTAATTGATTTTCTATTAATTCAAACTAACTAAGGTGATGAATATTGATTATACTAAGTTGTATTTGAGCTGACTTGACAAAGTGAAAGATATAAGTATAAGGTCAAGTTATGATTTCAAAGTGTGGAAGTGCAAGTGCAAGTTGTTGAGATGTTATTGAAGATTTGATGATGAGAAGAGGAAGCGAATTTGAAGGATAAGCAGAATATCCTTGTTGTGCAACAAATACATATTCGATATGGAAGGATCAAGTATAATCTAGAACAGAGATCTAAAATTAGCAATTCAGTTGCATTCAAATCAGGTCATCTCATTGTTACTCTCTAACCATTGTAGTAGTGATCTAAATCTCCTAACAAGGTGGCGATTCCATTGAATTGTTCTCAAGACCTCTAAAAAGGCCACTCCTAATAGGGTGATTAAATCCTTAAATAGGGTCACACCTAGCAATGTGTTTTATAACCTTTAAAAGGGTTGGCTTCTAACAAGGCTCACTTCAGAAGAGTGATCAATAACTAGTTGCTATTAGTGGTTTTTCCCAAATTGGGTTTCGACATTAAATCGTAGTGTCAAATGTGTTCATGTTATTTCCTTTATGTGTTTGCAACTAAGATAAAGTAATGGTAATCATAGATAACATCTAAAGATTTATATGTTAATCATTTACTAAGCTAATTCAGTTATTATCGAGTTACAACATTCTACATGTTTATCGAGCTTCAACAATATTTACTTATCTGTCTACATTATGTACTAGCATCTAAGGGATCTAGGATTTATTTTAGTAGTAACTTATTCAACCCTCCCTTCTCAGTTACTCCTCTTATAATTCCAATAATAAGAGGACTAAAGAAAGAACATGAAATCCAATCAGTAAATACTATGTAAAGTGACTGAGCAGAAAAAAAAAATGGGGAAGATAAGACAATGGTTGATGAAGGAAAGAGACAAATGGCTACAAGAGTTGATGAAAGGATATCTAATGTGCATAAATGCACACACAAGAAATTTAATATGCTGAATCAATCGCTAAGTGTAAGTAAAGAGCTGAATAGGAAATATGTAAAGATTGCAAATCTGAGATTAAAGAATGATTAATTGAAGAATGAGTTAAGATATTAAAATGAATTCATTGAGATGATGAATAAAACCAAAGAAGATATGAGATACTTTGAGGAACTAATGAGATCATAGACAAGAGCCAATGATACCTCTAGACTAGGCTATACTGAGAACCTTTCATCGATAGAGTAAGGAGAATCATCAAAGAGTGGAGAATAAAGGAATGCAAAGCCAAAGAATAAACCCACATGTTATCATCACATAAAACCAAGTCATACTACAAATATCTGTAGGAGGAAGATTGGTAAGCAAAACCCTAAGCCCAAATTCAATGGATATTGTTATAACTGTAAGAAGTAAGGACATCAAGTACATGAGTATAGTTCAAAAGCTATTAATACACCAATTGCACCTATATTTGAAGGATATTGTTACAATTGTTAGAAGTATGATCATAGAGGACAAGATTGTAGATCCACTGCAAAACCTAACTAGACACCTAAGAAAAAAGGCAATGCACCTAAGAAAGGTAATACACTAGCTTGGGATTACAATACATGGTACAATTTTCATTTATGTGGTGAGTATGGTCATATTGCATAAAATTGTATTAGGACATATTCATAGGTAAATCCAAGAGTTGGATGAATGGAAGTATAGTTTGTTATAGTTTTCATAAGATTGGACATTTGAGGAAAAACAACAAACTCGAGTAGTAGCACCTACCAATGGATAAAATAAAGGCAAAGAAGTTGATGTTGAACAAGTAAGAAATTGGATGAATCAAACATGGAGGAAGAAAGAAATTAGAAGTGCAAACAATGCTGAGATCACCCAATCGAATGGATCAAGTGATTCCGCCTACTACAAACTAAGCAAAATAGAGGTTTTTGGAAATGTGATTCAAATTGCTAAATCTTGCATTAGTTTCCAAGTTTGAATGTATTAAAGTCCATATTAGCATAATTAAAAATACTAGAATTACTTTAGAATAACTAAGAGGGGGGGATGAATTAGTTATTCAAGGTCTAGATGTATAAAATAAAACTTTTTCACAATTCAGTGAACCCATAAAACATTCATACCCATGCATGCATTCATTGTGTATTTACTAAACATATATGTAACTATCAAAACAACTTGCAGAAATGTAAAGCATGAAAGACAATACATTTGTCAGCACACTTGACACAATGATTTACGTAGAAGCCCAATTTGGGAAAAATTGCTAGTAACATGCTACTCCTTGTTACTCTTCTAAAGTGATGCCCTGTGAAAAGCCAATCATGTTAAAGGTTACAATACAACTTCACTTGTAGATTATAGATCTTTGTTCAGTCATCAATTCTACTTGGCTTTCATACATTGTAGCTCTAACAACTTGTTCACCCATCAAGCATTCATCTCCTTAAGCCTACTTGCTTGTTATACCATTGTAGACTCTTCTCTTGGGCCACTTGATGAAGCAAAACCCTTAATTCCTTCTCCTCATCAGGTTCTCCCAAATGACACCAACCTCTCTAACCTTTTGATTCATGACTAGACATACCTATATAAAGGAAATTTGAATATTTTCCCACTCATTATCCATCCTCTAAATTAGGGTTTTGGATGGATTAGGTAGTATACAATGTATCTACCCCATATCTTTTCTATTCTAGAAACTTCTCCTAGAATCCATTTAAATTCACCTAAAGATAGTTTACATCAAATTCGTTGCCACAAACTCATCAATCTTATCTTCCTCTTGGTTCAGAAGTTTCAAGAAAACAAACTTGTCAACTTAGATATGGTGAATCTTTGATCTTTATCATAATATAGCATCTCGGCATTATCAATCTTCTGATGCTCGACACATATTGCATTACTTGGAATCAACTATAAAATCACTTGGCATTAACTAGATTTTATTGGTGCTTGATATCAATTGAAATTTACTTGACATCAACTGTGTTGCTCAACATCCACTAGAATTTTCTTTCACTCAGCTCCAACTGACTTTCTACTCAGCTCCAACTGACTTTCTACTCAGCTTGCCCTAACTTTTTTATGTACCTACTATCCACTTGGTAAAGCTTGTTAGAAAAAATTTGCTTAATTTGTTCTTGTAAACTTTCTAAGTGTAGCTAGCTATTTTGTAACCTTAAGTAGATCATCAATACATCATGTCATCACTATCTTAACTAACCCTTGTACTTCATTACATAATCATAACTCAACCTTTCCTCTAGGTTCTTTTGTTACATCTTGTTGATTAAATCCTCTTCATCAATCAATTAAGTGATAGTAATTGAATCTTATAAGCAATTGTTTTACCAACAAATAGCAGGTTTGAAATTAGTGACAAAACAATGATTGAAACACATAGTATTCTTCAACAATCTCCTTCTTAACAATACTCTTTTTCGATGATCTTTTCAATCAGATATCAACAATCTCCCTCTTTGGCATTGATGGCAAACCAAACTGATCAACCTATATCATCAAATGATGAACACCTTGTTCAACCAAACTAACTAGGTTAAGATAGTAAGGAAATACCAAAGAAAGAACTTGTATTCCTCTTTCAAAAAATTCAATCTTCTAATTAGGTTACAAAATATCTTCCTTAAAACTCCCTTTGAGTTCCTTCTTGTATCTCCCTCTTACTAGGTAGATTAGGATTTCTCCCTCTTTCTTTCTGGCTCTCTTATTGATGTCTCCTTCTCTATTCTGACTTGATTCTTGATATTTTTCTCCCTCTTTAATCAGTAGATCATTTTAGGACTTTCTTCCACTTTTCTCTTGATCTTATGATGGTGTACTTTCTCCACTTTTATCTTTCACTTAATCAGTAAAACTGTTCTTGTGATGATGATCAATTTGATGTACTTTCTCCCTCTTTGACAACAATGCCAAAGTCTCATACCCAAAAAAATTGTCATCCTTAAAATATACAAATATAAGCTTTGCATTTTTTTTCATTTTCTCCCTCCGTCACCTTGCTTGTGATTGATGTGAAGCTTCAACTTTGTGATTACTTTAGGCAGTTCCTAAAGTAAGATCCACTGCATCAATTTGTATTATATGAACATTAGCTTGTTTGATGTAGGGCACTATTTCTGTTTCTTACATAGCCTTAAATAGGGGTATCACCCCTATTTTACCTCTTAGATACTCATGAGCATCCTTAGGTAATGGTTTTGTGAAGATATCAACAATTTTCTCATTTGAGTTAACATATTCCATCTTCACATCTTTGTCTTGAACTAACTCTCTTACATAGTGATACTTGATTTCAATGTGCTTTGTCTTTGTGTGCATTACTAGATTCTTTGATATATTGATAGCACTTATATTATCACAATAAAGTATCACTGGTTCTATGATTTCTTCATTCCTTTAAGTAGTTGTCTGATCCATACAATGTTTGTGCAGTTTACAACAACATCAACATATTTTGCTTCAACAATAGATTGGGAAGTACGACTTTGCTTCTTGCTTGTCCATGTAACCAATCTCTTGCCTAATAAAATTTCTCCTCCATTGGTGCTCTTTCTATCATGAATGTTTCCAGCCCACTCAACATCAATGTAGGCTCTTAGGTCAAACATTTCATTCTTCTTGTAGTATAGACCAAACTCTTTTGTTCCTTTCAAATATCTCATTATTCTTTTCACAGCCATCAAGTGATTCTCTCTAGGATTAGCAAAGAATCTTGCAACTATCCCCATAGCTAATGCAATATCAGGTCTACTATATACTACATATTTACCTCAATTGAATCATCATTCTTTGAAATCTTGTTTCCTATCACCATAGGTGTACTTACTAGTTTGGAATCCTCTACTCTAAATGTCATCAATATCTCTTTGACATACCTTGACTGAGTGGTGTATATTCCATACTTCATTTGATATACTTGAAATCCCACAAAAAAATTGATTTCTCCAAAGATAGACATTTCAAATCCTTGCTTCATCTAATTTGCAAAATCTTTACATAAAGCATCTTGCCCTCTAAATATGATATCATAAAAAAATATTTCATATAGAAAAATATCTTTATCTTTTTATGCCTTTATGTCTAGATTTTTTTTGTTATCAGTCCTTTAAAATCTAATCTTCATAAGACAAGTATGAAGTCTCTCATACCATGTGCTTAGTGCTTGCTTCAATTCATATAGAGCTTTGTGCAATATACATACCATGTTCTTATTGTTATCATCAAAAAATCCTTCTGGCTATTCTATGTAGACTTCCTCTTCTAGTATGCCATTTAGAAATACAAATTTGATATCCATCTAATAAAATTTGAAACCTTTGTATGAAACATAAGCAAGTAGAGTTCCTACTCCTTCCATTCTTATGATAGGAGCAAATGTCTCACCATAATCAATTCCTTCTTCTTGTGCATATCCTTTGCAAACTAATCTTGCTTTCTTTCTTGTCAATTCACCATTCTAATCTAGGTTGTTTCTAAATACCCACTTGGTGCCAGTCACATTCTTGTCTTCTAATCTAGAAACTAGACTCCATGTTTTGTTCTTCTCTATCTGTTAAATCTCTTCTTCCATTGCCTTGTACTAGTCATCATCTTCTAATGCATCTTTCATTGTTTTGGGCTCCTTCATGCTTAACAATCATGATTCACTTCTCAATCTATTTCTTATCATTGGCCTTGCATGTTTGTTTCCAATAATTTGATCAACAAGATGATGTCTTTTGACATATTTAGACAATCTTGGCTTAGCTCTTGTTTATGCATTTTGTCTTTCAACTTCAATGTCACTGTGTACATCTCTGTCAAGTATCTTAGGATCTCTTTCATGTGTACTAGTCTTAGAATCAAAATGTGCATTTTCTTCATTCTACAACTTAGCATCTGAATGCAACTCGGTTCTTGAATGCAACTTAGCATTCACAGGATGTGACTTAGCAGTTACTAAAACTTGTTGTTGGTTTGTAACTTGATTTTCAAAATCTTCAGTAGGCATTCCTTCATAGAAGTATATAAATGATTTGTGTTCTTTTGAATCTTTCATAGGTTCAGCCTCATGTACTTCTCTAAATTCATCAAAATTCACATTTGCACTTTCCACAATTTTGTTAGTGTTAGTATTTAAACACTTATAGGCTTTGCTTCTTGTGGATTATCCAAGGAATATACCTTCACTTTTTGCATCAAACTTTCCATTCCTAACATCTTTAAGAATATAACACTTACATCCAAATACCTTAAAGTATTTCACATTAGGTGGATATCCATTCCATAGTTCAAAGGTGTTGAATGAGTACCTTTCTTGACTTGCACACGGTTCAAGGTATATACAGCAGTACTTACAACTTCTCTCTAGTATTTAAGAGAAACATTCTTCTCCATCATAAGTGTTCTAGCATAGTCGATTATAGACCTATTTCTTCTTTCAGAAATTCCATTTTATGGAGGAGTCCTAGGTGTAGATGTCTATCTTTTGATTCCTCTATCATTACAGAACATCTCAAACTCATTTGAAGTGAATTCTCCTCCTCTATCTGAACTCAAGAATTTTAGACTCTTACCTATTTTTTTCTCAACTCTTGCCAAGTACCATTTAAACATTTGAAAAGCATCATATTTCTATTTCAAAAACATGACTATCTCATCCTAGAGTAATCATCGACAAATAACATTATGTACTTATCTCCTCTGTAGCTTTGCACTTCAATTAGTCCACACAAGTCAGTATGAACAATCTCTAGTATTTCTTTAGAGGTATAAGCTTTACTCTTAAAGCTTGACTTTGACATTTTGCCTTGCACACTATATTATTATGTTTCTTCAACTTAGGCAATCCTCTAAGTCTTTTCATGTTACTGATACTAACCAAATTATCAAAATTAATAATGACATAAACTTTTTTGCCAAAGCCATACATCATCAAGTTTTGCAATAAGACAAGTAGCATCCTTTATATTTACATAGAATAGATTACTTCTAGTCTAATCACCTTTTCCAATTAGTTTTCCATTTGTGTCATATATCTTGGCAGTTATGTTTTCAAATTCAACCTTGCATCCCAGATTATTCAATTGTGATACACTTAACAAGTTATGATTTAATCCTTCAACATAGTAATCATTGTCACATGAAATCTTGTTTGTGAGTTTGATAGACCCTTTTCCTTTTATAAAACATGTTGCATCATTACTAGATCTTACAATATTTCTATCATAACAAGTTAAGGTAATGAACTGACTTTTGTCTCCATTCATGTGATGTGAGCATCCACTGTCAATTATCCATCTATGGTTCTTGTTCACACAAGTCACAAGTACAATTGTCTCATCTTCATCAGAGTCATGCTCATCAGCAATATAGCATGACTTCTTGCCTTTGTCTTTGTAATCTCTATTGTCATCTTCTCTTCTATTTCTGTACTTGTTTCCTTCTTTGTAGTTCTTCTTCTATGTACATCTTGCAGCAATATGACCAACTTCATTGTAATTGAAACAAATGATGGGTAACTTACCTTTGAACTTGCCTTTACCTCAACAAAATCTCCTTGCTAGTAGTGCTTCCAATTGTTCAATGTCTTCCTCATCTATATTATTGTCACTGGATGCATATTTTATCTTTTTCTTCTTCTTCCTCTATTTTACCTCCTTAGAATCCTTCAATAAATACTTAGCTTTGAAAGTAGATTCAAGACTCTCTGGCTTGTCATTGTCAAAGTTAGATAGCTCAAAAGCAATGAGTCTACCTACTAGACCTTCAAGGGTTAGATAATTTCTTGGAATACATCTCAGCTCTTGGATACAAAATAAAACTTTTTCACAATTCAGTGAACCCATAAAACATTCATACCCATGCATGCATTCATTGTGTATTTACTAAAACTTATATGTTACTATCAAATCAACTTGCATAAATGTAAAGCATGAAACACAACACTTTCATCAGCACACTTGACACAATGAATTACATGGAAACCCAATTTGGGAAAAATCACTAGTAACATGCTACTCATTTTCACTCTTTTGAAGTCATGCCCTATGAAAGGCCAACCCTGTTAAAGGTTATAATACACACTATTAAATGTGACCTGGTTAAGGGATTTCAATCACCCTTTAAAAGTGGGCTTTGTTAGAGGACTTTAGGCCATTCACTTGGAATGCCACCCTATTAAAGGATTTTTCAATGGCTGTTAGGTCAACCTTAATCTAAAGGATTTACCCTAGACTGATACAATTGTTATAGAGTAACAATAGAGCTTTGATCTAATACAACTTACAACTTCACTTGCAGATTACAGATCTTTGTTCAGTCCTTAATTCTATTTTTCTTTCATACTTTGTTGCTCTGAAAACTTGTCTACCCTTCGAGCATTCATCTCCTTAAGACTTATTTCTTGTTATGCCATTGAAGACTCTTCTCTTGGGTCACTTGATGAAGCAAAACCCTTAATTCTTTCTCCTCCTTAGGTTCTCACACGTGACACCAACCTCTCTAACCTTTTGCTTCATGACCAAACATTCTTATATAAAAGAAATTAGAACATTTTCTTTCTCATTATCCATTGTCTAAATTAGGGTTTTGGATGGATTAGGTAGGATACAATGTATCTACCCCATATTTTGTCTATTCTAGAAACTTCTCCTAGAATCCATTTTAATTTTGATGCTCAACACATACTGTGTTACTTAGCATCAACTGTAAAATCACTCAACATTAGCTAGATTTTATTGGTGCTTCGTATCAACTAACATTTACTTAGCATCAACTGGGTTGCTTGACATCCACTAGAATTTTCTTTCACTTAGCTCCTGCTGACTTTCTACTCGGCTTGCACTAACTTTGCTCAGCACCTACCATCCACTCGGTCAAGCTTGGCAAACAAACTTTATTTAACTTATTCTTGTAAACTTTATAACTATAGCTAGAATTTTTGTAACCTTAAGTAGATCAAGTCAATACATCATGTCATCACTGTCTTAACTGAACCTTGTACTTCATTACATAATCATAACTCAACCTTTCCTCTAGGTGTTTTTGTTACATCTTATTGATCAAATCCTCTTCATCAATCAACTAAGTGATAGTAATTAAATCTTATAAGTAATTGTCTTACCAACAAATAATAGGTTTGACATCAGTGACAAAACAATGATTGAAACACATAGTCTTCTTCAAAAATCTCCTTCTTAACAATACTCTTTTCCAATGATCTTTTCAAGCAAATATCAACAAAAAATGCACTAGGACAATAGTTGGCATTTTAGTGTTGATATTAAGAAAAATTTTAACATTGTCTGAGTGTCAATAATGAGCCTTACAAGGCTAAGTGGTAGTATCAACTGAGTTGTGGCATTGACCAAGAAATGGAATAAGGGAATATGTTAACTGATCTAATCTGTAATGATCAAGACAACTGTAAATCACTGTTGGGCATTCATTTTGCACGAGGTCAATGGTAGGAATCCATTACATAATTCTTCTCTTGAAAAGCAAATCTTTTTAAGTATTCGCTCCAAGGTTCAGTATTTGTCTTGTGACGTACCAAAATCCACTCAGTAGAAGATAAATGTGAATGTTCACAAGGAGGCTTTTACTGGTTCTAAAAACTCTTTTATCTTAGGATCAAAGTAAATATGTTTGCTGTCTCAAAATATCACACCAAAAGAGAACAATATTTTTGTATTTTTTATTTTTCAATAAATGCAACTCTAACAATGCAACTAATATGAGGTCCTATTTTAACAAGAGGTTAGCAAAGAAAATAATGAAACTGAAAGAAAATAACATAAAATCAAATGACTTGAAATTGAAATTCCTAAACAGACATAAGCTACAGAACACAGCACGCTGCGAGTTAAACCTTAGACGAAATCGATAGGAAACCAATGAAAATAAGAGCAACACTTCTTAGAATCCACTGATGCAATTGTCGTTGAGAAAATTTAACAAATCAAATGATATTTCACTCTTCATCAAATTGAAAGGACATGGAAAGTGCACTCATGTGAGACAAAAAGCTATGCAGACACAATTTGGTGATCTCTTCTTAAGCTCGTTACGTTAGCAAAATTCATATATCTATAGCAAACACCAGAACTAAAAGATTGCACAACCATAAAAAAAAACCTTTGGCTCAATCACAATCTCATGAATAAAATCTACAAAAATATGACACATTCAGGCAAGAATAACTACACTCCGAATACTAGCACCAAAAGAATAATTTTATTGCATAATAATGGCGGTCCTTGTTACATTTTACAATGGGGTATTTATAAGAAATCATCTCCTCAATTTGTGTTGAGAGTGAGAGATCTCTTGATGCAATAAAATACTTTTAAAACATTAAAACAAACTAAATATATACAAACTAACAATCTAATTGGTGCTTAGAAGGACTCCATCCATATTTTATTCATTAATTGGATGCATGAGCTCTTTACATGTCAAAAACAATGAAAGCATGAGAAAGGAAGTAGGAGGAAGCCATCAGTCAAAGTGGAAATGCATGGAGGTGCCAAAAATAGAAGCTAGCCCTTCACTAACCATGTGTTAGAGTTAATTTTCCATCAAAACATGCTCCCGATGCATAAGAAGTGCTATTTTTAGAATTGACGGTCAATTTTCAGTCCACCTCTAAATTGCGAAGCTGCGGACTTGCAAAGCTACATGAAAATGTGGACCTGTGGACCTCGACTGGGTCAAAATCTCAAAATTTTACTAAGTGTCAAAATTAAAATTTTGGCATCTAGATTTTGTTCATCTTCACCCCAAAGCTATGTTTGGATATTTTCCCTTGAATTTCTCTATCATCTCAATAATCTTAGCCATATCTGGAAGATCTAAAGCCTCATACTTGTCCTTGACCTTCTGTTTGTAGTTGTCCACCTCAATTCGAGTCTCTGCAAAATATCTGAGTTTGATGTCCAACTCTAATAGTGCTTCCTCTAAAGTCTTCTTGAAATTCTTCATGACTACCTCAACTGGCAACAACTTCTCTCATTCTTCATTTTCAAAAATGTCCAAGCATGCATCACTATACAACTTTTTTGCTTCCAAAATTTTCTCTCAGGCTTGGTCCTTGAGCCTATGTATCTCATCATGCAATGTTTCCATCACTTTATTTCCATCTGCAATCTTCTCTATCCAATTATCTATCATGTCTAACTCTTCTCTAGTATATACATCAATCAAAATGTAGTACCTCTGCCCTTTTATGGCTTGTAGAGTTTGCAAATCTTTGCCCCATGCCTATACCTCATCCATGATGCTGAAGTCTTGCCTCAAAATTTCCATGATCTTATCCACATTCTCTAGTGTAGCATGCAACAACTTCAAACTTCCTATGATTATAGTGACACCTTTATCCTCAAGGTTGTCTCGGCAATCCTGACAAGCTTTCAAAAATGGATTGAGTTGTACACCTTCCCCTTCTCTAAGAATGGTTTTCAAAGTCTCCTCAGGGCATTCAAAATCAAGAGGACCAATAATTTTGGCCAGATATCCCTTTAGGATCTCAACTTGCCTTCGAAGTGTTCTAATTTCAATCTCATCCTATTCCATGTGGCTGAGAACCTCTTTGACTTCCATAGTCATCATCTATTGAGATGTATCTTGTGTAGGTTTTCCCAACATAATATCTTTCACTTCATAGTCCTCAAGACTAATAGCTTTTGCATCTGTACCTTTAGGAGGGTGAGCCACTTGTGCAAATGAGTCCTGGTTCCATGTAGTAGTGACAAACACAAATGGCATTGTATCATGTAATGGAGACTCAGGCTTGTTCAAAATCTTTGCAATATCACAAATGTCATCCTCTAAAGCATGGAACTGATGCTTGGCACTTCTCATTATTTCTTTCTAAAACCATCTTGGGATGTGTCTCTCTATAACATTGGCTCTAGATGATGAACGGGTGTGTTCAACTATCTCCTTCCCTTCATTGCTCTTGCTTGGAGTCTCCTGTTGTGAGGACTCTTCTTCTGTAGTCTTGGTCTTTGTAGATCCTATAGTTTGGTCCTCAACTTCCTGAGAAGTTTATTGTACACATTCTACTATTTGAGCCTCTTTTGATGGCTCATCAATAACCCTTGGTTCTAGTTGCTCTTGTAATGATGGTTCCTTTTGAACATATTCCTCTTCTAAACTCAGAGGTGGAGGAGTTACTGAACCCTTATCTACCATCGTGACCTATGGTGGAGATGTAGGAGTGAGAGGAGGACCCTATGTCTCTGGTGGCATTTGCATCCACTCTTTCTATTGAAGTTCACCTATAGGGGTGTCTTTGATCTTATCCCCAACTAACTCTGCACCCACAAGCATGAAATCAAAATCTGGGATGGAGAGAATATCTTTACCTTGCTCCCTTTTTCTCATTCACCCATCGTTGCACTTTGTCTTCCAAAGAAGAGATTTCTATAGCTTCTTCTTGGGTGGGAGGTGGGGTATTCATGGCACTCTTGCTTCTTTCAAATTTTGTGGCTTTTTCCAACTGAGTTCTCCTTTGTAGAGGCACTTGTTCCTCCTCCTCATCTAATTTTGTTTGTTACTCATCAATTTCTTCCTCCAAAATGGTTTTAGGAATAGATTGATTAATATAACCTCTTACTAAATCTTTGCCTCTTGTTCATCCTAACCTTGATCCTCTTTTGTCTCTTCAAAATCATAGGAGAAGTAGACTCTTCTTTCACAGGAGGAATAGAGGTCACTAGAATTTCTCCCTCTTCAGGTTGGCTTGGTAAATAGGAGGCAATTGAGGTTCATCTTGGATTTGAAAGGCTCCAATACCTTGGGATTCTTGTGAGCTCTATTCATGATTCCAAAAAGACACATGTTCTATAACCTGTTCTATCTGAATCCTCTGAGGAGAGGTTCTCTTCCTCTTTCTCTTCCTTTTAAGAGAGGTATAATATCCCACTAGGCGATCAAGTTGGTAGATTGTCTTTGGCCTAATAGGAGACTAGAGCACAAATATAGGAATGATGACTTTCCTTCCCTTAACCCTTTCTGAGCAAGCATGTGCATGGAAGATTACAGTATCAGGCACTAGATCAAGTGGAAAGGGCTTCTTGATCCAACTCTTTGTCATTCGAATGACATATCTTGCTCGATGATTAATGTTATCTCCTTCCTCTCTATCAACTTATACATTTAGAATGGGTCTCTCACCAACTTTATCTGTATTGAATATGGGATCCAATAGTTCCTTGGAGTCCTATAGCCTTATCTCATTAGGGATGGTCAAATGGAGAGCCTTTTCTACTAGATACAAAGTCATCCTACAATAGTCTCTGATACAGACATCATAGTCGTTTGTGGCATTCATCCAATGATCTTCAATGGTATCCTCATGATAGAACTCCTTTCTTGTTAGGTTTTCCACTTTACCAACATTTCCAAAGAATGGCCAAGGCGAGTTATACTCTTCAAGAGGGTAGTTCTCCCATTCCCACTCGAAAGTCAAGACCTCCTACTTTCTCTTCACCTGATATGCTCCTATTAAAAAAGACCAATCCCAGCAAGGTCTCTGTTGTCTTTTGATCCTCTCATATGCTGACTCAATCTACCAGGATATTTCCATTAGGACCAACTTGTTACTTGGGTACCTTGGGAGTTTCTTTAGATTGATAGATGTACCACCTACCTGAATGTATGTAAATGTTCGGAATTGGATGAAATATGCTACAAGAGCTGTGATCTGTGCCTTGGCTTCCTTGGACAATATCTTCCCATAGTCCCCCTCTATAAATTAAATAATGGAAAAGATGAAGGCATCGTTTACAATCCTGTACTCTTTGCTCTATGGCAAGAGCTTCTTCTTCACCAAGGATAAACTATGTAGGGCTAGGCATTGGGGTTTGGCATACTACCTTTCTTGTACAACCTGAGATGGTTGTCCTTGCCACAAGTAAGTACACCACATAATAAGTCATATAGAATTTCTGCTTATCCTTTATTATCCTCAACTGATCACACAAGTTTTCACTTAGCATGGTGGCCCAATCTAGTGGTATCTTTGTATGCATTATAGTCTCAATGAAGTTGACCATGAATGGAGTGAGATGACATGTTGTAGGTAAGCCCATGACTCTGCCCAAAAGAATGATGGAGTATCCAATGTCATCCTTCATGTATC
Organism: Cupressus sempervirens; assembly: GCA_028749045.1. Taxonomy (NCBI): domain Eukaryota; kingdom Viridiplantae; phylum Streptophyta; class Pinopsida; order Cupressales; family Cupressaceae; genus Cupressus; species Cupressus sempervirens. The sequence continues at coordinate 60,887,559 of CM053793.1, forward strand.
CTCGAGTCATATCCACTTTGCTAATTGTCTTTCCCCGAGGTGGCTTCTCAATGAAGTACAAGGAATGTATGATGTTGATGGCCTCTTAGTGATGATCTTTATACCATCTTTCAGTTGTTTTGTAGGAGAGTTAGATGAAATAATCGGCTATAGGAAGATGGAAGACTTGCTCAATGTTATCAAGTCACAGATCCAAAACCACTTCCCTGATAACGCTCTTGACTACCCTTTCATCAAGAACGAAGTGTCAAGAAAGGGTCATGATCAACTGAGCTAACTACACTGTCCCTAGATGCGATGCTGCATTCACTAATCCTGATTAGATTAATGCGGACCTCAAGGATGATGTTTCTATTGGACTGTTGCAAACTCTAAGGAATTCTCCCAAGTTCGTGTGTCTGAGGTCTGTGTCTTTGATCTCAGCATACTCATCGAGTAACCTTGATTTTGGGGTCATGCCTTGAAATTTGTAAAAAACTAGTTTCACTAATGATCCAAATGTGGACGCCATCTGATTATGTTACCTATGCATCACGTGAAAGAAAACATGATCAGTCACTAGATAGTGAAAAATGTAAGTAAAAAAAAATGTCCCCCATGGGGACTTATTCATTTTTTTGTTTCAAAAATTTTAAATTTTTTTTTGCTTTTGTTTTGATTTTAATTTTATTTTAATTTTTTTTGCTTTTAAAGTTTTAGAACTAACACCTTTTAAAAAGAGAAAAAAAAAATTAAAATTGAAAGGAGGCACACGTGCTAGCGCCGATGCGCGATTATAGGCATCACCAGGTGGGCGCGAGCGTTGCGGTCAGTGCTGCTAGGGCACAAGCGCGGATGTCATGTGGGTGTCATGTAGGCACCACTAGGGCACAAGCGCGAGCATCGCATCGTAGCGCCATGCGGGCGCCATGCTACAATGTGCGCCCCCAAAAAGGGCATTGCACATGCGTGCGCCCATAAGGGTGCGCAATGCAAAAGAGAGGTGGGGGATTTGGTTACCTCTCCTTCCTTCAACCTCGTGTGATAGGAGAAAAAAATATGAAATGAGACAAGGGGGAGGGAGGGTTATATAGCCCTCTCTCTCCCTCACATGCAAAATGCAAAGTGCATCATGCCTCGATGCACGTGTGCATGGGGGTAAAGGGAGGTAAATTTTATTTATTTATATATATATATATATATATATTGTGTTTTCAATTATAAGACTAACTTTTAAAGGAAATTTTCTTTTCCCAACTCTTGAATCGTGAGTCTAGGATTCGAAAAAATTAGGGAGGTCCCCATTCTTGGCGAGGAATGGGGAGTGTGTTGTGAATACCACAACAAATAGCCTCGAAAAAAGGAAGAAATGACCAAGTCATTTCTTCATCAGCAAACATTCTTCCAACATGTGTCAAACACCAACCAAACTTCGAATAGCTCGAGCATCTTTCGAATGATTCTTCAATCAAAATTTCAGAACTCGAAATCCTCCAGCTCAGTGTTTGCATTGTGTATTCATTTCCTTTTGACATGTTAGGATGCAGTCAATCAAAGTTTTTCAATAACTTGAAACAATCTTCCACTTCTCCCAGATCATTCATTCAAGATGTCCACAAAGGTTTTTTTATTAATCAATTTCTTGACCAGATGAGAGAATCAGTTTAAGGGCTCTTGGCGGGATGTCACGTTCTTTTGAGTTTTTGGCTTTTTGAATAATCACTCCATATTGTTCAAAATGTTACTTTTGATAGAACGATACTCTGAATACAAGATACTCTATTTTGAGAGCATATCTTTAGCCATTTCAGATCTTTAGAATCCTTCAGACTTAACACTGTATTCTTTTCTTTTCTTTTCTCTTCTTTTCTTTTCTTTTTGTATTTAAAAAAAAAAAAAAATTAACCTTTTTGATTTTTTTGTGCTTTTTCAAATTTTCAACTCTAAGACTAACTTTCAAAACAAATTTTTCTTGTCCCAACTCTCGAATCGTGAGTCCAGGAGTCGAAAAAAACTAGAGGGTCCCCATTCCTGGCGAGGAATGAGGTGTCTATTGTGAATACCACAAAAATCACTCACTATGTGTATAGAACATTTATGAGGCCCTAAAATTGAAAATCTAAAGTATATATCAATATTTTGAAGTTATTTTAAGGACAATGCATTTGAGAGAAAATTGAAATTGAAACATGGAGCACTTTTAGTAGCGATTGAAGGCATGCCATTGATAGGTGTTACAATATTCTGAAAATTTATTGTTGTTGAGTTATATAGAGTTTGTATGTAGGCCCTGCTTTACATAAATGATAGCAAGTTTATTATTAGGTGTAACTAAGCAAGGAGTAGAGGTAAGAAATGTTCAATTGGTCAAGAATGATACATGTCCACCTGCTAAATATAAGGTTGTTCCTAAAATTATGATGAAGGGTGATTCTATGGTTACCCTGTCATTGATTCAACCCAATGTGATTATGATACATGATGTGAGATCCTTCTACTTGTGTAAGACTAGATAGGTAGGAGACTATGAGACCAGAAAGGCATATGAGAAGTTATGTGTAGGAGTGTTGAAAAAAGAGCACAAACTCATTGGTGAGAGTTGGTTAACTCTTTCCCTAGATTTTCCAAGAAATTTCAAGGTCAAATGGTTCAAGACTATGCTTAGAAAAATCCACAACATGTTAGAGATAGATCATTACAGATCACCAAGGAGATTATCCACATAGTAACTAGTTACCCTATGTGTGATAGAAATATTTCTATCACAATCATTAAAGACCCTTTGATTGAGTTTTTTGTTCGAGTCATTTTGCAAAAATTCTATCAATTAAGTTGATTGGACAATATACCCTATATTGTAGTAGACCAAGCATGGAAAATTGTCAAGAAAGATCACGAGTTTGACCTTGCTGAGCTTCATCGGATGTAATTGGTAGAAAATCTAATTTTCATTCGCAAGGCCAAGAACTATATGTGTGATTTTGGCTCACTTATTATCTACATATTCTTTTATATTCAGAATTGCTTTCCTATAACTGGAGATGTAGTGTGGTAACAAGGAAAATCTATAATACAATAGACAACTGATTTCATTCGAAAAATAGGTGAAATTTTTGAAAATGTGATGGATAGTTAATTGGAAGGTTTTAAATAGAAGATGAAGAAGAGGACAAGAATTCCAAAGTCATTGGTTGACAAATATTATGATGAATTTTGTTTTTAGTTGATACTGATTTTACATATGTACAAGTTGTAATACCTAGGGTAGCATGGTTGAGACCTTTGCCCTATGAGGTTAATATAGATGAAGTATCAGTAGTCATCGGAACATCATTTGTAGAAAAATTAGATAAGAATGTTGAGTACTTTGGAAAATATGAGGAAGCCAAAACCAAGATCACAATTGGACTAAAAACAACTACATTAGATAGGAACAGAAAGAAAATGCTAAAGAATTTGGAGAAGTCACTAAGAAAAGGTGTAGAACAAGGGATGCCATTACAAATAACACAAGGACAAGGTGAGGACCAGTCTAGTGATGATGAAGGTAGTGAAGAGGAGGAAGAAGAGAATGTAAAGAAGAAAGGGAAAGAGATAGCTATGGTTGAGCCTAAGGCCAAGAAGGGAAAACAAAATGTGATTGTTGAGCCCAAGGTGAAGGAGAGTTTGAAGAAAAACATTGTTAAACCCTAGCCTACTCCTCTGAGCCAAACCAAACTAAGAACCAAGGAATCCACCACTATAGCAATAGTTGAGACACATAAAAAGAATGTGATGAAAATAGTTGGACCAGGTAAAGGATTGAGCTCTAGAAAGAGAAAGAAAGCAGTTGAAAAGAATGAGCTGAGCCAATGAACTAAGAAACCTAGAAGAAGATTGTTACTTCAAGAGGAAGAAGAAGATGAAGAAAATAATGACTCTGATGATATCAACCAATTCAAAGTTGCAATGCACAAGCCTCCAAAGAGCATTGATGAGATATGCAAGAACATAAGGAGTAATGTGGGTTTGTCGGGATTTAAATTTATTAAGTATGATAAATTACGAAAGGATGATCGATAAGGTTAAATAGAGGAAGTAGTGTTAGGCAGGATGACAACTTTCAAAACTACACCATTAGAAATAGGGAATTATGTTCATGATGATTTGTAGAACAAGATTGATGAAAGATGGAAATTTTCCATAATGACTGAAAGGAAAATTAGAGAGGCCATCTTAGTTCAAATAATACCTTAGTTTAAAAAGAAACAAGTTGCAAAATTTATAGATGAGTATATGAATATATTTGTTCCTAAATATAAGGCATTTTTAGTAATGAAAAACAAAGTTGAGGACATTGTTCAATAGAGTAAAATGATTTTGAAAATGATATTTGGTTTGATTCCTATTGAAGAAGAAAATAAAGATGAAGGCACATCTAAAGAGATTGAGTTAAACAAGAAGGAGGATATCAATGATGAGACTAAGAATCTTGAAGAGACCATAAGAAAAAAGGTGCAGGATAGTGAATAACAAGAGATCTTCACTATTGAAAATGTACTTGAAGAGACCCCACTGAACATTAATGCTTTGACCGAGGAAGAGCTCAAAAGTAAGATTCCTATCAAGACAAATTTTGATAAATAATTGATCTATTCTAATCATATGTTGATTCAAGTGAAAGATTATCCTAAGGTTGAAACACAAGAAAATGCAACAACTATACATATTGCACCAAACACTTCTACATTACATACATTTACAATTGAGTAGAAGAACAAACAAGATGATGCATAAGGAGATGGTGTCGAGTAACAAGAGAAATCTACCAACACTACATACATTCAGCTTACTGAGCATGAACAAAAAGATCAAGCCACTGAGGGCACTATTACTAATGAAGGAGAAAAAGGAGAAGAGGACCCTAGAGCTTAAGTAGACTAGTCTATTGTAACTACCTCAGGACCTCAATTGGAGGAAGTTAAAGAGGCTAAGCAATAAAATTATGAAAGTGAATTCCAAGTCACTACAATAGTTCAATTAAATATGCAAACACCTCTACCACATGAGAGATTAGAGGAAAAGAAGAAAGAAAATGATCACAAGATCACAACAAATAATTGAGCCAAATTCAACAAGGGAACTCATGACAATCAAGGAACAGAAGAAGACCATAGAACATGTTGGTACACTAAGACCAAGTATGAAGCTACCATCACAACACTTGCAAATTTCACTGTAAAGCTCAAGTATTCTAGATTCTAAAGAAAAGAGATTGAAGAAGAAGAAGGTCACATCACCTAGGAAACCAGTGACATTAGATGAATTTATAGTGATTCCAAACTGGGACACTACTGATTTAACTTTAGATCAAATGGAAATTATGTAAGATTTACTGGCAAGAAAGACCAAACAAGAGAAAATTAAGAGAGAGAGAACTTCAACAGAAATAGGTTTTACATGAGATTAAAGACATATTTTTAGAGGAAGTAGATGTGGAGAACCTAAATGAGAAAACCCCTATTATTGAACAATTAATGCAGATAGTTGAGAAAATCAACAATTCTAACATTGATACAAATGAGATGGTCGAAAAGGAAGTTTGAGTAGAAATTTTTGGAGGAAGTTCAATTGGTATTGTTACAAGGAAAGTTGAACTTTCTGATCTTGTCCATACATTAGAAGTAGTGAATAATGTACAATATTTGTACAAGAAATTGTGTGATGTAACCTACTTTAGCAAGCATACTCAAGAGTCAATAGACAAATTATAAGTCAATTTGCAACATAGTGGAGGTTTATTAAGTATGAGAGCTAGTTCTAGCTCATTCCATTTGGTAGGTTGACATTCTCACAAGGCAAGTTAGCCAAGTTAATGGATGAAGATGGGAAAATAAGAGAAAAGCTCATAATAATTCATACAATGTTGACTCTACACTTGGAAGTTATGTAGAAGGAGTTATCATCAACTAAGGATTTAAAATAGAGAAATCCAACTGTCAATATAGATGATAGTCTAATTGATCTTTCAGAATTGCTAGAAATAAAGATACAAGTTTTGAAATATGTGAGAACCAGTTGGGAGAATGCCTTGGCAACAATCTTACATATTTATAAACCATTTTTGGATAAGCATGGTATAACTCTTACCCCCAGCATCCATAAGTGTCAAAAACAAGGTGGAGTGCTTGAAGTTTTGAAAATTTGAAATTAGAGCTTTGGAGGGGGAAATGATTTAAGTTTTGAACTTTAGAGTTTATGGTATGCATAGTTGTGTATACATGTTTTGAAAATTCTAAATTCATATATAGATCAAGTAATCTTTATGGAATATATACTTAGGGGGAGTACTTGTATTTTAGTTTTGACATATACTTATTTGGTCATGACAAAGTAAAGGGGGGGATTGTTGATTTCCCAAGGAAATCATACTATTGTCAGTTAGGGCAAAACACTTAGTCATTTACAAGGCAAGGTTGGTTGGTCATCATTTTGACTGAGTCACCCTATACAAGATGAGCATTGTAAAGGGAGACTTGTACATATTTATTTTTTTAGTTATAGTCAAGTATGTCAATGGTTGCCAAGTACTCTAGTGTATGATGAGATGGGTGTATTAGATGAGCAATATGTATATGTAGAGTTGCAAAGGATCAGTATATGTCGATTCATCAAAAGGAGAGTGTATGTCGAGTTCTCACTTGTGCCAAGTGTAGAAGAAGTTGAGCATCAACATATGAGTTTAGTCATGGCCAAGCATATGGATACTTCAAGTGCTAAGCCAGCTAGTTTTGAGATAGTTTTTTAAAATTGCAAAAACATAAAGGTAAACTATTTTTTTCAATCTAGAGATTTCTTTATTTAGTCAAGGAGTTTGTTATGGAGAAACTTACACATTTGATTAAGGGTTATCAAACCCTATGCAAGCAATCTAGCTAGTTTGAAAAATGAAAGGGCTAAGCAGAAAAAGAGGTGAATTGAGATCATTGATCTTGATCTAGGATCTTTACTAAAGTATGTAGTGTGAAGTAGAGATAATGTGCATGTGAAGGTGAAAGAAGGTAGAGCAACTAAGTATTCCAGAATTGCAATGAAGTGCAGAGTAAAGTATAGATCAGATAATACTATTGATCAATCAGTGAACAAAGGAGATCTATAACCAAAATCTTAGTGCAAATTGAAGGATTAGGTATTGATTTAATTTAACATGTGATCGGGGTGTAAATCTCTTAATCTAGTCGTCCTAACATACCTTTGTAAATCTCCTAACGAAGTGCTTACTTATAAGTTTTAAATTCTTTAATCAAGGTAGACTGAATAGGTCTTGTAAGCTCTTAACAAGGCAGACCCCTCAAAGGGTAGATCATAAAAAATGATAAAAAATTTAGCCCTAATAGGTGAAGTTTACTATTGTAGTAGTGAATATTTTTGGGTGCCATCCTCACCGCAATTTTACCTTCACTTTGGAGGGTTTCTAGGTAACCAAAATCTTTGTGTTATGTGTTGTTTATGGATGTGATTAGTTGTTAGATCTAATACATCATTGCAGTAAATGTTAATTTGACTAATGGTATTGTTAAGAAAAGGATTAGAGGTGAAACTATTAGATTTGATAATTATTTGAAAGGTGTTAAAGTTCTAAAGATCCTGATTCAACCCCCCACCCCCAACATCTTACTTTCCCATTAGACTTACAACAACCACAACAAACCACATATCAGGTTTAGCTAAAGGCTAAGTGGGCATCTAGCTATTTGGGTAGGGTAGTTGAAACAATCCATTCATTTTCTTATGTTTCTATGAGTAGATTGGAAAGGTAATTCAATAATGGAAGCTCTTAACTTTGGTTACATCCTAGATTCAGGTTCCATCCCACTAATGAAGAGATCATAACACATTATCTCACGAGAAAAGTTTTAGACAACAATTTAATGACATTAATATATATTGTGAGTACAAAGAAACTAAACAGATATTGTGTATAGATGATGGTATAAAATGGATGATTTTGAAGTACTCAACATTCAAGATCAAATGGGTGTGTGGGATTATACCAACAATGAACAATAAAGTGTGGGATTGTTGTCAAATACTTTTTATAGTTGGATACACACTAGTAGATATGCATGCAAAATATAGAAGAGAGAAGGTGCCTTATTCTTTCATAGAATACATTGAAGAATGTAGGTGCACTTTTAGTAAACCATTTTAAAAACTTTTAAAGTTGCCTCCCACAAAGAATTTCCCTAAATTGTTCCCAACATGCTTAACAAAGTTTCTATGAAGGATTGAATTATTTCTAGTCCAGATATGCAAATGCGGAAGCAAATAGAAGTCAAAGTTCATTTTTCCACTATGGAGAAGCACTTTTTGAATTTTCCGCAATAAAGTAGTCGACTTGGGATTTTCCACCAAAAGAAAAAAAAAAAAAACATAGGGGGAAATTCATTTTCCACTGTGCCTTTTGTAGTGATTTTCAGATTTTCCATTGGAGAAGCAAATATTTCATTTTCCACCAAAGGAAAAAAAAAAGTGTATTGGAAAATTCATTTTTCGATGTGCCTTTCGCAGTCATTTTCAGATTTTCCATTGGAGAAGCACTTTTTGAATTTTTTGCAATGGAGTAGTCAACTTGGGATTTTCCACCAAAGGGAAAAGCAAAGTTGAAAACTCATTTTCCGCTACGCCTTTCATAGTCATTTTCAGATTTTCCATTGGAGAAGCAAATGTTTCATTTTCCACCAAAGGGAGAAGCATAGTGGAAAACTCATTTTCTGCTACGCCTTTCGCAGTCAAAGTTTAGTTTTTCACATGAGGAGAGAAAAGGCAAATCTCAATCCAAAATGAAGATATATGGGTTCTAGTATCAAGATCACTCCAAAAAAATAATTTGGGAATCAATCTACATCAAAATGGTGCCCACTACATGAGAATGGAAAATTGAAGATTGGGTGCACTTTTTGCACTCAAAAAATGGAATTTCCACCAAGCATCAAATCCACAATAGAGAGATGGAAAAGAGCTCTTAATTGATTGAAAAAAGAATGGTAATCTCATAATGATTTATTAATTGAAGATTTGGACATCAACATGGCATTAAATATGAAGTGGAAAACTCATTTTCTACAATGCCTTTCGCAGTCAGTTTGGAGTTTTCCACAAAGGGAGAAGACAAAAGTCAAATTTCTACAAAGGATGAATTGAAGTGTTTCATAGCCGATGACCTGATAGAAAATAATTATTGCTTGTTAATTATTTTCAAAGTGCAACTGTTACTAGAATGTGTGAATTTTCACCTACAATAGAGAAGTGGAAAACTAAAAACTTAGTACGCTTTTCAACCTTCATTTGGGATTTTCCACCACAAGCATTCTAGAGAATCACTTCCAAAATTCAGCAAGGAATAAACATGGTAAGCATGGAAGATAAGATAGTGGCAAATTGAAGACATCTGGGTTACATAGCATGTGAAAGAAGAGTGGCTATAAACTTTATTTTATCAATTCTGATTTTGCAACAATCATATAGACCAGCATTCAGTAGCTCATATCTTTTGACTCCGTGATTATTTTTTTGATCGATCCAATCAGAATGAAGATAATTAGGTTTGACAAAACATATCCAAAGATGAGCTCGATCCAACAATGGAATCAAAAGATATGCCCCCCAAAACATGACTCATTTTTACTTGGCAGCAGTATTTATTTTGCTGTCCGCTCAACAAAGGAAAGATTTTGATATTGATTTAATATATTTAAATATCAATTGTTAAAATATAATTTAAATATTTTAATTTATATCATTATTAACTTTAAAAGTTAATAAGCATATCAGTTTTCAAAAGGAAAAATATGAGAAGTCGAAGAGACAAGATCGGTTACAAAACTGAAAAGTCACTGGAAGAAACCAAACGGTTGTCAAACCTTTTCATTTGAAGGGGTTCTTCTTTTATGCAAGAGACAAAGAGTTGGAGTAGGGGGAAGGGACTTAATTGAGTTTTTTGCATTTTCATTATGCATGTTAAGAGTTTGAGTTGTTGTAAGATTTAGCATAAGTTGTGAGCAAATACAATCTAAGTATTCTTATTTGTGATGTTCAAAGCAACAGGGGTTCTATTTTGAATCAGAGCATTTAGTCATTTTTCCTTTGATTATAATCAATCAGAATATTGTTATTTTCAGTTTTGGCATCATCTCACATCTTGTGTTGAATAATGAATGGGTTGTAGATTAGAGTATTTACAGACGTTCCTATTACAAGAATTGGAATTATTTAACACTCTCTTTCATTTCATTTTCCACTGCATTTGCATACATAGCATTTACATTGCATTACCAATGTCGGGGAGTCATAGGAAGTGTGAATTCCTAGGGTTGGCTAGGTGTAGAACTAAATTCTCTGCTTGAGTTAGTTTTATCTAGGGCTGGCTTGGTTTTCCTCTTCCATTCTCGAGTTAAGAATGTACCCAATTAGCTTAGGAAAAAATAAATTCATTGAATATCATTGATAAGGGAGTTGTACCTTTCAATTCAGAGGAAATCTATCAACCTCATGATAGATTATCCAATTGTTGGTATCAAATTGTTTGTCGCAAGTTCAGGAATTTAAGAGTTACATTAGAAATAACAATCTGTTTACCAATAGATTTTTGGCAACTCTGTTGGGGAAGCAGAAAAGAAGATTAGTGTCGAAGATTGTTTCTTGAGTTTTATTATTATCTCTACTTGCAGGAGATTGGTAACTTTTTTATTGGCGACTTTGTTATTAAAGGACCATGCCCATTAAGGTTGTGAAAGGAAGAAGGACAAATCCTTCTTTGATTGAGCTTCATCAAACTCATGATCCAGTATTGCGTAATCCCTTTTATGCTTTTAGAGAAAGCATTACCCACGGAAAAAAAATGAACCTGAGTATCAAAGAAGATCATGCACCAGTTGTGTTATGGAAAGGTGTCTGTGCTAGGTATCACAAAATGAAAGAGCTAGAGGTGAAGACAAAGTTATTAAAGCATTGTGAGAAAAGGGTGTTGCTGATAAGAAATGAATTAAAGGTGGACGATGAAGTGGTTTCAGAAGTCCCACCTGATTTTGTTTCTTATAATTTTTCAATCTTGAGTGAGTAAGAAGTTCAACCAAGGAAGAAACTTAGAAGGAAACCCACATTTGAAGAAATAAATGCTGAGAGTGATCCTAACCTACAATTCCTTTGGACTGCATTTAAACAAAGTATTATTGAAGCTGAAAGAAAAGGATTAAATCCCTCAGAAGATCATCAATCTGCTCTACTGTTAAAGTGTGTGATCCAAGGATATTTTAATGTTGAAGACCAAAGAAAAGGGAAGTATGTTTCAACAAGTTTACCTGGAGAAAAATCAATAAAAGAAGAACCAATAGCAATGAATTTCTTGGTTCTTGGAGAACAAGAAATACCCCAACTTCTAGAGGCACAAATTTCAATGAGCAAAGAAACTCTTGACAGTGGCAAGGAAATGGTAAGAAAAATAAAAAATGTGGATTTTCCCATGCTTTCCTTTTCTCCTATTGTTGAATGTTTCAGACTTGAAGAGAATAACAAAGATCATTTTTTGCATAATATCTCTTGTGAAAGTCATCCCTTGGTTTGTACACAAGTGGAATATAAAACTTTTAAGTTTGAAGAAGATGATATTAAAAATGATTTTCGATCTTCAAAAGTTTATGATGATCATGTATTAGAATAATTTTCTTTTGATGAAAGTGCAAAGTTAAATGTTCCCAACAAACTATGTATTGACAAAAAGGTTGGATCATGTTTCAGTGATTATCAAATTAAGTCTGAAATTTTAGTTGAAGAAAAGGGTGTAAGAATAGATGTTGTACAAAGATCTTCAGTGCCTTACAATGTGTTGCAGCATCATGAAGATGATGAAGAGCCAGATTATATTTTTCTTTGTCATGAAATGCAAGTTATTCAATCTTTGGTGCCGGCTAAATGTAAGTCTTCTTCTACAACCAATTCAAGTATTGAAGTTTTGAATTTGGATAGGGATTTTTCAGTAGATAGATACTAGAAAGGATGAAGTTACTTTAGTCCAGATTGACCCTATGTGTGATGAAGAATGATTTTATTTCAGCCTTGATTTGAAATCTAAAAGTTCTATTCAAATCGATTGTGATAAATGTGCATATGATGGAACATCATTTTAAGAACCATTTGAGTATCGTGAATTTTTCAATATTGTTTTAGATGTTGAAATCTCTATTAAAAGTGATGTTGTAGAAAGAGATGAAGGTGAATGTGTTCATGGGTACCAGATTTAGAATCTTTATACTTTTCTTCCTCACAAAAAATTATTAATGGTGCAAGAAGTAATGCACAAGAAGGCATAGATGAATTAGAAATATATGATGAAGGATGGTTGTATGGAAGAGATTTCTAGGCCACATATTTTCAGCGTACCTCTGGATTCAATTTTGATTATGATGAAGTTGCCAAGGGGGAATGTTTTTGGTTTAACTTGCTAGACCATAATTTTCTTTTCCAGAAAGGTTCATACTTCTCCCTTCTAGTTAACGGTCATGTATGAGTCCATTTCTCTCCTCCTTTCCTTTGGTGAGGCCTCCTTACCTATGTTTGTAAATAAGCTTTTGTTTCTACAATTTTGGTGTGCTTAGCTTAGTGTTTCCTGCTTTCTCAGTTTTGGTTTTCCCTTACTCCCCTCTGCCCTCCCGACAAGCAATTCTTTGATATTCTTCTTTGTGCTTAGACTCTGTAACCCAATGGATAAGCACTTGTCTTTTGCTAGAGATTCTGGATTCTTTATGCACTTTGCAACACATAATCCCCATTCAAAGCCTGTTGTAGGCGCACTTTCAGTCCACCATTTTAAAAACTTTTAAAGTTGCCTCCCACAAAGAATTTCCCTAAATTGTTCCCAGTATGTTTAACAAAGTTTCTATGAAGGATTGAATTATTTCTAGTCCAGATATGCAAATGTGGAAGCAAATAGAAGTCAAAGTTCATTTTTCCACCACGAAGAAGCACTTTTTGAATTTTTCGCAATGGAGTAATCAACTTGGGATTTTCCACCAAAAGAAAAGAAAAAACATAGTGGAAAACTCATTTTCCACTGCGCCTTTCACAGTCATTTTCAGATTTTCCATTGGAAAAGCAAATATTTCATTTTCCACCAAAGGAAAAAAAAAATGTGTAGTGGAAAACTCATTTTTCGATGTGCCTTTCGCAGTCATTTTCAAATTTTCCATTAGAGAAGCACTTTTTGAATTTTCCGCAATGGAGTAGTCAACTTGAGATTTTCCACCAAAGGGAAAAGAAGAGTGGAAAACTCATTTTCCGCTGTGCCTTTCACAGTCATTTTCAAATTTTCCATTAGAGAAGCAAATGTTTCATTTTCCACCAAAGGGAGAAGCATAGTGGAAAACTCATTTTTTGCTATGCCTTTTGCAGTCAAAGTTCAGTTTTCCACATGAGGAGAGAAAAGGCAAATCTCAATCCAAAATGAAGATATATGGGATCCAGTATCAAGATCACTCCAGAAAAATAATTTGGGAATCAATCTACATCAAAATGGTGCCCACTACATGAGAATGGAAAATTGAAGATTGGGTGCGCTTTTCACACTCAAAAATGGAATTTCCACCAAGCATCAAATCCACAATTGAGAGATGGAAAAGAGCTCTTAATTGATTAAACAAAGAATGGTAATCTCATAATGATTTATTAATTGAAGATTTGGACATCAACATGACATTAAATATGAAGTGGAAAACTCATTTTCTGTTATGCCTTTCGCAATCGGTTTGGAGTTTTCCACAAAGGGAGAAGACAAAAGTCAAATTTCCACAAAGGATGAATTAGAGTGTTTCAAAGCCAGTGACCTGATAGAAAAGAAGAAGTATTTATTGTTAATTATTTTTGAAGTGTAGCTATTACTAGAATGTGTGAATTTCACCTACAATAGAGAAGTGGAAAACTAAAAACTTGGTACGCTTTTCAACCTTCATTTGGGATTTTCCGCCACAAACATTCTAGAGAATCACTTCCAAAATTCAGCAAGGAATAAACATGGTAAGCATGGAAGATAACATATTGGCAAATCAAAGACATCTGGGTTACATAGCATGTGAAAGCAGAGTGGCTGGAAACTTTATTTTATCAATTTTGATTTTGCAACAGTCATATAGACCAGCATTCAATAGATCATATCTTTTGATTCAGTGATTATTTTTCTGATCGCTCTATTCAAAATGAAGATAATTAGATTTGGAAAAACATATCCAAAGATGAGCTCGATCCAATGGTGTAATCAAAAGATATACTCCCCGAAACATGACCCATTTTTACCTGGCAGCAGTATTTATTTTGCTGTCCGCTCAGCAAAGGAAAGATTTTGATATTGATTTAACATATTTAAATGTCAATTGTTAAAATATAATTTAAATATGTTAATATATATCATTATTAGCTTTAAAAGTTAATAAGTATATCAATTTTCAAAAGGAAAAATATGAGAAGTCGAAGAAACAAGATCAGTTACAGAACTGAAAAGTCACTGGAAGAAACCAAACGGTTGTTGGAGAATGTATTTATTGTCAAACCTTTTCATTTGAAGGGGTTCTTCTTTTATTCAAGAGACAGAGAGCTAGAGTAGGGGGAAGGAACTTAGTTGAGTTTTTTGCATTTTCATTATGCATGTTAAGAGTTTGAGTTGTTGTAATAGATTTAGCATAAGTTGTGAGAAAATAAAATCTGAGTATTGTTATTTGTGATGTTCAAAGCAATAGGGATTTTATTCTGAATCAAAGAATTTAGTCATTTTTTCTTTGATTATAATCAATCAAAATATTGTTATTTTCAGTTTGGGCATCATCTCGCATCTTGTGTTGAATAATGAATGGGTTGTAGATCAGAGTATTTGCAGATGTTCCTATTACAAGTATTGGGATTATTTAACACTCTTTCATTTCATTTTCCACTGCATTTGCATACATAGCATTTACATTGCATTATCAATGATGGGGAGTCATAGGAAGTGTGAATTCCTGGGGTTGGCTACGTGTAGAACTGAATTCTCTGCCTGAGTTAGTTCTGTCTAGGGCTAGCTTGGTTTTCCTCTTCCGTTCTCAGGTTAAGAACGTACCCAATTAGCTTAGGAACAAAAAAAGTCATTGAATATCATTGATAAGGGAGTTGTACCTTTCAATTTAGAGGAAATCTATCAACCTCATGATAGATTATCCAACTGTTGGTATCAAATTGTTTCTCGCAGGTTTGGACATTTAAGAGTTACATTAGAAATAACAATCTGTTTACCAACAAAGAAGAGAATAGTTCATAATGATCTAAATATACATTAGACTGAACTTTTATAATTAGAACAATTCATAACAAAATTGGTTTAAACTTGTATAATTAGAATACTTCGTAATGATTGAACTATTCTAAACCAGCTGCCTTTAACTATTCCAATTTTGAATTAATTGTTCGTAACAAAATTGCACTATAAAACCTTGATGATCTTTGAAGATCTTCTATTGCACAAGTATCTTCTTCACTTTTTCACTTCTTCTATAAATTGAAATCCTTAATTTAGATTGCATAAGGATATAAAGAGGCTTCAACACAGATTATAGGTATCACAAAATCCGTTGACCCAATAAGTTGTAATGAAATCTTTAATTATAAAAAAAGTTCAATGTTATATTTTTTATACTCATTTATGTTATTAACTAAAATATGGATGTGTTATTTCTATAGGCTTTTTGTGTAATCATGAGCCTTGTCGCCTTGATCGGGGTATTTTAGGTGGACTAGGTGATGCACATGTTCTATTCCCCACTTGTGTTTTCCTCTGAATATATAGGAATGAGTTTTGGATGTTCATGAGGAATTTAGAGTTATGTTAGTAACTATAATGATTTGGATTCCATATTCCAAAAATCTCATAACATTCATTAGAGGAAGCTTTTTTCTGTATTGTTATAGCATAGTTATAGTAACTTTGATGAGTAGTATATTTTAAGCCCAGGAAAAAGACTTGTTTCAAAGGATCTTTGAAACTTTTGCCAACTATCTGGGTATTGCATTGAATTTCTCTTGTACAACCATTTACATACTGCATTATAGTTGGAAAGATAATGTACTTTTTATTATGTTTCATGGAAGCAACCACATACCCTTGTCATAATCATAATAGCAACACCTATTTGATATAACTAGAAAATCATTAACATGGACCTTCTTTTCTATTATGACAATGTTAATAAATCCATAATGTTCTTTCATATTTCCTATTATTTTATATTCTTTGAACTTGTAGATCATGTCAATGCTCTTTCTTAGAAGTCTGAGGACCTATGTATCATATAATTATGTTGGGAATATAATTTGGTAATTGATAGTCTTCATGTTGGTAGTGGTATTATATTGTCTAGCTATATACTATTTTTTTAAGGTTTGACTTAAAAACTGCATAAATGTTATTAATATAACACACGGATGATTAGATGAGAAGTCTTGATTGTACAAGTGGTATATCCATCGTAAAGGCATATTATTGGAATAAGAATAAGTTGAAAGACATTTATGTAAGAGATCACATCAATCTCTTGTGTAAATGTCTAAATTTTGATTTTGATTCCACTAATGTCCATTTAAGCTAGATATATGAACCTTGTACAATTGAGTCAGCAACACTTCTCATCTAATCATTTGCATGTTATTTTAAGATATTTCTATAGTTTTAAAGTTAAACCTTAAAAAATGGTTTATGGCTGGAGTTCACTATACTACTACAAACATGGAAATGTTAATTACCAAATCACTTTCTTGATGCAATGATACAAAGCACAGGTCATCAAACTTACGACGCCAATGCAATAATTTTCAACATGTGTTTTGATGAGTTTTCCATGCCCCCGACAACAACATTATCAGTCAAGTTAATCCAATTGGTTTTACTTCCCCTTTGTCTTTCAACAACACATCTTGTCAGGTGGTTGACAACTTTTGCCCCCATCGGTAGTTTCGATGACATTTTACCAGTGATTGTATATGTATGTCGTCTAACAATAATGTGTCAAAACTAGCAACATATTGCCATCAGAAATTGGGCTGAAATGTAGTAGTGAGATAAGAAAGAAATTGGAAGTTATTTTCTTTTCCATCTGTCTCGGTCTACAGAGTGAGGCTAGGTTAATGAACAAGCACACTTTTGTGCCTAGGTGATTTTAAAGTAATATCATATTGCCAAATTTCTCAAAAGACCATTTATAATACTATAAATTATGAAACAAATAGCTAAGATTTGTCAAACCAACAAACCCAAATTCATCTACATGACCTGCACTGTATAAGATATCAAACAATCAAAGCTTTTAAGGCCATAATATGTGTCGATGGATTTAAGGGTGCACTGTCAATTTTGATTTAGTGGAATTATGAAATTAGATCAAAGCATTTGCAATATATTAGATATGAATGACTCATTCAGTGGTGGAAATACTAGATTACAGGTGGATGGACACAAATTTTAGGGTACAATTATATTCTTATGCAATCAAATTCCCTAACTATCGATGATAATGATTTGTATTCTAACTATTTGGCAAACATTTTAGAAGATGTTAAGAGAATGGATTTAAAACAATAGCTGGAATTGAAGGGAGTGGAGAGAATAAACAAAGTAATATAAGCTAGGACATGTATGTATGTTTTTTGAATATTTACATTGTGTATGTACATGTTTCCAAGTGTGTCGCTAAGAGTAAGAAGATATACCAAATAAATATATGAATGTCATGGAATGGGCATGTTGTACAAATGGGCCAAGGGGTTTCATTTGTGCTACAACCTAGTGTTGAGAAGTCATCTCGAAAAGATGCTCAAATGCGACAAGGTTTACAATGTTCTTAGGGTGTAATTGTTGGTGTTTTATAAAAAGAATTGTGTAGATTCAAGGGATATGCATACTATTTCTATACAGATTTTCTTTCAAGTCTAGATAAGCATGGAGTGATTATGTGAGAAGGAGGAGAATAATGTACCTCTTGGCATGTAAAATGCTAACAACAAGCACTTAAATGGAGACAGATTGACTATAGCTTCTGCCAAAGATTTGATTAATATAATTTTGTAGTTTATGGGTCTAATATAAAAATTGTTGTGCTCAATCGAATTTGAATTTTCCCTAAATTTTTTTTTGTTAATTTGGAGACTATTTTAGGGGAGGATTCCAGAAGTAAAGATTTAGCAAAGTAAGCTTCCAAAAAATGTGAAAGAACTTTGGGAACTTATAACTAAATTGATTTTTTAAATCATTATGATGCTACGATTTTTCTATTTTTCTTAATCAAAATTGATTTTTCTCATTGCTTGCACCAATGAAAAATAAGAAAAATACTATATTTTAATTATTGAAAATAAATAAAAAATCAAACTCTAAAGTTTTTGTTTAGTGAAATTTGATAATTTCTTCTAATTGGTTTGTCAATTTAGTCAAATGAAAATTTTGAAATTGAATGGTTCCATTAGATTTTGTTCTTTCCTTTATTTCCTCCCCATTTCTCCATGTTCAATTTACCCTCTCTCTTTTTTTATAGAGTGAAATAAAATAGAAACTTGTAATGCTATGAAAAATCAGTCTAGGTGACTTAATTTCTCCCCCACATAAATAAATGCAATGAAATGTTATTGGAAAGTCGTGATCCTATGTTTGTTTTCTTCTATACATTAATTTGTAGCAAATAAACATATTACTGTAATGATTCAATAGATTAAAACTATAATCAATTGCATTATTTTCTTATTTTAATCGAGGTTCATTGTATAGGTTGATGTTTGTAATAATAATTTTTTTATTATGTTATTATTATTTATCTATCTTTATACTTTAATTTTGTTATTAGCATTTTTATTTATTATTGAATCTTATTCTAGAAGGGGCTATTACAGTGTCATCACCTTTTAATTCAAACTTGATAATTATATCTTGAATCTTCGTCATATGTCCTTCAGTCACCAACAAGCCTAATGTATTGATAAGATTTTCATTCTAATCAACCAATAAGATACTTCTTGATCTTTATCAGCTTCTAACTAATCAGTTTACCTTCTCTTGTACCCATATCCCAACCATCTCTTTACAAAATCTTCACGCATAATAACCATCAATAAAATCACATATACTGATAAACAATCAAACCATTCAAATGTCCATCACTATTTGTCTCAACTATTACCCAAGATTCCTATTGACATAACCTACTCAAACCTTTACATCACTTAGCATCTATGTACAATGATAAAGATTTTCCTTCAAAATAAATGGTAACAAGTTAAAACAACATACTAGATACAAACTGATTATCATGTTATCAATCATGTTCTAATCCTTACTCTACCAACAACATTTTCATAAACTTCATCAACCAACTAGATCAGTAACATCAACATTAACCAAGTGGATTGTGACAATGACATAGTTTGAAAACATCTTTTAGCTTACCATATTCAAATGGCTTCCTATTGTGAGCTTGAGCTTCGTCAATTGGAAAAACAAACTGCTCACTAACAAAATAATAGTCCCCTAGCCAATATCAAAACATTTAGAGTAAACAACTCTTTAAAAATGATATTAATGTTCTTGAAGATTTATGGAAGCCTTTAGCTTTTGATTGGATTTATCTAGCTTTGGTTGATCTTCTTTACTATCTACCTTCTATCATGATAAGGACAGAAAATGGTCCAACAAAAAAATTTATTTTCCTTTCAAAATTGTGTATAAAAAATTTCTCCCATCCATCACCTTTAACTTCCTAACTTAATCTCAAAGTTCAAAACCTACTCCTATCATGATAACTTTCATAAAGATTGAAAAATGACCTAAACAAAACCTCTCAAAATTATGTATAAGAGATTTCTTTCCATCCATTGCCTTAGCTCCCTAATTTAATCTATAAAAGTTCAAAATAATCTATAAAAGTTCAAAATCTACCCCTATAGTGACAACTTAAATATTGAACATGGTCCAACAAAAAATTCCAATTTTCCTCTTAGAGCAGTGTATAAAAACTTTCTCCTATAATGATGAAGTTCAAAGTGAACGCACATTTACTTGGATAGTTTTGCTATAATATATGATGAAGTTCAAAGTGAATGCACATGGTCAGTTGATTACTTGGATAGTTTTGCTTGATTACTGGATAGTTTTGCATGATAAGGTTCCTCTAGGTGATCAACTCTATTTCATGCCACCCTCTCTCCTACCTGCCATTTCTGTGCGGAAGGATACTTTCCCTATAATGCATCCATATTCAAAACATTTGGAACTTTCTGTTCCCTGCTCTTCTTGTGCTTTTCCCTCAAGCTTTACCTTGGAGAATTATTTCGTATTCCATTTTTTTAAAATACTTTTATAAAGAAAAGAATCTTCCAGCCATATGAACATAAGGACTAAAAAATATAAGAGAGTAAAGGAAATTTGCGTCTTTTACAAATAGCTACGAGATGTACATACCACAATTTTAAAATTGCACTACCAAATGCAAAAGTTAAATCTAGACGCATTTCAACATTGTAAAATTTGTAGTTCCTGGAGATATTCAGTGCGGTTTATGCAATAGCACTTGAATTCAAGATGTTGGGACCAATAAAGATATGATGTTAAACAACAAGAGTTGAAAATAGTCAAATCCAAAAGCATTTATAGTTATCATAGATTGAACGATTAAAGGCTAACATGCCATTCAAATTCTCTGAATCTCAAGAACCTCTATTTAACTCCCTCCATGTATCATCAAAAATGATAATAGTGACTTCTATTCATAAACAAATTTTTACACTATTTGGCATTGCTGTATGAGCACACCCTTTCTCTCCGTGGTATTTGGCAGGTGTTATCTGTATCTTATAGCAAAAAAAAGCAGCAGTCGCTTAGAGTTCCTCATGTGAATCATCTTCCTCCTCATCGCCTCCAGAGGATCCGCCCGTTTTCTCATACACTTGTTTGATAACTGGATTGCACACAGCTTCCACCTCTTTCAATTTCTCTACGTAATCCTCTTTTTCTGCTGTTTGATTGTCATCAAGCCAATCGAGTGCTTCTTTGAGAGCGGATTCGATTTTCTCTTTATCATCAGAATCAATCTTGTCTCCCAGTTTGTCCTTGTCATTTATTGTGCTTTTCATGTTGTAGACATAAGTTTCAAGATTGTTTCTTGCATCAATTCTTTCTTTTACTTTCTTGTCCTCTTCTGCAAACTCCTCTGCTTCCTTCACCATGCGTTCTATTTCTTCCTGAGTCAATCTACCTTTATCATTTGTAATTGTAATTTTTTCTGATTTTTTGGTACCCTTGTCCTCTGCTCTGACATTGAGAATGCCATTAGCATCCACCTCAAAAGTAACCTCAATCTGCGGCACACCCCTGTAGATAACAGTGGCACATATGAAAAACAATGGTAAGTCAGTCAATAACCCCAGTGCTAAGCAAGATTAAATAACAATTGCTTCGTTATCAACATGACAATAAAGATTTTACATTCTGATGCTTACCGAGGTGCTGGTGGAATTCCTGACAAATCAAACTTGCCTAATTCTCGGCAATCCTTTGTTAGACTCCGCTCTCCTTCATACACCTGAGTTTAACATTCAGACAAATTTTTAATCGAAATGAAACTGAAGACACTCATTTGTTACATCTAAATATTCTTCAGCTAGCGAAAAAACGAACATAAACGGCTAGAAATAGGACTAGACAGTGAATCGACAGGATACAGTATCAATCAACAGGAAACAGTATGCATCCGGAATATCAAATTCAAAATGAAAAAAACTTATTGAGGATAAATCAGCTTACTTTGATTGAGACAGTAGTCTGCTGATCTTGGTAAGTCGTGAAAACTTGAGATTTCTTTGTTGGTATGACAGTGTTTCTTGGTATAAGTTTGGTCATTACTCCGCCAACAGTCTCAATACCAAGGCTAAGAGGAGCAACATCCAATAGAAGAATATCTGAAGATGAAAAAAAATTAACAACTCAGAACACCTCAGTGTAACAGAACTTGAGCCAGTAGAGCACATAGAAATTTGAAGAATTCAATTTTGAAAGTTGAAATACCTATGCACAAGTTAGGAAGTCTTAATGTTCTTTTGCAAGACTACAAACCTGAAGTTTGGTCGCCTCCTTCACCACTCAAAATACCACCCTGAACAGCAGCGCCAAAAGCCACAGCTTCATCTGGATTAACACCTTTGTTGGGCTCCTTCCCATCGAAGAAGTCCTTCAACAACTGCTGTACTTTCGGTATACGGGTACTCCCTCCAACAAGAACAATTTCATTTATGTCATTCTTCTGCAAGTTTGCGTCCTCGAGTGCCCTCTTTACCGGCCCCATTGTTTTCTTGAAAAGATCCATATTGAGCTCCTCGAATCTTGCCCTTGTCAATGGCTCAGAGAAATCTATGCCATCAAAAAGTGATTCAATTTCAACTCGCACTTGATGTTGACTACTCAGAGCACGTTTAGCCCTTTCACATTCCCTTCTGAGTTTCCCAAGAGCTCTGTTGTCCTTGCTAATGTCTTTGTTGTGTTTCTTCTTGATCAATTTGATAAAGTAATCCATAACACGTTGGTCGAAGTCCTCCCCTGTATTTGCATAAGAACATATCAGATTAGTTCCCACACAGAGAAAGCATTCATACAGGTTTTGCAGGACAAGAATTTTAGTCACTAAATGATGGAAATTATCAATAAGAATACCAACCTCCTAGATGAGTGTCTCCACTCGTTGACAACACTTCAAAAACACCATTGTCAATGGTGAGAATGCTCACATCGAACGTTCCACCTCCAAGGTCATAAACAAGAATATTCTTCTCCCCTCCTTTCTTATCTAATCCATACGCAATTGCTGCAGCTGTTGGCTCGTTTATTATACGAGCAACGTTTAAGCCAGCAATTACACCAGCATCTTTAGTTGCCTGCCTTTGGGCATCATTAAAATATGCTGAGAATAAAAAAGATACTTGATTAGCTTTCAACCTAAAAGGCAGGTTTACATAATTCTGAAGTAACACTTCGCATTGCCCAAAAACCTGTAATCTTTTCCTCGAGTAGACCCTAAAAGACCTTTTGTTAAAGCTAATACCTGGAACAGTCACGACTGCATCCTTGATTTTCTTCCCGAGAAAAGACTCAGCTGTCTCCTTCATTTTAGTCAAGATCATGGCGCTAATCTCTTCTGGACTGAAAACTTTGATTTCACCATCCTTAATTTTCACCTGAATATAAGGTTTTCCATCCTTGTTTATAATTTTGTACGGTAGAAGTTTGATGTCTCTTTGTACCTCCTTGTCGTCAAACCTGAGTGACATTTAGATCATGTTCTTGTCAATAAACAATAAGATCTTCCCCTCACTATTGCACAATGCACCACTTCTACTTCAACTACTAATTGTCAAAATAAAGCCACAAGAAGAGGACCTAAACACAATGTTCTTTTCCTCGGACCTAAATAGCTTTCGGCACATGGCTCCAATAATCAAAATTGAGTTCCATCAACTTTGGTAATGTGTATCGAAAGCCAGTAGGGAAATAACAGTAATTTTGGGTAAACTGTCAGTATAAGTGTGTATATATATGTGTGTATATATGTGTGTATATATATATATATATATTTCAAAACCGTCGATAGAAAATATAAGACACTCTGGTGCATTTCCTTTCCATAAGTTTCTCGAAGGAAGGTTTTCCAATCCCACACACGATTTCCAGGATTATGACCTTCAGATGCCAATTCAGTGCTAACAAATAATCCATTAAGTGAAGTATAAAGTGCCAAAACATAAAAACGATAAAGAAATCGACCATGATCTTCTTAATTCTAATTTGGTATTGGATAATATCTTAAAAACACAATACAGCGTTAAGAATAAAAACTTACTTTCTTCCAATCAACCGTTTCACATCAAAGACTGTTCTTTCAGGATTCAGAGCTGCCTGGTTTTTAGCAGCTTCCCCGATAAGTCTTTCTGAATCGGTGAATGCAACCCACGAAGGGGTAATCCTATTTCCTTGATCATTTGCTATTATTTCAACATGTCCATTCTTGTACACACCGACACAGGAGTATGTTGTTCCAAGATCAATCCCAATTACCGTCCCTAACTTTGCTGCTTCTTCTGCGGCAATAACGGAGCTGACAAGAAAACCTGAGAGGGAAAAAAGGCATAGTTAAGAATAATATCATAAGTTCAATTTTATAATTTATCTCCATTCTTTATTAACACTCCATCTCTTACTGCTACTAGAATTACATCTCTCAACTTATGAATAAACTTTCATTGCATTGCATATATTTAGAACAAAGTAAAATGCAGTTTTGCTCATCCATAAAAAATTCAGGTCGCTTTGAGACAGATTCAGTGCAAGTACTACGCCAGAGTTCCTAAATTTAAAGTGGATTTGCTTCTAATTGGGCTTGTCAAACAGATTGGACTCTAATAAGTGTTAAATGGTATCGAATATCTCATCACAACGAGCATGCTAGGTAAAAACGTTCTAGTGTTCTGAGAGATAGGTAACTCTCAGTTGTGGCATTTCAGTGATTCCTCGTGAATGACTCAGTACCGTATGCATAGTAAATTTGACCATATAGTGTATTCCTGGTGAACTTGAAAGAACAGATATTCGACAATGTACATTTTCACAGAGCACATGTGAGGAAAACCTGACTAAAGGGTAAATCCCTCATTAGCTATAGCATTTGAGCCAAAGCTTACGCTACAGGGTTAAATTACCACAGATGAATTTTCGCAGGTTAAAATAACAATTACAATTTTCATAGTTTGCAACTCTACTTTCTATTTAAAGAGGTAAGACGGCTTGCAGACGCAATGCTCACCCTAGTTCTCATATGTACCCAAAATATGGGTTGCTGGTTGCTAAACTAAGTCGCCAGAATAGACATAAGAAAGAAAGAAAATTACAGTTTCCATGTGTCTAGAAAAGGGTGATAAGAAGGCCAGCACTTTTGACTTTATCCTACAAAAACTAGCGTTGAGCACAAGTTCTTTAATGTTTGGAAGCATTGTAGAAAATAAGGCTCAAAAACATTTTAAAAATTCCAGTTTTCGAGTGTAGCTCCTTCACAGCATGGTACCTTCCACCTTCCGATTCGGAACGTTTGAAATGAAATTGAATACTTAAATGCGAATTAAACATAGAATTAACATAACTTACCTGCAAAAATAAAAGTCGCGAGGAACAAAAAGTTATTGAAATCTCTTCCACCATTGCTGAATCCTCGACTTTTCTGCTTTTGTACCATAGCTGATACCCAAGTCCTCCTATAACCTCGACAGACCAGAACTTAACAAGCTTTCTTCTACTCGAACTGCACGATCAACTCTTCCGCCCGACCGGATCACAAAACACAGAACTGAATTCTGCACCCGGATTTCGCAGAAATGCTCAAATTTCTCCAAAGTTACTTTAGTTCTCCAAGAATCCCCTCGAAACCCAAAGGGTCAAAATGCTCACGCTAAAAACCCTCCTGATCTTCAATCTGCACAGGAAAAACTTAAAGATGAGGATAAAAGTTCAAAAACAACCCACAAAAATTGTAACCAGAATTTCGCAGCCAAAAGCGCGAGAGCCTTTTAAATTTACAGACTACTCAAATGAAGATTATTTTTTAATAAAGCGACTAAAAATTAAAAATTAAAAATGGGTAGATGGAATAATCAAAATTATGTATCCAAAAGGCAATAATCCCTCTCAAATGAATCGAAGCACTCAAATGCGAATTTTAAAAACGAAATCACTCAAATTTCGCATCCAAGATTCCAAAAACAATGAAAAATTACAATCAAGAACTATGAAACTTAAACGTTACATTTCGTCTTGAAAACACATTAAACAATTGTAATAACTTAAAAAACACATATATGAATCGAAAATGGTAAAAAGTCCATATTCCGCATCGTAAATGCTCCGGAACAGTTCTAAAATTTCCAAAATCATAAATATGAACCGATCCAAGCAAATCGCCCAAACGCGCACCGACAATGTGCCAAAACATTTAAGATAAATTTTAAAAACTCTGAGAAACCCAAATATGAACAGTAATCATGTAAAATTCTCCAAGTTTCCTGCCGAAATACTGAAAACCCGAAGTGAACTTAAAAATGCAAAGAATTTTAAAGGTAAACAAGCATCTAATCGGAAACGCTAAAAATCTTAATAGAAATGACCAAAACAAAAGCTATTTCAGATTTCGCATTGAAACAGTGCCAAAACCACAGCTACATATTATAAACCGAAAACCGAATTATCCATGCAGAATTCCCAATAACCTCCCAAAATAGCCGAAAGCGAGGAAAAAATTACTTACTTGGTTCTTCCAGCACCTAAAAACTTGAAAATACCCTCGATCGTCTTGTCCTGCAAAGATGTTTACACGAATATCATTCACAAGTATCAGATCTTGGAGCCACTAACGAACTTATAGTGCTCTGCAAATCGACTAACGTTTTCGAGAACTTTCGCTCTATTTTGGGTAGAGGTGTGCATCGTAAACAAGCCAATCATAATTAGACACGTTTGCCAACTTCGTGTTTTTTTGCTTTGACGTGTTTGGTCGAATAGAAAATTACCGCGTGTGAATTAAGAACAAGTTTGGGCCGTTGCAGCGGAAAGTGTGCTGCCACGTGGCAGAGAATGCCACGCGGGAATTCTAGCAAACTACTTCGAAACTCTTTGTTCCATTTGGTCGACTCCTAATTTTATGAATTCTTTCCAATTCCTTAACTATTAAAAAAAATAAAAATAAACAATGAAAATCACTTCATATTTCTTTAAATCAAAACAAAAGACTGAATTTAAGCTTTTCTCCATTTCAATATACACATGCTTTCTAAAATAAAAGAGGAGGCTTTGTGTTTTATAGGATAGATTAGGAGTTTTAATTTCACACATTAAATAAAATATAGAAGATGGTAAAAAAATTATTTTAGCTTTTTATATTGTTGAATTAAAATTGTGGCATTTAGTCTAAATTTAAACATTTGAAGGTTGTAAGAAAATCCCTTTCCATGTGAATCTTATTAGGGAAAATGATTTACAAGGCAAAAACTCTTAAATGCTTCATTGGCTACGAGGGCCAATAGCATTGCAGTAGCTATTGAATTCCAAGTAGCACATGGAGTGAACGAGATCCCTCTTGGCAAAAACAAATTGGGAGGGTAATTCAATATTATGATGCTTTTAAAATTGCCAACAATACAAACAAGGTGCCTTCGGGGTGTAAGCCTAAGTCCATCCAGGGCAAGTGTGAAACTAGAATATCAAGGAAAGTCTTATCCATAGATCAACCACAAGATAAATGGAAAAATTAAAAATTTTAAACCAAAAAATTTGCAATCCAACATTGATAAAAGGTGTGGATATATGAGAAACCCTTAGGACTACCAAAAATGGGACTATAAAGCAATTGTTATCCAAAATAACAATGGGGATACAAAATGGAAAAGCTGCAAAACACATAGGCTTTTTGCAAGATGGAGTGGCTTGGGATTGAATATGAACAACATTGTGAGTTGTTGGAAACGAGCATTCCTTGGCCATGTAAGTATATCCGCCCTTACTAAAAAAAAATTATTTCTAGATTTTGTATCAAAGTCATTGAAATTTGATTTATTAAATAGTAATCTATTAATTCGTAATGGCTCTATAGCTTTCAATTCACAAATTGAAAACCAAATTTCAATGCCAATGTTTTTCAATTAAGAACTTGCCCTAAATGGATATTTATTCCTATCTTCTAGTAGAATTATTAAATTATGATACCCAAGAGGAATTATGCTTTGGGAAAATTCATAGGTTTAGAAGAAAATTATGAGACGTCTACAAAAATTAAAATTCTTATCAAAATAGATGTAAAGGTGAAAACACCAAAGTCGTTCGAAATCATTACTAAAATAGAAAGATATTGTGTAAGGATAGAATTTGTCACATTTTGGGTTCACAATAATGTAATAAAAAGAGAAACCTAAGTTGAATAACAAGGATGTTAAGTGTCATATACAAGAGGAAGGATATGTAATTAAATTTAAGAAAGAAATGGGGGATTTATTTTGGAAGGCCCCAATGAAAGATATGGGGAAATTGAAGAGAACAAAGATGAGCAGGAAGATGTAAGGGAAAGGGTAGAAAACAAAGAGAAACTTAACTAGCTACTAGATAAGTTTCCCTTGATGAAGTATACAAAAATAGGTTGAGAGTTAAAGAAAAAGTTCAAGAAGAGAATACTAAAAACAACTTCTTAGAGGAGGGATAAATATTGGAAGAAGAACAAAGAGACTTCCCAATGGATTCAATAAAGGAAATTAATGAAGCAAGGTTGGATGAGGTAATTGATAGTGAGAGGTGGGAAAAATAGGCGAGGATGAAATTGATAAGGAAACTAGTGAAAGAGAAGAAGGAGAGATGGGGAAGAATGTAGAAGATAAAAAACAAGAGTTGGACAATAATAAGAGAGTCGTAGTGAGGTGAAAAATATTAAAGAATATAAAAAAAACATAGAATTACTAGATTTTTAAAATGCTAATAGAGTAGTTCCCTTATAATTTGAAGCAATATACGAGATGCTAGAGTTATCATCAAAAGAGGAAGAAGATGTAGAGGACACCTTGGAAAAACAATAACTTAGCTCAAATCTCAGGAATGGAGGAAGAAGAAATAAAAAAGGAGGAATAAGGTTCAAAGATCATCGAAATAAATAAATGATCTAAAGGGGATTCTATTGAGAATAGCACAAACCAACCAAGGGAAAGAAAGGTCCTAGATTGTGCAAGTCTATGGTAAAACTCAGAGAGGATGGAGTTATTGATGATCAAACCAAGATCATAACTTTATTGCATATAGGAAAGGGGAGGTTCCTTCCCAAGAGCCTATCAAACTTATAACCTGGAATGCTGACAAACAACACATAGTTTTAAGCAATGCATGTATTTTAATATAATGTAGAAATATTGTTGATCCAAGAAACCAAAGTGAAAAAAATGAAATGGATATTTTTACAAAGCGAATAAGACTATGGAATTTAGAGATAATGGAGGTTGAGGAATGGCTTGGGCATAATATGGAATCCAAGGAAGATTTCTTTTCAGAATTCGATCAAAACTAGGAATTGGTTGATTAACAAAGTTAAGAGTATAGGTATCAAATTGATCTTCATTCTAATTAATCTATATTGTTCTACACTAAACCAAAAAAAAAGAGAGAGGGAGTTTTGGAAATATATTGAATTTATTTTAAGTAGTTTCCTGAGCCAAAATTATATTATTGAAGGTGGCTTAAACGTTATTTTAGCTTAATAAAAAAAAAGAGGAGGCATTGCCAAAGAATTTCAATGCCAAGTTTATTTTTGAAATAGGGTCATCCAAAATAATCTAATGAAAATTAAAATAAACAATGGTAATTTCACATCGAATGAGAGGACATAGGGTTTCACTAATATAGCCAAGAAACTAGACAACTTCTTCTTTATAGGGAATGTTGAATGTTGCTTATAATAAAAGTTCAATTATATTACCAGGTTCTAGGTCTAATCAATTTTCAATGCAACTTATCATATAAAAATACAATAGGCCTAAAAGATGCCCATTTAAATTTGAAGAATATTTTTGGGACCGTCCCAGATATTATGCTTCATATCCAAATTAAAAGTATTAAAGAGAAGACTCTTTATACGGAATAAAGAGGAGTTTGTTAATATTTTTGAAATAAAAAATGGAATACAAGAAGCATTAGAAATACCAAATAATGAGGTAATTCTAAGGGGTATGGATGAAGAAAGATGTTTAAAAGAAAAAGAGTTTTTAAAGTAAATCTAAAGACACAAAGCCAAGGAAGAAATATTTTAGAGGCAAAACAATATAGAAATTGTTGGAAACTCCAATTGGAACAATTGTTATGTTATCATTGATATCAAAACTTATTGGTAAGACAATTTTCTATCTAATCTAAGTGCCATATCTATATGATTGATGAAGAGGATTTGAGAAGTTGGTCATAGCAAAAGCACCTAGTTCAGTTATGAATAGGAAACTACAAATTGGCACTTGATTAGTTAGACTTTGACAAGATAAAGTGATTGTTTAAATCATGTTACAAGTAGAGAAGATAGTTGTACTAAATCCTTGAAGAAGTGATCAAAGATAGATCAAATGTGTAGGCTTGAGAGAGCAATAGAGCAGAAGATTAAGGAACTTGCAATACATGTCAAGTGATGCTAGTGTCGACCAAACCACAATAAGTGATGAGCAAAAATAGTGTTGACCAAGCATCACTATTGACCAAGTGATAGTATATGTGCCGAGCAAGAAATCTAGCAGCAACTGAGTAATCTAGTGATGATTGAGTGTTGTAAAATGGTGTTGGTTGAGGGACAACATTTTCATAGTTTACAAGAAATCATAATTTCCAGCCAACAAAGTTGATTTCTTGGAATATGGAAAGTGTATTAAACATAAGGATGGATGACCTAAAACATTTAAATCAAGGGAAACCATGTTTGTGTGTTTCTATGAAAGGATTCATGAAGAGGCTTCTAAAAAAGAAAAGGATAAACAAAAAGGTGGACAAATTCATTGAATGTGTTGAATTTGATCATAACCCTAAGATCTATGGTGGTGTTTAAGTGGCAAAAGATCAAAATTACTTATTTAAGGACATACAAGGGCTAACCTTAGAGATTTGTTGAAGGTTGGAGTATTAGTTGATGTTATTGACTAGAGAACTTAAGCAGAAGGTTGAGAAGAGTTGAGAAGAGGATAAGTGTGATTGCTTGAAGGGTTGCCAAGAAAATCAAAGACTAAGATGACAATGAAGGCTTGTCAATGGATCAACTTGTGAGCCAAACTAAGATTTGTATTTGCAAAGTGAGTTCTATTTGTTAGATCAAAACGTATTGTTACTTTCTAACCATTGTATTAGTTTGAAATCCTTTTATCAAGGTTGACATAACAGTCATATGTAAATCCTTCAATCAAGGTGTCATTCTAATGGAATGTTCTAAAGTCCTCTAACAAGGTCACTTCTAACAGGGTGATTAAATCCTTTAATAAGGTTACATTTAACAGCGTGTTTTGTAACGTTTAACAAGGTTGGCTCCTAATACAGTTCACTTCATAACAGTGAAAAGATTGGTGACATGTTACTGGTGGTTTTTCCCAAATTAAGTTTCCACATTAAATCCTAGTGTCAAACTTGTGTGGATGCTATATGTGGTGATTTACTATTAATGTTCACATTCTACAAGTTTGTTATATTTAGGATAGTGGACTGCTAGTTGATGTTATTGAAATCATACTATAGAGATTGAGCTAATGAATGATAATATCTAAAGTTATATAAGTTTTAGCTTGTTCAATTGGTACATCTAGACCTTGGATAATTGATTCATGCCTGCCCCCCCAATTATTGTAAACATTCTAACAATAAATATGGTTAGAGGTGTTAGAAATAACAAATACTGAGAGGTAGGGTGAATTAGTACTCCACAAAATTTTTCCCAACTATGGATATCATTAATAATCTTATAACTTGTATAAATGAATAAATTGATTAAGTTGAATAGTTAACATAACCATAAAGAAATGTAACACATAATGTTGGGATTAAAGATAGAGTAACTGAGAGGGGGGGGTGTGAATCAGTTACTAACAAAAATTAATTCACAGATCCCTTAGATGTCTTAAAGATCTAGTTACTGCTGATACTCAGTAAACAAATGTTGTAACTCAGTAAATTAAACTATTACTTATCTTCAAGCATTCATGCATGTAACTAAAAACAAAAATGAACACAAGAGACACCAGATTTAATGTGGAAACCCAATATGGGAAAAACCACCAAGTAACTAGTCACCATTTTTTCACTCTTCTGAAGTGAGCCCTATTAGGAACTAACCCTATTAAAGGTTACAATACACATTGTTAGGTGTGACTCTATTAGAGGATTTAATCACCCTATTTGGAGTGGCCTTGCTAGAGGTCTTTAGAACAATTCAACTGAACTGTCACCTTGTTAGAGGACTTACAAAATGGTTGTTAAACCAACTCTGTTAAGAGATTTGAAATCACTGCTACAATGGTTAGAAAGCAACAATGAATTGACCTGAACAAGATGCAACTGAATTTTCTGGCTACAGGTCTTTGTTCAACATCATTAGATCCTCCTTGATCAAATATAGCTTTGTTGCTCCTCAATGATCTTTGATCATCCTTCAAATTTGCTTCCACAATAATCAGTCCTCATATCACATTAATTCCACACACACTCCCACTCACACTTAGAATTTGCAACTTGACCTCTTAATTATACCATTCAGATTGTCAAGTTGGCCCATTTACATGTTAAATTTACCAATAAACCATACATTAGTCGGCTACAAATATTACTCTAAACAAATAAACGTTATTTCATAAAACAATGAAATCTTTTATTGGCCAACCTTGCTTGATAAATACTGCTTCCAGAAATTTCCTAAGTTAACCTTCTTGACTCGGTTAACATTGCAATATCCTTAAAATCCTTTGGCTGTCGAGTTTACTCGATAAGAACTATTTCTGCCACATTTCCTTTGATGACCGAGTGAGCTCGGTAAGAACTGTTTCTGCCACATTTCCTTTGATGATTAAGTGAGCTCAGTAAGAACTGTTTACTTGGTAGATATTGCAAGTTTTCTTTACTAACCTTCTGGGTTTGGTAGATTCTGTCCTTTGCCTCACTGACCATCTGAGCTCGGTAGACTCTATCCTTTTCCTTGTTGACCTTCTAAGCTTGGTAGACTCTATCTGATGATTGATATGACATTTTTGTGACATCAAAGACAACACACAATTGAACAATTGTATCCAACACATAACACCATATTTTGTTAATTAGGAAAACCCTGGCCAAGGGAAAACACTAGTGGGGATGGTACCCACAAAATGATCCACTAATCAAAAGTATCTTGTGAAAGATACTGACCCTGTTAGGAGTCTATTACATCTGTATAGTGTCTTGGTCCTTGTTAGAGGACTAGGCCTTATTATAAGCCTCAACCATGTTAGGATTTTTTATACAATTTAAAAAATTTATATAAGATGAGACCATTTCCCAAACATGTAATATACAATGATATTATGTATACAAAAAGATAAACATAAGAACCTCTTTCTCAATGTTGGTATCGACAATATTTGATATGATGTTTTTATCTTGTTGTACCAACTTTGCATGTAGTTCCTCTTAGTGTCCTCGTCACAAAATTTGTATAAGAAAATAATAGTATAGATATGACTATAACCACACTTAACTTTTTATTCAAAAACTTTGCTTTATACCCTATTATTGTATCCAATCGGCCTTCACACCTGCACACGTGTCTGCAAAAATACAAAATTACACTTTACCCACTTAGGGTTAACATTTAGCATGTTGTCCCTAATTTATTAAGTAATTGTTATGGTAAACAAAATAATTTATTAACATAAAATATATGATTCCTTATCTTTGTCATGTTATGTTGACTTAGTATTGCCATTAGAAAAACTATCATAACTATGTTTATACTACATGTATTGCCTCATGCTCTTAAGTACGATATCCTAACATACTATACTATCACCAAGTAAATATGCATGTGCCAATAATGTCTCTATGAACCATGCCAAGAAAAAATCTAACTATGCTGCTAGATAAACTGCATAATACTTAGACAATTTTCTAAGTCTACTTGCCAAAATTTTGTCTCCATACTTGGCTTACTTCATATCGAGTATATGTTTCCATAGATGAAAAAGTCCATACTATCTATCCTAGCCAGATTATCAACAATCTCCCCCTTTGCATTGATGGCAACATATGGGAAAGTTTAAGTCCCAAAATTCAAAATCTCAAAAATTCTCAAAAGTTGTGTTCTTCAAACATGTGGATCACTTTATATTTATACCATCTTTCATCCTTATATCTCCTAATTACAATACTACTGCCCCTTTGACTATACTCTAAAATATATCTCCCTTTACATATTAAATACAACTTTCCAATCACTAACTATTGGAATAACTATTGTCATTACACCAAAAGCTCGAGCTATCAATGAATGTTACAATAGCCAGAGACAAGGATCCATGGGAGGTGATTAAGAACATGTCACAAATTCGTCAGTCTATGCTAGATAGAGGCACCGACCTAGAGGGGATGGAGGCACCAACCTCCTAATAATCCCCCCCTCAAGATGACTCGAAGGATTTGAACCCGTAACCCAACGCTTTGATACCACATGTTGGAATCTTTGTTGTCATTACACCAAAAGCTTGATATGTCAATGAACATTACAACATCCAAAAACAAGGATCTGCAAGAGGTGGTTAAGCACATGTCACAAATTCGTTGGTCTATGTTGGACAGAGGCACCAACCTAGAGGGGATGGAGGCACTAACCTCCCAACACTAACTCTCCCCCTTTGAAATTAATGACCAAGGTGTCAAAAAATATATACAACTCAAAATTTTACCTCCTTGTCTTCATGTTGATTACCTTGAAAAAGATGAAATGCAATCAGAAAAGATTATTTTTATATTCTTAAAATCTTTTTCCCACATGTCTTGGAGTGCCTCTAGTGTGTTGATAAGGGCACATAGTCCATAAGATGCAACTTCAAGTGCATTCAACTATGAATAAACAAACTTCTCATAAGATTCCTATGCCTTAAGGCATTCATCTAAATGCTTCTGAGTATGACTAATCTTCATAGTAAGATGCTCTCTCAGTAATGAGAACCTCTCAACTATTCTTTCTCTCTTTAGCTCTATTAAGATGATCTCATCACATTGTTTTTCAATTCTACTTTCTAGGTCTTTAATGTACACCTTTGGCAATTGAAGTTCATTGACCATGCCTTGCAACTCTATTTTCTTTCCTTTCAATCCTTCAGAAATATCATTAATGATTTTGTATGAAAGAGTGTAATATCCATACAAAGTATTTCCTTTAGATAAACACCTTAATAACTCTTT
Organism: Cupressus sempervirens; assembly: GCA_028749045.1. Classification (NCBI taxonomy): domain Eukaryota; kingdom Viridiplantae; phylum Streptophyta; class Pinopsida; order Cupressales; family Cupressaceae; genus Cupressus; species Cupressus sempervirens. The sequence goes on from CM053793.1 coordinate 60,922,588, forward strand.
TATATGCAAAAGTCAAGAATTGCTAAGTCATTTATAATATTCTTACATATTCTCTCAAACAATTGTGCATCATGTTTTACCTATTCCTTTGTAGATGCAATTTTCTTAAGAATATTGAATTGACTATCAAACATTCTAATCACTTCCTATGCCTTCTTCTATAGACCTAGTTTTGTAATCTTTAATTGAATGATAACCTCTAGCTTACTTGCCATTTTGTCAATGACTCCTTATGTCCTCTTTATGGTCTTAGTCTAGTGTCATGGTCTGACTCAATATGTCTATTTCTAGATCACCAATGGGGGTCAACAATGAACTTTTAGTCATGCTTTCCAACAACATCTCCATGGGAGTCTTTTTGGTGCTTGTGCTTGGGGTTTCAAAATTGGGCATCCTTATGGATGTAACCAATTACATGATTTGACTCTCATCTATGCCTTTCTCAATTTCATATGTTACTAATCTGTCTTCTTCCTCTAGATGTGTAAGATCTTCTTCTATTTCAGTCACACATGAATTAACTGAGGCTGGAAGTGACAGGCTTCATGAGTTCAAGGTGCAGTGATGCTTGCAAGAGAGTTCTAGATGGAACAGAGGATTGGTGTGTGCCAATCTTGGCTAGGAAATTGTAGAATGGTGTGTCTAGTTTCCAAGAACTAGAGGGAACTAGAGGAGGGAGTATGGAGTGAATATTTTATTGTGTTAGAAATGTAGTTGATTTCATTTCCCTAGAAATCCTTAAAATAGGGTTTTCTAGAAAAGGTACCGTTCGGACACCATGGCCACCTAAGACCTGGAAAATCCTTGAGTCGAGATCAAGTACAAAAAAATTGTATAAGGAATCAATAGGCCTTGTTAAGATATTTTTCAAGTTATTAAAGGTTCCTTATTTCTAGGAGGGCTAATAGGGGCTCTTTTGGCTACTAGACCAAAGAGAGCAAGAATGAGTTGTGAAGGTGGTCAACATATCAAAATGATGTAGAATGACTTGGAATGAGTTAAGAAACTCATTAGGGAGGTTTATAAGTGATTAGAATTTAGTGGACTTTTGGCTTGATAGACCAAGAAGTGCATAGTTTGGATTTTGGGGTTAGAGGAGAAGAAACTGAATTGATTGGTGAGTTTATTGGTGAAAGGGGATTAGGAGAGAGTCCTCTAGGTTAGGGTTAGAGAAGATACCCGAACAAGGCTAAGAAATAGCCTTGGTAGAGAAAAAAGGCTCTAAGAGAAGAAGCTCCCCATCAAAGTGGTATCAGAGCCATAAGATTAAGGCTTGTGGTGGTATTCTGTTTCCCACTAAATCAAGTGGATCTAGAAAGATGGTGACAAATGCAGAATTGTCTAAGGAGGTATATGAGAAGAAGAAGATCATGGATGAAAAGGTTGGGCTTCTAGATGAGGCTATAGAAGAGATGAATGATAAATTGAATGAAATGGAAGAGGCAACTCTAGCAAAGGAAGATGAAGACACCAACACCAGTAAGGGAAAGAAAACTGTGAGTTTGGAGGATGAGATACCTAAACCTGAACCTTCACTTGGTGAGAAATAAACATTCTTTAAGGCCCTCAAATAATTTTGGGGGAAGAGTCTTGAGAATATTCCAATGTTTCATGTGAAGATGGATACATAAGTAGTCCTAGAGTGGATTGAGAGTATAGAGAAACATTTTGAATGTGAATGTGTAACAAAGGCTCAAAAGGTAAAAGTGGAAAAGTCAAAATTGAAAGGACAAGCACTCACTTAGTGGAAGTTTGTGCGAGAGGAAAGAGAAAGTGAGGGAAAGAAACCAATAGTTAATTGGAAGGCAATGGTAGAAAAGATCAAGGAGACATGTCTATCATAGGATTATGAGATCTAACTTCAAAAGTAGAGGAAGAATCTCAAACAAAAAGATCTTGATGTGACATCCTCTAGTGAAGAGTTCCAAAAACTAGCCCTAAGGTTAAGGGTACAAGAGGCATAAAGTATCAAGGTGGCAAGGTATCTAAATGACCTTAAGTGGGCTATACAAGCTGAACTTAGTTTGTTCAGCCTCACTACCTTACATAGTTGTTTCCAAATGGCTAGAAAGATGGAAGAAAAGTTGAGAAAGAAGAATGACTCAAACTCTAAAGGCAAAGGTAGAGGTAGAGATTTTAGAGACTCAAGGGGAGGTTCTAGTGGAAGGGCCAATGATCAAAGGAGCTATGGGGAGTTCATGTGGATTGAATAGGCTAGTCAAACTAGTCAAAGGGAAGGTTATAATAGAGGAAGAGGTTCCAATAATGGTGGTAGAGGAAGATATGGGAATACCAACAGAGGATCACATTTTAGTAACATGAAATGCTTCCAATGTGGAAAGTTAGGGCATCTTGCCTATAGATGTCCAGAGAAGGCATCAACATCCTATGGTGAGAATAAAATAACTTATGTACAAGACAGTAATAAAATAAGTGAGGTAGACCTTCAAGTGGAAAAGGATGAGAACCTAATGTTGAGAAGAGTTTTGGTTAAGGAACCAGTGAAGCAAGAAGCTAAACCAAAGAGAGCACTTTTTAGGACCACATTAAAGGTACTTGGAAAGGTATGTAAGGTGATCATAGACTCGAGGTCTACTGATAATGTGATATTAGAAAAGGCAGTATAGAAGCTTGGTCTAACAAAAATTCCACATGAGTGTCCTTATAGGGTAACTTGGTTGAATAAAGGGTAGAATATCTTGGTGAATGAACAAGTATGGGTGGACATCACCATTGGTAATTACCAAGATAAGATCATATGTGATGTACTTCCAATTGATGCTTTCCATCTATTGCTAGAAATGCCTTGGTAGTATGACAGAGAGGTAGTGCACCATGGAAAGGAAATCAAGTATTACTTCAAGAAGGATAGAGTCACCTATAGGATACAGTCATTGTTAGAAGAAGACGAGGTTGAGAATGCTATTGCTAAGAAATTACTGATGAGTGGGAAAGAGTGCCTCAAAGACTTAAAGGAAGGTGAAGGAGTAGGGTATGCTATCATGGTGAAGCCAAAGGAGGAGAAGTCATCAGCAGAAGAACCTATACATACAGAAGTTCAAGAACTACTACAACAGTTCAAGGATATCATATGTGATGGAGCACCACCAACACTACCCCCAAAGAGAGCCATAAGTCATATTGGCTTCATACCAAGTGCATCCTTTCCAAATAAGGTTGTGTACAAGATGAGACCGTAGCAGAACAAGGAGATAGCAAGGTAAGTCCAAGAATTACTTGATCAAGGATTGATCAGGAAGAGCATTAGTCCATGTGCAATCCTAGTTGTCCTAGCCCCTAAAAAGGGAGGTAAGTGGAGAATGTGTATTGACTCTAGGGAAAGTAATAGAATCACAATTAGATATAGATTTCATATTCCTAGGATATAAGATCTAATGGATTGTCTTGGTGGAGCTAGATAATTTTCTAAAATTGATCTCAAGAGTGGCTATTATCAGATTAGGATGAAGGAGGGGGGTGAATGGAAGTCTGTATTTAAGACTACAAATGGTATCTATGAGTGGTTGGTAATGTCATTTGGTCTTACCAATGCACCAAGCACCTTAATGAGAGTTATTAATGAAGTTTTAAAGGATTACATAGGAGTGTTTTTTGTTATGTACCTAGATGACATCCTCATCTTCAACAAGAAAAAAGAGGAGCATATGAAACACTTAGAAATGGTGTCAAGGAAACTTCAAGAGGAGAAGTTAAAAATGAACCTTGAGAAGAGTGAATTCATGAAAGAAGAGTTAGTGTACTTTGGTTTTGTGGTTTCCCAAGGAAGTCTGAAAATGGATAAGAGTAAGGTAGAGGTAATCTTGAGTTGGCCTACTCATAGATCTGCTACTAAGGTTAGAATATTTCATGGCCTAGCACAATTTTATAGGAATTTTGTGAGGAATTTTATTGAAATATGTGCACCAATGAATGACACCACCAAGAGAGGCATGTTGGCCAAATTCACATGGACCAAAGCTATAGATGAGAGCTTTGAAAGGTTGAAGATGGAGGTGGCAATCCAACCAGTATTGGTCTTGCCAACCATCCACAAACTAATGGGCATACTATTGTGGTTTCACAATGCACACCCCATTTTGATCAGAAATGGGGACCACCTATTTTATTTTTGGGTTTTCGAATCCCTAGTCTGGGGTCCAAGTCTTTTTTAAGGTTTTATCTATGGTTTTTGGTCAAGACTGGGTCTTGACTTAGAAACACAATTGTCAAAAAATTAGAGTTTCGAAAAGAGAAGTCATTTTGTAAAGAAAAGGGGGGCACACCAACACACCTCCTTAGGCATGCTAGTGCACCAAAGTGCCCTAAGCAACACCTAAGGTGTGCAAGGTCTATATAACCCCCCCCGTCTTCTCCTTCTTACTTTCACTTTCTCTTTTGAGATCTTGAACTGTAGCAGTGCACCGGTTGAGGTGCACCTCATGTCCTGCCTTCGCCCTGTAAAAGACACATGAACAAATGTTAAAGCTAATCAAATTTAGCTGTGCAATATCACACCTAATGAGGGGTACTACTTCACACCTCCTTTTTTTGCAAATTCATAAAAAACTTTAAAAACTATTTAAAAGCCTTGTTTTAGGTGCGCAGTAATGCACCCCATGAGATGCGCTACTACACACCTTAAATGAGAAAACAAAGTTTGCCTAAGTTATATGAGGGTGTCCAGTAGCACACCCCACACTTTTGAATGAACAAAAGACACACTAGGTGCACCTATTAGGTGTGCTAGCTGCACATATTATTTGCATTCTAGGGCTATAAACCAGGTTTAACTTATTTTCAAGTAGTCTAGTTTTTCGGGTTTTGAACTATGCCAGTATTAGGGTGTCATTAATCTATTTTTCTTTAATTTTAAGCTAATGGACATGATTTTTGTGTAGATTCAATGGCGTCCTCATCATCCTCCCTTTCTAAGAAGATGGTTCCAAAGTTGGTAGTATTCAAGTTCTAGGGTGTGCCAACAAAATCACAATTTCAGGATGGGTACTCAGAGATCTGGGACACCAAGCTAGGACACATAGATTTGGGTGCATCCCTAACACTGTGTAAAAAACTAACTAAAAGATCTCAGATGGTTTCCTCTTTGATTCACTCTAGACTAGTAAATGCAGCATCACATTATGTTTCATTGCAGTGCTTAGTACACCAACTTGATAGGCCAATTGGATATTACAGGGCTCATAAAGGTTAAGGTAAAGGCAAAAGGAAGTGGAATTGTCCTCAACAAGTTGAGCTAGAGGAGGGAGAAATTTAGGTGCCTACACAGACTAGAGAAGAAAACATGTAATGGTCAAAAAATGTGCAAATACCCATACATATCTCTAGTATAAAGATGAACAAAACCCAGAAGCTGGAATTTTGATTTTGACACTTAGTGAAATTATGCATTTTTTGGAGCTTGCTTTCGAGGTGTGCTAATGTGCCAGGTGTGCAGGTGGGCTTTTTCAGTAGTGTTAGGGAAGATTTTTAAGAATTAAGAGATAATAGCTAGTTCTAAATTTAGAGTTTTCCATGCATCGAAAATGCATTATGACGGTAGTTTAACTCCTACAGGCAGTACCTAGTGAAGATGGAGCTTCTATTTTTGGCATCTCTAGAGACTCCTACATCATCTAATGGCTTTCTTCTTGTTGTTTTCTCATGATTTCTTTTTTTTAAGATATGTAAAGGCTCATGCACCCATAAAATGATATAAAAAAGGGTGGAGTCCTACTTAGCACCATTTAGAGAGTCAATTTGTGTATAAATAGATTTGTTTTTTTAGTTTAGAAGCATATGTTTGCATAAATAAATCTCTTGCTCTCAACACAAATTGAGGAGAAGATGTCTTATAAATTTACGAATGTAATTTGTATTCCAATGTGGCTGCCATTATTTTGCAATAATATATGCTTTTGGTGCTTGCATTTGGAGTGTAGTGATTCTTGCCTAAGTGTGTTATATTTTTTGGATTTGTGATCATGGAATGTAATTGAGCCAACAATTTATTGTGTTATTTCTAGTTGTGCGATTTTTTAATTCTAGTGTTTTCTATGGGTTTACAAATTTTACTCACGTACTTAGTTCAACAAGAGATCATCATATTGTTCTTGCATAGCTTTTCATCTCACATGAGCACGCTTTTCGTGGCCTTGTGATTTTATGAAAAGTGAAACATCTTATGGTAACTAAATTCCCATCAACAATTGCATTAGTGGAATTAAGGAAGCATTGCTCCTATTTTTATTGGTTACCCACTGATCTTTTCAAAAGCTTAACTCGCATACGCGTTGTTTCTGTGGCTTATGTCCATTAAAATTTTACTTTTCATGTTATTTGCTTGAATTTCTCATTACCCTATCTTCGTTATTTGCTTTACTAACCCCTCGGTTAAATTAGGAATTCATATAGTTATATTGTTAGATTGGATTCATTAAAAAAAAAAAAATTACCAACAACAAAAAACAAATCTCTTTTGCGGTTAATTTTGAAACAGTAGGTAGATTGGTCATTTGATCCAAAATTGATTCGAACCAACAAAGGCTTCCTCATGAACATTCACATTTATCTTTAATTAAGTGGATTCCAATAGGTCACAAGATCACTCAGAACCTTGGAGTTGATCCTTGGATTAGCTTTTTAAGAGAGGAGTTCGAAAGGATTTCTATCGTTAAGCATTGTGCAAAATGACAACTCAATAGAAGTGGCGCTAGCAAGAGGACCTGAAAACCATTCAACTCGAAAAACCCAAGTTGTTATTTGAAAATTCTACAATTTTCAAAATAAATAAATAAATTTTAAAAAAATAAAAATCTAAGACTGTGAATTTCCATAAGGTGCACTACTGCGCAAGTGCACTAGGTGCGTAGGTGTGCTAGGTGTGCTAAACTTTGAGGTGAGCCTTATTTTGTGAGAAAGTGTACTTCTGCAGAGGTGCATTTTTTCTAGAATTGATGCAAGTTGAAGGATCCTGATCTAGAATCCCCATTTCAGTGAGCTTTAAGGTCTTCTCCAAGTGCACATGAGTATTTCAATCTTAGCCATTTTCGTAAGCCCCACAATGATAGAGAGATACCAAGAACTCCACCCATTTGCATTACATATTCCATAATCATCATTTTCTCTACATTCTACTTCACACATTCCCATCATTATGCACCATGTCTTTTTTCAATACCCAAAGTTCACCTTTGAATCTAATTGGTCCATTGCATGACTTGCCCAAAAATCTTGAAAGGTTTTTCCCACGGTTCATCTATGGAGAATCACCAATGGTAGAAGATCATATTAAAATTTTCAAGGAGATTTGTAATCAAAACTAGATTCAACATACGGACACGGTATGCCACCTTTTTCTTTACACTTTGGGGGAAATGGCATTTAATTGGTGCCTTAATCTACCCCCAGCATCAATAAGGGATTGGAACTCCTTTGAGAGCAAGTTTTCAGAACAATTCAAGATCTATAGTGATCCATCTATCCTATATCAGTTCATCTCAATTAAGAGGGATCCTCATGAGACTATTTCACAATTCAATCATCACTTCTATAGGATGTATCAAAGAATGAAGTTTCTATACACTGTAACACAAGAGGCTTCCATCCAGATCTATTTTGGAACATTGGATTCATTAACTTCTATTTTTCTAAGAAGGCTCTCATCTAGAGACATTGATACCATTGAAAAAGTCTTCAAAGAGGTTGTTAAATTCACAAAGTAGGTTATAGCTGCTCCAATGTCAACAATTACATATTCAGGGTATGAGTCCCAAAAGACTACTTTCTTTGAGCAAAAGGCAGTTGCATTTGCTAAAGCAAAAAATAATATGGCTAGAGAATTTAAGGCCATGAAGGAGATGATGTCTCTTTTATCCAATGAACTCATCAAAATAAAGTTGAATTCCTCAAGAAACCAAGGCAATCATCCAAGACAACTTGCTGCCCAAAATAATTATTCTCAAAATTCGAGTAGAAATTTTGGCCTTTACAATAACATCAAAAATGAGAATAATGGTATCACAGGTATGAGTCCAAGTGAAAATGGACATGGGCACAATTATGTTTCAGATCAGCCTCCCCAAATCATAGAGGAACAACCTTTATAGTTTAGTGTGATTGTGTTTGAATCATGTGATAAATCTACAGGAGGACAAAATTATGAAGATGATCAAGAGGAGTTTGTGTTCCCATGCAATGAAGAAATTCTTCCAAGTGTTGATGTTTCAATAAGTGTGGATATGCCAATAAATTTTGAGGATGCGAAAATTCTCAAAGTTGAAAAAAGTGATGGAAATGTAGAAGATCCTGAGGTTTGTAAGGTATTTGAATTAGAAAGTCATCAAGAAGAAGATACCAATTCTTTCTACTGTGATATTGATTACCCATTAAATAATGATAAGATACCTCCCTCAAAACAAGATTTTTCTTTAGAAGAGATGGATAGAGTGCTCAATTTGATCTCAAGCTTGACTGAGGAAATGTCTATTTGTGGGTATTCTACACATATATCAAACCATGAAATAACTGAATCATGTAGAATCCATCAATTTGGGTTCCATTTAGAAGAAAGTTGTCCTAATTTCTTGTTAGCTTGGGAGATCAAAATGGAAGGAAAGTATGATTTTGAATAGGCTTCTTTGGGATATGAGGTAGAAAACATCTTGGTCAATGATAGTAATGAATCTTGTAATTCGAAAGGAGGACTGATGATTGATTTTTTCTAGTCCAAAGGAACCTAAAGTATTTCCATGTCCACATGAAGTTATGTACCATGAGATAAGACCACCAAAAGGAGAGATTACAATGTATGAGTGTACCCCTATGGTGGGAGACTCGCTAGATTAGGTGATATATTTCCACTATCCCTCTTAGTTCGATGATTTTCAATTTGAATATGATGCTAAAGGTAAGAGGACTTGTTTCTAGATTAATCATGGTCATGGAGAGTTACCACAACTTTAGATTTTGTGTGATTTGTACTCAAAATTTGAACTAAGATTGTCCAAATTTTATTTTTCTAAGTACAAAGACAAATCAGCCTTTCTTAGGACTATATGGGGTGGCTGATTAGTATTGAATATCATGAGAAATATACTGACAACCATCCCACATTCTTATTATTCAATTTTCCATAGATAAGTTTTTGTTTTTGTTTTTGTTTTTGTTTTTCTTAGACTTTTTAGTCTTTCTAGTTAGGTGTTATTTTGCTTTGAGTCCAGTCTTTTGTTTGGGTTTCATTTCCTTTTTTTCAAAGTTGCACTAGTCCAAGGGTTAGGTGCAATCAAGATTTTATCTTGACATATCTCATTAAACCACTCTTTTGGTTCCAATTTTTGGAAGAGGTATTTCTTTGTCAAAACGTTCTTATGATTTTGTTTCTTATACCAATTGAGGAATGGATGTTACTTGCAGTAATAGGAGACTTTTAGACTTGCAGAATAGGAGTCCTTTTAAAATAGTGTATGGGTCACATCTAAGAGGCATAATGGAGTTGAGAAACCTACCATCACATGACACTATCAATGGGCATATTGATGATTTTGTTTAGTCTATGAAGGAGATGCATGATAAGGTTAAGAAGACCTTGATGGAAGCAAATAAAAAGTTGAAGGAAAAGAAGGATGAAGGGAGGAGACATACAATTTAAAATTGGAGATATGGTCATGGTCTATTTGAAAAAATATAGATTATAGAAGAGAATCCCTAACAAGTTACAAACGAAGAGGATTGGGCCATGCAAAGTGCTAAAGAAATATGGATCTAATTCCTACAAGATTGACCTACCCAAAGACATGTCCATCTCCCTCATTTTCAATATCAAAGATTTGAAACCTTAAAAGAGTCCATATGTGGATGAAGATAAGTATCAAATAGAGCTACATAAGCATATATCAGACTTGCAAGTACCTGAAAGGAAGCAACCTCAGGTGGAGACAATACTAGACTCTAGGGTGAAGAAGAGTACAAGGAAAATGGTTTACAAGGAACATATGGTCAAATGGAAGGATACCACTAAATCTAAGGCAACTTGGATTTTTGAGAGTGATTTCAAGAAGCACAACATCAGTAAGGAGTTTATCTCACCATAGGTACCTTAGGCTTCTTCTTGTAGGGGGAGTATGGTGCAGGAGCACCTTAGGGAAGGGTGAATCCCTAATACAATTTTGGCTTGTAAATGGTCTAGAAAACCATTTGGTGAATAAGAACCAAAGGTAAAGTCTCAAGGTATGGTTAGGAGGTTTGGGCAAGTATGATTTATGGTTGAGGCATGTTTTTAAACATTCAGGTCATGTTAAGCCTATAAATGCTCAAAATTGCTCTAAAGGGAAAAATATGGAAAAATGCATAAAATGGGGAAAGAAGTTTTTAGGAAGGGTACTTAGATGTTTTAGGATCACTTTATAATAGTTTAACCCAAAAAAGATAATTTTGGAGACCTAAAATGCAAGATTGCTAAAATTTTGCAATTTTTGCAAAGTTTCAATGACAATTTTTGTACTTTTTTGAAAAAAGACAAGATGGGTGTTTGTAACTCGACCCAAGGGTTTGAGTAGTTACAGTAATTCTATATAAGCCCATGAAACTCATTGTGAGAGGTTGGTTATTCATTTTTAGGGATAGTTCATGCAAGAAGGAGGAGGTTGCTGATAGGAAACATGGTTTTGAAGGATTGAAGCAAGAACTTGATTGATTTGATTATTGTTTTAGATGTATTAGTTTATTATGGTCATGGAATAACTCTACAAATTCTTTTTCTAGTCACTAGTCTTCATTTTATTAGGTTTCTAAAATTGTTTGAGTTCTTCATTCCTGTTGTTTAGTTTCGACAGAGTTACACTAAAATGGGGAAAGCTTGAGTTCCCATGGTTGAAAACCTATGGCCTTTGGAGAAAGTAATGGTTTGTATATACTATGTAAATAACCATTTTGGAGGTTTTGGGAGTCATTTTTTTACTATAGCAAGTGAGCCCTAGGCAAGTCGATCAAAGCTTGGTAAGGAGCGTTGATGCTTGCAAGAGAGGTCTAGATGGAAGAGAGGATTGGCACATGCCAATATTGGTTGGTAAATGGTAGAATGGTGTGTCTAGAGTCCAAGAACTAGAAGAGGGAGTCTGGAGTGAGGATTTTCTTGTGTTACAAGTGTAGTTGCTTTAATTATCCTAGAAACCCTTAAAATAAGGTTTTCTAAAAATGTATTGTACAAACACCATGGAGACCTAAGACCTAGAAAATTCTTGAGCCTAGGTCAAGTAGAGAAAAATTATAGAAGGAATCAATAGACCTTGTTAAGAGATTTTGCAAGTTATTAAAGGTTCCTTGTTTCTAGGAGAGCTAATAGGGGCTCTTTGGGCGACTAGGCCAAACAGAGCAAGAATGAGTTGTGAAGGCAGTAAACCTACCAAAATGATGCAGAATGACTTGGAATGTGTGAAGAACCTCATGAGGGAGGTTTAAAATTTATTTTTCTTTGCTCATAGCATTTGGTGGACTTTTGGCTTGATAGGCCAATAAGTGCATAGTTTGGATTTTTGGGGTTAGAGGAGAGGAAACTCAATTGATTGGTGATTTTCTTAGTGAAAGTGAATTAGGAGAGAGCTCTCTAGGTTAGGGCTAGAGAAGAGACCCTAATAAGGCTAAGAAGTAGCTTTGGTAAAGAAAAAAGGCTCTAAGAGAAGAATCTCCCCATCAAAATGGCTCTTGTCATGTTTCATAGCAATGGTTCAATACTCCTCATTATCCTTTCCAAATGATCATCATTTTCAACTTCACAAAGCTTTCTAATCATCCTCTCTTTTATTTCATTGTCTTCCTCAACAAATCTTCTCTATCTATTTACTAACTTGTCATACAAGTCTTTGGGTATCTATTTTTCAATATCTATAAATTTCTTTTTAGAAAAGATTAAGTGTCTAATAACTGAATTTTCTAAGTTAAAATTATCCATGTTACTGTACAAATCATAATACCTATTCAATTTTACAAAATTTCCATCATCAATAGTTACACAATTCATTTTTTCAACTATAGTCTTCCATTGTTTTCTTCATGCCTTACTCTTTTCTTGCTTTTCTTCTTGTCTTCTAACCTCATGGGTATCACCCTGAACTCCCATTTCTTCTCCCTTCATAATAAATTAATACCTTCTTCCTTTTTGTAGGCCTAGTTGCCATATCTTTCATTCTTTTCTACCTAGGGGCCTTTGTTGGTTCTTGTTTTACCTCTTCTAACCTCGCAGAATTTCTTTTCACCTTAATTATTTCTTCTTCTTCTTGGCTGAACTGGTGGAGGTGGAATGACCGATGGTTTCACTTGTGCAACTACTAAAGGATTTGAGAAAATACGTAAATCAAATCCATGAAGCCCTTAAATACCTACATGTAGAAAACTTGTCACGGAGAAGAAAAAGACAAAAGGAGGCAAGGGTTTGCTCTAAAAATATGCAAATTGTATTCTCAGAAAATGAAAAGATAAAGATTATTGCAAAACATCAATCCTTATAAAAGGAGATCGAAACCCGAAAGAGTAACCTACAAAGTTATAAAGGGTAACCTATAAGGTAAAAGCTCTTTAAAAATTAATTATTAATTTTAAAATAAAGAATGCAAAAGGTGCATAAAAAAAACTCTTAGGAAAGGAGAAAAGGTAATTTAATTAATGAAATTAAATTAATCTTTTTCTCTAACACCCCCCTTAAGATGAGCAACAATGTAGTTACAAACAATGTGGAAAGAGCAAGGAACTATAATGCAATGTTGAAAGAAAACTTGGGTCCCAGCAAGAAGGCTTGATAAGGTACCCAATCACAACCAAATCTCTATGAAATGGAGAAATAGAGAAAACCCAATGGGAAAAAATCTACTCCAAAAAGAGATAGCTAAAAACCTAGTGAAGGACTGCAAAAGCCTCCAACTAGAGGAATGTTCTAGAAAATAGGAACAAAGAGCGATCATGAAGAAACATTAGTGAAGCATGAAGAAGTCACAAACTCTATAAAAAAGAAACTGCTGATTTGTAGAACCTCCTCTGAAATGGAACCTAACTAGGTAGAGAAAACTATAATCTACATTGAATCAAGAGGCGAACAAAGGCAAACAAATAAACTTGAAGAATACAAATGGCATGAAACACCAAAGCCTAAAGATCTAATCAATTGAACCAAGGAAGCATGAGAAACAATAGAAGGACCCCCCATAATGCTGACAAGGGTGAGGTAACAAGCAATTGAGAAACTGGGCCAATAACTCCTACAAAATAGAAAGAACCGAGAACATTGAGAGTGAGGAAGTGGTACAGACATAGGTACATGTCATCAACACATCATGTGGCTAATGTCATGTAAGGGACATTCACTAGACAAAGAAAGAGGGAACTTAAAAGGAAAACAACTACCCCCCCATGGCACTTTATAATGTAGTGCAAGTACAATAAGTCACAATGATGAAAGAGATCCATAAAATGTAAGGAGTGACACTTTATCTTAGTGCATTTGCATAAACATGCTTACAAATGATATCAACAATGATCAAAAAGGGAAAAGAGCTATTACAACAAATAGTACATCCAAAAAGAAGAGATCCCATACCACGAAAATGATCCTTAGACCTGAAACACCCAAGATATCCACCATAGTGAAATAAAGAAAAAACCATAATAGAAAGAGCTTAAAGTAGAATTTGGAAGACAAACTAGCATTTCTAGAAAGAGAACTAAACCAACTTTCCAAAAATATAACATTTTTGAAAAACAAAGATGGGATGCTCAAGATATGCCCTCCAGAGTGAAAAATAGAACATCTTGCTTTGACTGCCCAAACAGGCAACCAAACTGCATCAAAAGAAAAAAATTCTTATGTCATTGTCTCTGTCTCAGAAGCAGCTTTCTGGTGCTTCTTTCAGATAAAAAATAAGACCTCTATATGCTTGAGATATCACAAAAAAACCAACAGGGCCCATGGAAACACATCAAAAAAATTATTTATTTATTTATTTTAAATTTACAAAAAAAGCACCACTGGAGGAGTGGAGGCAGAGCAGTTGCTTGGAAGTGCTCTAGGTGGCAAAGCTACAAAAACAATGGTTGGAGGGAGGTGTCATTGGCAGTGGTGGTTTGCTGAGTAGCTATAGTCATTGGGAGTTGCTACGATCAACAAGACTGCCAGCTGTTACCACTAACTGCTAGCAGTCTCGATGACCGCTGGTAGTTTTTTCTAACTGTAGTGGGTCAAAAACCTAAAATAAAATAAAATTTGTGATTTAAAAAATATAATATTTTAGTTGAGTGCATGAAGAGGCCATATGGCCTTCTAGGCAAAAAAAATTGCCTCTCAAATCAACATTGTCCAAAATGGATAAAATTTATATAGAAATAAGGGTTTTGACGCCTTCTAAATCCATTTGTGAGGTCTATTTGGCCTCAAGCTGCTCTGAAAATTAGTTAACCCCCTATTTTCTCAAGAAAAACTCGAAAAACTCCATATCTAATCTATCAAACCCCCATTCTCCTTTTTCTCCAAATATTGAACAAGCTACAGTAGATCTGGCTTTGATACCATGAAAGATTTGAGAAAATATGAAAATCAAACCCACAAAGTCCTCAAATACCTGCATGTAGAAAACTTGTCACTGAGAAGAAAAAGACAAGAGGAGGCAAGGGTTTGCTTTGAAAACATGCAAATTGTATTCTCAGATAAAGATTATTACAAAAGATCAATCCTTATAAAAGGAGATCAAAACTCGAAAGGGTAACCTAAAAAGTTACAAAGAGTAACCTAAAAGGTAAAAGTTATTTAATAATTAATTATTAAATAGAGAATGCAAAAGTTGCATGAAGCAAAATCTTAATAAGGGAGAAAAGGTAATTTAATTAATGAAATCAAATTAACCTTTTTCTCTAACAACTGCTTCATATGGGTTAGTAGATGCCTTAGTTGTTGGTTTAGCTATAGTAACTCCCATAGATGGTGTTGATCTAGATGAAACTACTTGCAATGGTGACACAAACATGATTTTTTTGTCCATTCTTTCTTATACATAACATTGTATGCCTTACTACAATAGACTCCTTAG
Organism: Cupressus sempervirens; assembly: GCA_028749045.1. Lineage (NCBI taxonomy): Eukaryota > Viridiplantae > Streptophyta > Pinopsida > Cupressales > Cupressaceae > Cupressus > Cupressus sempervirens. Next base: position 60,937,650 of record CM053793.1, read on the forward strand.
GGATCATCTGTACTTCCTCCATGATCACCTTCATTATGATCTCTACCTTCCTCTTAGTGGACTTTTCAAGCTTAGCTTGATAAGCTAGTTGCATGTTTTCTTCAAAGGTTCAAAATCTGTCAAATTTTTCATCAACCTTTCATTTTAGAATTGTTTGAACATAAACTTCAATCCAGTCATCTTATATCCAAGAGGATCTACATATAACATTCTAGGTTCAACTATTTTGAACAGCACAGGTAAAGTTTGTGTCTACTATGGAAAGACAAAATTCCTCATATTTGCTCATAACTGAGGATGGAATTCTAAATCTCTACTTCATCTCACTTTGAAATGTCTTTAAGATTAGTGTGGGACTATCCTCAATATTTTTAATTGGGTGCCTTCTATGTAGATCTATTATCTTCTCCATAGTGCATTTATTACTATTATTCAACTCAACAATTGACATAAAAGGAAATCTTCTTATCAAGAGGAAAAACATATAGGTAATCAAAGACTAAAACCTAAACTATCCATTTCTGATTTTTATTATTCTCTCCAAGTTTTCTACCAACTACACTCTCAAGATTTCACACAAATTGACTTTTGATTTTTCAACACAAAGTTTGTATGTTGCATGGAAAAATCCAGCTACCATGTCATCCTCTCTAGAAAAAGAACATAGTCTAGATGCAATGATTTTGCAAACAAATCTCACATCATCTTGTTTTATGTTGCTAATAACAATTCCTCTTCCATTATAGGTTGACTTTTTGTTCTCTATCACTATTTTCTTCACATTCTTCTCATTTAATGGAATAGAACCTTCATTGCTCAAACCAATGAATTCATGAATAAGGTTATCTGATATAATTTCTACTACATTTTCTCCTAACCAAAACTTTCCATCACAAATTCTGCTCAGAATAATCTTAGTCCATTCCTCATTGTTGAACTCATAGAAAAACAAATTCTTAACCACTTCATTTTGACTTAGATATTCAAAACCTACTTTAAATGACATATCTAGTAAAAGACCTTATCAAACTCTTTTACAATATTTCCCTCTCCTATAGACTCAAATTGTCATCTAGTATAGTTGTTAGTATCCTCCAAATACAAAACGTCATCTGGAGTTTGTGAAAATGTGGTTGTAGGATCATATCCCAAAGGTGGGATAGGGTTTATCTTCCTCTTGGGTCTACTAATTTCTTCTACATCATGGATCATAGTTTATTCCATCTTAACTAAAAAATTACTCAATTCAACTAAATAAGATAACAAAATACCTTAGAATTGTAGAACTAGGGCACGTTGTAAGTACACTTCAATTTTGCTTCAAACCACTTCAGTTCACTCTTAAATTTGCCTTAAGTTTCTCCTTAACTCTTCACATGATCAAATGGTACATACAAATCCAAGTTTGATCCTTAAATACTTTTGAATTGACTTCTTCATTAATTGCACAAGTATGCAGACATCAAAAAGTTATTTTTGTCTACCAAAGAGCTTATTATTCTTCACACACTCACACACAAACCCAAAAATCATGCACACTTAACCATGGTTTCCTTACATCCATTTCTACCTCTCATTGAGTGCAAAACTCCTTATTTTGTCTCTAAGGTTTTCAACAATATTTTGATGCTAATTCCATTATATTAATTAATGTAATGAACTGCTCAATCTAATTGGGATTGGTTAGTAACTATTACTAACTTCAATCTGTTCTTAGACACTTCATTTGATTAATTTTTTATCACAACATGTGAACTTCATGGATCCTTTTCTCTAACAAAAGTCTTATTAAGATCTTCTACATTTTCTTTCATATTTTCTTTCTTATTGTTGTTATTACTCATATTCCTTCTAACACTATTCACATTTCTTCTAAAGTTTGGGTTTATCATGTTGTTCCTCATGTTGTTTGGAATTTTTACATTGTTCATCCTACAAAATCTTGTTGAATGTCTTAAGTTGTTGCAAATCTGAAATGCTATCACATTATTTCCATATCCAGGTCTTGATTGATTGATCTTTAACCTACAATCTCTACCAATATATCCAAAGTTTTTGCACTTATAGCACATGAAACCATTTCTTACAAAATAGGTTCCTCCAATAAGTCTATTCTCTACAGGGTTACTACCTATAAAAATTCTACCATTACTATTTTTAAATATAGGTTTCCTACATTCACTAGCTTTATGTCCAAAACTCTAACAATTATAGTAGTAATTAGAAATAGAGTTAGTATACTTACATGTAAAATCCTTCTTTCTATGAATTAATTCATTGTATACATAACATTTTCCAGTAAATTTGATTCTTACTTCTTTAGGTGGTTTAGCTTCTTTAGGTACATCTTCAAATTTACTTGACTCAACCTTGTTCTGATCTTCTTGTTGTGGTTCAGGTTATTAGATCACAAGATCTAGTTCCTCAGTAGCTTTATGATCTCTTAGATGATTGTCCTCTAAAGTATCCAAGACCAGTCTTATCATAAGGATGTCTTTGCATATAGATCTTCTCATCAATCTTCTCACTACTTGAATATAACTTCTCAATATGTAGCTTAGACTGTGTAAGTTCTCCTCTCACAATCGCATTATACTTCTCAAGTTATGCACATTGTAACTTCAAATATTCAAGTTTGGATGTCACCTTTATAAGCTTTGATCTTGGATTTGCATACTTAGATGTCAAATATGATTCAATCTTCTTGTCATCATCCCTCAAGCTTAATTTCAGATTTATAATCTCTAGCTCATGCTTTAGGATGTCATTCTCTTTCTTAATCTTGAAACTTCATCAATATCCTTGATCTAATTTTTAGACTCTTTCTTGAATATGATATACTCTATCTTGTCCTTCATCTTCTCAATGTAGTCTTTTGCATCTTCATACTTGTCTTTCAAATTATCTATTTCTCCTATAAGTGCATCAAGTTGTTCAAGAGCTTCTTCTAGGTTCTTCTATAACTGATTTATATCCATAAAGATCTTTCTCAAGTTGTTAGGCCTTCTCTAAGTATATGCTTTGATACCAATTGTTAGAAATAGGAAATACTGAGAGGGGGGCGGGGGAGTGAATCAGTATTCCACAAACTTTTTCCCAACTATGGACATCATTAACAATCTTATAACTTTTATAAATGAATAAAATGATTAATTTGAACAATAAACACAACCATAAAGATATGCAACACATAACACCATATTTTTCTATATAGGGAAACCCTAGCCAAGGGAAAACCATGGTGGGGGTGGTACGACAAAATGATCTACTAATCAAAAGTATCTTGTGAAAGATATTGAGCCTATTAGGAGTCTATTACATTCATATAGTGTCTTGGTCCTTGTTAGAGGACTAGGCCTTGTTAGAAGTCTAAACCCTATTAGGAGTTGTTATACAATTTGTAAAATGTATGCAAGATGAGCGCATTTCCCAAACATGCAATATGCAATGATATTTTTTTATACAAAAAGATAAACATAAAAAACTCTTTCTTAATGTTGATATCTTCAATATCTTATATGATCTCTATAGCTCAATGTAAAAGCTTTACATGTACTTCCTCTAACTATTTTGATCACAAAATTCACATCACAAAACAATAGCATGGATATCACAATAACCACACTTAACTTTGCATTAAAAATTTCCTTTATACCATGTTATTTTGTCTAGTCAACATTCACACCTTTGCACATGTCCCAAAAATACAAAATTGTACTTTACCCACTTAGGGTTAAAATCTAGGATGTCATCCCTAATTAGTTTACTAAAAAATTTTAAAACAAAAAAATTCCTTAACATAAAATATTTGATTCCTTATCTATGTCATGTTCTCTCTGCTCAGTACTACATCTAGAAAAAATACCATAACTTTGTCTATACTATCTGTATTGCCTCATGCCCTTAGGTATAGTATCCTATCATACTATACTATCCTTAGGTAACTATGCATGTGCCAATAATGTCTCTATGAACCGCACCAAGAAAAACTCTAATTGTGCTTCTAGATAAACTGCATAATACTTAGACAATTTTCTAAGTCTACTTTCCAAAACTTTATCTCCATACTTGGCTCACTTCATACTAAGTATATATTGCCATATATGACAACTCCATACTATCTACGGTAGCCAAATCTCAAATAAAAGGAAGGGAATAAGAATAACAAATGCTTCTGCAACAGTACCAAGAAAAGAAGATAAATTAATAAAACTTTCAAAATTAATAAGGAAAATGGTTACACACTTGAAATCCCATTAAAATAATGAAAGCACAACTGATTACTTTATCAAAATACTGAACAATTATGAATGTTTTCATCTATAATTGCAAAAAAACATTATATCAAATATTCCAAAACTTATATCAAAGGAATAGAACAAGATGCTAAAAGATAGATTTACAAAATATAAAATAGAGGTTGTCATAAATCAATCAAGCCTAGATAAAACTCTTAGGTCTAATGAGTTTCCAACAAGTTTCTTTTAGAAATGGTGTTAGTTTGTTGAGGAAAAACAAGTGGGGGCTCTTCAACATATGATAAATTTAGGAAGACAACTCAATGTGATCAATAATACATTCATCTACTTAATTCCAAAAATAGAAAAATATGAGAATTCAAAGGATTTTAGGTCAGTTGTATTATGTAATACATTATATAAAATCTTCTCAAAAGTCATGGCAAACGAACTCCCAAAAATCATAGCAAAGTAGAAAACATGATTTGTTCCAATGAGATCCATATTTGAAAAATTAATTATAGCCAAGGATGTTATATATTCTATTCATCAAAACCATAATCCAATTTTTATATTAAGATAGTTCAAAGCTGGTATAGAAATATTTATCATCAAATAGTCTTGGGTAAATATCTCTATCAAACTATTTCCTTTATACATCACTTACAAGCATTAGGTAAGGCATAGAAAACATTACATTAGTTACATTATATTTGCAATATAAAACTATTAGGAAAAAGACTACTTATAAAGTCAAAAAAAGAATATGGTAGATCCAACTATTAGGGCCATTGGGAATCCTTCAAACTATTTTGAACCTCTTGGATGTCATCGACTCTCCCAGCAATGGATCAACTATGCCAAGCCTATGCTCAAAATCATGTGCAAAACCACTAATACAAAATCCATGTCCATCATTAATTTTTAGGTCCATAATGTACTTATTCAACATATTCTTATGAATAGTAAAGTACTAGAAAGACATAATGTATCCTTCTTGTGAATCATCAATTGCCCTTCTCTCATTAGTAGCATAGATCTATCTTTGGAGATCTCTAGGGAAGCAGCCACTTGTGACATAATATGTAAATGTATGAGTTTACATTTGAAATTGGTAAGTTGCCTCCTACACCTTTGAAAACTCTCTCTATTTTGATCCTTCTAGAGGAGCGATAGAATTTCATAAGTTAAAACATATCAAAATGTATTAGATTTCAAGCCAAAATAGTTCACAAAACAAGCAAAATTTTTACCCCAATAAAGCCCTTGGTAACTTCTACATATAATAGGAGAGAAATAAATATAGACCAAACACCACAAGCATACTTACATTCAAAAAGCAAGTTCTCAATTTTTTCACAAATAGAACATAAACCACACATGATAGGTTCCCCCTAATAGAGGATAAAATGTTACCAACAACCATTTTTTTCAACAAATGGAGCTAATGAAAGCAAAAACTAGAATCAAAGACAAAATATCACTAGAAATCAAAGACAAAATATCACCTAGAGTCAAACCAATCAATACCCCAACCTTGCTTCACCCTCTTAAAGATAGAGAAATCATCTTTTAACATATTATATATCTTCTTATTACAATCTTGAAGAAAGAAGTACCACCATTCCATTTTAACTATTCTAAGAAGTACTATCATTAGTCTTCCACCAACTTATAGGAATTCAATCTTACTCCTGAGTTATCTTCTCTACTATCTACCCTCTATCATGGTAAACTTTTAATGACAAAAAAAACATTAATTTTTTTAAATTTTTGACGCTTAAAATTATGTGCAAGAAATTTATCTCATCCATTGTCTTTAACACCCCAACTTAACATTAAATGGAATTCTAAATTCAATAGATCGAGATGGAACATGTGAAGCTCTTTAATTTAAAAGTACAAAGTGAATGCACAAGCTCGATTCATTTCTCAATCCACTGACAAGATGACCAGAAATGAGAGCTTTATTTGTTTCTTTGTGTGGTTCATTATGCATCAAACATAAGAGTTTTTCTTGTCTGGTTCATTGTACACTTTCTTATAACCAATGAGATTATGTTTTTTGATTAGTGGATAGTGTTGGCTATTTTAAAACTTGGAGGATGTACAATTTTACTCATCTATAACATCAAAGGGTAAAAGCTAAAGCTACCATGCAATACTCAATCAAGAAATTCTTAGATGATCACTTTAAACAAAGATAACAAATTGGGACTATTATACAACAATTGCTCATTCAAGATCAAATGTCCAAATGGTACCTACCAGGTACAAATCATGAGATATGTAATACTGGTCCTTTTTCATTATTGTAGATTTTGTAGTTAAGCCATACCAAACCCTTCTATGAACATGTTAGCTCTTAGTGATCTTTGAAATGTAATACTTCGATATGTAGAGTAATTGATTATATTATATAGTGATGATTACTTAGTGGTAATGATGGTGTTTTATATCCTCTTAGTATGTAATTGTAATTACTTTCATGCTGATGTTATATTATGTGTCTCTAGATGATGTTTATGTTTATCTTTGTGATGATGAGCTGATTATGTTAAAATATTTGATATATTAATGATTTACAAATTACACTTACTCCATACTTGTATGTGTATGGTGTGTGTGTCTATTTTACATTTCTATTTGACATGCTTGATATGGTTGATGGAGGGAGTCATAGTCTCGTGCAAGTTGGGATCTACACAATGTACCACTTCTCATCATTGCCTATTTAGTTAGATATATTTGTACATGCTCGTCTGTTATGCAAGTTTGCAGGTATTGAATATCAACTTCCCTCAATTTCCAATATGAGTGTGTCGCATAGAAATAACTCAATGGTAAGAGAGGGGAGAAAATGTTCAAGTATGAATCCAAATCTAAGCCTAATCATTTTTCTAATAAGGAGGACAGGTATTTGACTGACTACCCATCTAAACCTATGAGTCTATCTTTGTGCATGATGTTTGATTTTGGTTTTGGTCTATTTTTTTATCAATAAAAGGCTAATGCCATACTTTATTAATATAAAAGGGAATCACATATGCTTTCTCTATTCAAAGTGTGGGCACTAGGGGAAAAAGAATGGGGAAGAAAACCCCTAGTCTAGCCCAAGACCAAGTCCTACATACATTGGGAGGGGAACCTCCATTACAAAATGATGAGGGCATACCCTCCTAATACAAAGGCCATTAACACATGGAAGAGGTGGCATATTACCTTGAAAATTTCCTTCAAATGAGGTATTGGGGATGGCATACCAACCCTTACAAAAAGGCCTATTTGGAGTAAGGAGAGAGATCCTTTGGCTGCATGAACATAATGTCGTTGAGTCCTTGCACCACAAAACTCAAAGAAACCAAGAAAACCTAGGTTGGAGGGGAGGGTTAGGAATTTTTCCATCCATAAATTGAAATCCATCAAGAGATATGAATAATGAAATATTAAATAGAAGAAAAGGATATAGAGTTGGATGTTACATCAACTTCTTGAACAAATGCCCATGATTGATGGTGGATAATTAACATGTCTTTCAGTGAGGTTGGTAGTCCTAAAATCATAATTCCATGGGAGACAAGACATCCTTATAGAAGTAATAACAATCCCCTTGCAAAAGGAATGAGAGGCAAGATTGGAAAAGGAGCCTTTTCTTTAAGATTGGTTTGAAAGAGGCCATTACTGGAGAGAAACATATAACCCAAGTACCACAAATTGCCAAGAAGAAATAATGTTGACCATCTCAAGGATCAAAATTTGTACATGACCATCCCAAGCAAGATTTCATAAAAATCCTTGCTTGAGAGTAATAAAACTATAGTATTCAAGGACATGGGAGCTACTTTAATCATGCAGTTGCATGGCCCTAATTCCTTGTAGGGGTGAAATTCCAAGTTACCATGTTTAAGGAAATTCATAAGATAAGCAAGGGGTTGTTCCACTTTGTATAAAACTAATGAGATGCAAAAATCATGTATGATTTTCATAAGTTGAGAGAAATAGAAACATATTTATCACAAAGAGTTGTTTAGCGTAATCCAAAAATGAAAGAGTTGATACCAAGTATTTTAGAAGGCCCTTAAGAGAAATGCACAGACAATAGCATGTAACATTCAAGGGCCCATCCCATCTACATTCACATTCAATAGAAGATCTAGATAGAGTTAGTGAGAAGAAACTTTGGATACAAGGGGGCCATATATATACAATATGAGCCAAACAAACTCATAAAGAGAGTGCAAGCATGAATCCATAATTGATGTAGCAAGAATCTGAGGGTACCCATACTGGAGGTAATCTAGATCCCTAGAAATAACCACATAGCAGAAACACAATAATAATGCAAGATCTGATAGCAATTCTCAACACTTGATTCATAAAATAATCGTTTAAATGCAATATGCTCAACTGTAAGGCCTTCCAGGTTAGAGCCAAATATAATAGCAATTAGAGAATAGTTTGGCAAGATCCCTCAAGATCAAACTCAACACTAGCTAGTCTAGATCCATGCTCTAGTAGAAACCTCCAAGAAAGATCTTAACTTTTTCTTTCAAGCCCACCAAACAAACTCCTCGTTTCCTAAGCCTTGGCTACTAGCCCTTCTCAAAATTTTCTCATCTACCACTTCATCCTCTTCTCCAAGAAAGATGATAATCTTCATCACTTAAGACTCCACAAGACCCCCCTACTTATACTCAACTAAGCCATGAGTCAACCTAGCCCAATATAAATTTGAAAAAAACCCTTACATTAAATTCCCATGTAAGCCACAAGTCAGCTGCAACACAAATTAAATACATATAAAAAAATTAAATGCCAAGGTTGGCTCACACTATAGACAACTTGGGCATCATAGAGACCAAGACATGACTGAGTGTCAAAAACCACCACTGAGCATTAGCAACTCTCTCTCGCATAACTGAGCCCTTCATTGACTGATCTAACTTTAGAAATGCTACTTCCAAGTTTCCAGTGTAAACTGAGCCATAATATACATCGAGTTCCTCCTTTAGTGATCGAGTCCCTTCAATGACTGAGCTACTCGATGAACACTGCAACCAACATCACCAAGCTCCCAATGCATGCTAAGTGCCTTCGATAACCAATTACCTTCTCCTTCTTTGACCAAGTCACATCTTTCTTTGATTGAGTTCCTCAAATCCAAAGCCAAACCACACCATCCTATAGGATTTCCAACAAGCCTAGGATGCTCTTGCATCAATAATATAGATTTATATAAACTCACCATAGAAAACTAATAATGGAGCCTTGAAATAAATAAAAGAATCAATTCTCTTACCATAGCTCATTGATTTAGCATGTGAGAACTCATTGGCCTACATAAAAGTAGGACAAATTGCTTAAAACTTTAAAGATACAGAATGCTAAAAGTAAAATCTACCACAAATGAAATAATCAGAAAGAGGGACCATAGAAAATTTTGAAGATACCAAACTGAGTACTCATTCAATAAAATCCACCATAGATTCAAGGATGTTCCTAACTAAGTATTAAAGGTGTGGGACCTCGGAATCACATGTCTGACCTACACTAGAAAAATGCATAGGCTTGAGAGGACCCCCATGCTAATTAGTGAGACAGGTAGGGAAAGAGGGGATACAGGGATGGGGGAGTCCTCACAGGATGGGGGAGTCCTCACAGGCCTTGTGTTTCATAGAAGGAAAGTGAAAGTTAAGATATTACTTAAACATATTACCTATTTTTAAACTAAATTACTCCATTCAAACGACAAAAAGTGGGAGCAGGGTGAAGGGGAAGGGGAAAAGAATGGAGCTACCTTCTTTCTCTATGAAAATAAAGGGAGAGGGGAATGTATTCAAAATCAACTAAAAAATTAAGTTGGGAACAAGGCGAAAGGAGCTAGAAAGAGCCTAATCTATGATGAAAATACAAACAAGAATGAACTTGCAAACTGATATTAAACCCATTAAGAAAAGTAAATACAAATTTTTAACTAAAGTTATCAACATTACTTAGAGAGTCAAATTGAAGATCATATATAAAATAATATGATCTAGAGTATTAGGTGTTGGGACAAAAAATTGCATGCTTCATTTTTAGTCCCATTTCAAAAATTGAGAAATCAAGCCCTATGAATGCCCATAATTGCATGTGTACTCGGCTGTACTTTTAAAGCCCCTAAGGTGTTTAATATTTCTAATACCCTCCATTTAGCCCATCCACATGTTTCATGATGATAAACTATGATTCTGAGTCATTCTTTGAAGTCCCGTTTTGAGCAAGTTTTAAATCTGCATTTTACCTTAAGTGTCAAACAACGACAGGAGGTTGTGTTTGTGATTGAATATCTCGCACCCAAAAATGTGTCATAACTTGTCACTTTGAGATTGTATAGTGTCCATACATAAGAGCCTATGTTTCAGATTTCGAGTCATTTTGAGTCCGTTTGACTAGGTTTTGAATCCCTCAAAGTTGGTCAGTTACTGTTTTCATGCTTTTGCAAATTGTTCATAATTCTGGGAAGCCCTGTTTGACATGCTATAACTCTGACCTGGTTGACCCAAATGTTGAAATTCTTATTGCATTGCATTGTAGACATCAGAGACTTGTTATGTTTCAAGTTTCAGCTTATGACGAATCCGTTTGATCAGTTTTTAAGCGTGATTCTAAACACAATTTCTAAAGTTTTATTGGTGTCATTATTTGCAGATCAATTGGAACCCCTGTTCGAGATGTCATGTCTTTGTACCTCTGATTGGTAGGACCAAATGGTTTGTCTCTTTGTATTCTACTTTGAAAATACTATAAGTGTGTCAATTTTTAAGCCTTGATGAATCCGTCTTCACACTTTTCCAAGGTCATTCCATTCGTAAAAAATGATATTTCATTGATGTCCTATGTCCTGCAAATCCAGGTAGTCAACTTTGCACCCTTGCCAAATTTACCCTGTGATTCGTCATGATCTGAAACTGTAGAATCATATTTTCCTCATGGCAAAGTACCAATGCCCCTATTTCTAGATCCTCAAACCAAACGCAATTTCCATCTTTTTGATACGTTTATCTGTAGGTAGTTTGAAGTATGCATTTTCAGAGGTCGATATCTTTTGACCCCGATGTCATCATGCAATGAGATTTTGCAGGCCTGTTAAATGTGTCGGAGAGAACATAATTGCAGAGTTTTGGAGCCCGGTTAGGTGTTTAGATCAGTTTTTAAGGCCAGGCAATAGGCCTTCCTATCAATGAATCAAAATTTAAAGAACAGAGTTAAATGGGTTTTAAATGATCAATTTGTCATCGTATTTGTTCCCAGACAGTTCAAGGAGGTCGATGAATCAGTTTGCAATATCAAGTGTTCGAAAATGAAATTTTTTTTTAGCTAAACGTGCTTTGGGGTCCGACTAATTACATCAGATAGATAAGGTTGCATATTGATTAATAGTTTTTCTTCCAGACCGGCACTTAGAACACATTTGCACCTTTTGATTTTCAGTTGTTAAAGGAAATGTGATTATCCTGAAGATTAAATGAAGGGGTTTTAGGGGCGCTCTCCTGCAAGTCTGTTCGGGTTTTTTCCATTTTTAACTCTCCTCGGTACAGAGAGCACAATCAATACAATAAATTTGCTTTTCTCCATTCATATGATTGTTTTAATGATGTGGCTTTTCAACTATTTCAATTTTCAAGTGATCCATGTGATGAAGAACATATCTTCTATGGGGTCTATGTTATATTTTTATGGGAACCTCACGTTTTGTGTGGGAGTCGTCCAACAAAATGGCGATTTGCAGGGGTCTCTTCAAAGCAGAGATAGCAGCGCTAAAAGCAAAGAAAAGCGTCACCATGGACAGGCTTGGTGCTGAAAGAGTATATGCATATATCATTATCATTAGGCAAGCTAATGAAGAGAGGGGGGGCCGCCCATACTTTCAAAGGAGAAAGCCGCAGCTTCTGCAAGAAATGCCATAGCATTCATGCCGCCATGTATCTATAACCTTCATGCCAATCACAGAAGAAATCAATTGCAATGGGGCAAAGTAAAGATCACGCAATGAAGGAGACACAGTAACATCAGATATAAAAACAACGCAGTCAATGATAAAATGCACCAGTGAAACAAAGACCCACGGCATGCAAACAGAAAACTGCTCAAGCACCATGAGCAAGCTTGCAGAGAATAAGAGAAGCCGCAGACCAGTTAAAATGTGAAGCCCACGCAATATACAGAGGAGAATATTCACGCACAGCAAGTAGACAAAAGACCTCCACGGTTCAGTAGCAAGCAGGCATGTTAAAGAGCCCCAACACTAAGGAAAAAGCTACCCACGCCTAAATAAAGGAAACCATCTAAGTGTTGAGGCAGCATTTTAAAGAGGGCTCTCATGTTAAGAAGGTGACCTGCATTAAGGGAGCAAACTGTTGGTCAAAGGAAGGCACCTCACGCGGAGAGATGAAGATCCAACGCCAAATATGAAGGAACCAAAGCAAAGGAGGATAGTGTCACGCACTTGTTGAAGCAGATCCCCACGCCATGAGGCAGAGGAAGGCGACAGAGAAGAAAGGCTGCCCTCCCAGCTACGTAGAGCTTCATCTTCTATGGATAATGGAAGTCGTCCACAATTTAAAGTCATAGTTTGTGGATAAAAGGTGCAGAGAAGATATAAAAGAACACCCGCGCACACACATTTTGAAAGATGCCAGTCAACAACATGGAAAGCCATAAAAACAGAAGAACAAGGCACCACTAAAGGAAGAAGCCTGCAGTCAAGGCCGCAGGTAAATAAGAACACGAGTCGTGAGCAAAGATCACAGTCAAAACAAAAGAACGTCGCAGGAGCAAAGTGCAGGCTATAAGGATATATCCGACATTGTTTATGTGGAGAACTTTTTAAATGTTTACACATAGATATAGATGTCGAAAGACATGCCCTTTTCGAAAAGCCAAAGCCGTGTGGTGGGGGCTCTGTAACTGTGAATGATGTCGATTGGTTGCGTAGAAAGCATAAATTTGGAAGAAAACCATGCAGAACTATGATGACGTCAGCAATTTCAAGTGCACCGGAAAGTTGAAAATCCGGCAAGGCACTATGTCGCCATTGGAAAATGGCAAGGTTTTCCAATGGCGACCTAGCGCTCTACCAGAAAACCTTGAGAACCGGCGGAGTGGGTCTTGAGGGTGATGTGATGGCATCAGCAAATGAAAATAGGACAAGTGGTAGCCAAGCAATGAAAGGGCAGTGACATGGTGATGTGACGGCATCAGCAAATGAAAATAGGACAAATGGCAGCCAAGTAGTGAAAGGGCAGTGACATGGCATTCTGTAGTAGGTGATGATGTGGCAGTCAGACGAGGTGGATGAGTTGGACCATGGCACGCTTCCTAAGGTGCTGACGTGACAAGTTGCAAGGTCGCTACGTCGCCGATGACATGGCAGATGATGACTCTCATAGCGACATAGCGAGTGCCTAGGTGGCAGGACCAGCCGGTGATGATGTGGTGCCCAATAATATAGACATGAGCCAATCATGTAATGCCACGTGGCAGTTGGTCAACACAAGGTTGACCTGAAGACATAGGAGAGATAAATATAAAATGATTTTAAATTGTCATTTTTGAAAATGTTTTTTCCCACGTTGAGAACCTTTTATTTTTAAAAGGTCATTTTTTTGAAAATGGTTTTTCCCACGTTGAGAACCTTTTATTTTTAAAAGGTCATTTTATAAAGTTTGAACCTTAGGGAATTTTAAATTTTTTGAAATTTAAAATTAAAGTTGCAGTCAGCCCTGAGTCCCTTACCAGAGGAGTGTTTTTCAAATCGAGATTTTGGATGTTTTTGGAAGGCAAAGTATGCCTTATCATATACTGCCGGAATCATGGGAATCTAAATTTTTCAATTCCGGAGTCAATTTTTACACAAGAAGTTGTCTGTTTGAATTACACGAGGTTTTCTCTCAGGTACCAAAATTGCAACTGTATTCAAGTATGAAAGTTCAGAATTGTTTCCTACCATGGTGATGACTTGAATATAGTTAAAAGGTAGTGAAAGTACAGTTTGGGTCGAATTTTGATCATATTCACTCAGTAAAAACCAAGTTTTAGTAGCATTCTCATAAGGCGGTTAAGATATTTTGGTGACTCACACAACTTTCATCATTTAGAAAAGGATATTTTGCAAGTTTGTTACAGAAAATGATGAAACAAGATCAGATCAAAATGAGAAAAAAGAAGAGAGATGTTTTTCAGTTGCCAGAGATTGAATTTCAAGTGGACAGATGACAATTGCATATCAGATCCGAGAATTTCATCTTCTCCTATATCTTTCATTCTTTCTTTCATTGTAAGGGTTCCAGTTCTTTGGAGAAAATGGGCACATTACTGTGATACCAAGGTTTTGGATCCAGTTCTTGATGCATTCCCATGACTGTGACACCATATTTTTCAGCATTTTCTCTTGTATGAACAACAGTAGGGTGATTAATACAGCAAGTTCTGATATGTTAGGTTTCTCTGTATTTTCATTTCATGCATATGGTTGTATTGTTTCAAAGAGATTAATACAAAGAACATCAGGATTTCATCAGTTTCATCTTGAATCTTGTCTCCTTTCTTAGTAAGCTTCAATGTTTTACGATCTTTGAACAAAGAGCCTAGGTTGTAGTTGCAGTCCCTTAAGGCTGTATGATGTTTTATTGTTGCTTATAACTCAAAGGGTTGTGTAAATGCTTTAGTAAATCAACAGGGTTGCAAGTTTCTTAAGGGGGATATCAGGTAAGAATGAGGTTTAGATTGAGCACAGATGTCTATTTACAAGATGAATAGATAGGTCGTATATCTGAAGATGCAAGTAAGTCTCAGATATCCATATGTATGTTTATGACTCATGGATTTGCCCAATGGATCAAGCACTGATCAGTTACAGGATCATTAAGTCTTACTGCTGCATATTTGAGGGTTTGTTAAAATTAACATTCTTAATCAAACGATCTTTCTATTTTATGTTGAAGGGCATCAAATTTTTACCTTCACTCAGCTTTTGTATGTCATAGGTTTGCATTTAGCTACTGTAGATCTGTGTCATTTCATGAGTTCTTAGGAGATATAAGGGGTTTTTATCTGCTTAATAGATTCAGGGATATTTTTTGCACTGGTACGATATCAATTGAATCTGAGGTATACCCGCCTAGGTTTTGTAGAGCCTGAAGTGCAGAAGGAGTGTAGCCTTATAGTTGGCCTGTTGTTAGAAATGACATGTTGAAAATGGGAGTTAGCTGCCCCTAGACTTGTCACCTTCTCAGTGGGATAATTGAAAACCCTCCAGCATTTTCAAACACCAACATTAGGGATATAAAAAAAAAATTGATAGTTAATATGAGTTCCAATTGAAAACCAATAAAGGAGATACTAGTGTCTAGCCCCATCATTCCTTATCTAAGGAGTCAACCTCATACTCATTGTCATCCACATGGTCCAAAGTAGAAACCAAGTTATTCCTTGCCACTCAAGAGGATTACAAATGTTCATAACATTAGAAAGGAGCCACCAGTTTAAGAAGATGGAAGGGATCTTTGAGTTACAAGCATCTTGATTCTCGATAATCAAGATAGGTTTTACTTCCACTACTCTACCCACCACCCCAAATTCATTACGCTTAGGAATACATAAGTTGTCTTAAATGTTGTCAAGGATGACCCCAAGCTCAATCACTAAACAATCTTTAAAAAGACTTGGGAATAATTATAGAATGTCTCTTTTATCTCCTCCCACATGCAAGATTCTAGAGATGAATACTAGTATAATATCCATATTTGACTTAGGCCTTTCTTCCGGTCTCAAAAACTCTTCACCAATTTTTTTTTGAACAACCCTTGCAATCAAGCTATGAGTCGTGTGGTCATAAAAGATGAGCCTTAGCCTGCACTCAAAAATCCTATCCCAGAATTGGAGCAGCCAATTTCCATACTTCATCTTGATGTTAGTGTTCATGGTTGCAAAAGAAGAAGGATAAGCAAGCATGGCTAAAAATTTAGTAGTGATAATGGGGAGGTGACAAATGACAATGTGGGAGCATTATAAATAAAGAGATTGAACCTATTGTGATGTTTAAGATCTCAAGGCTAGTTTTATGCATGCCTTAATGTAGATAGTTAAAGGGAAAGCATCACAATTGATGATGTGATTATCTGAGTTTCGTGTGATCATAATGAAGTGATAGAGAACTAAGAAAAATGTGAATAAGAGTCCAAAAAATGATGGTAGGACAATACTATAAAATGATTGCTAACGACAAGGTACCAATATGCATTGGTCTAGGTATAGATGAGGCACATGAGTAGTTTTAATGGATTAGATTAAAGGGTGCGAAAATAATAATGTTGAAATATTTTTGCTTGGGTAGGGTGACTATGTGCCTAAGAAAGAACATATTAAGTTTAGACTTGGGGAGGGTGATAAATAAAGGTGCCATCAACCCTTTTATTAGCAAGGGAGTCTACTAGGGAATTTCCTTCCCTATAAATATGGGTAATCTAATGTAGTGAGAAATGGGATAAAAGTTCAATAATGCTATCTAATCTTGAATTAATGTTCCAATTTAGGGAGGATTTATTTCTAAGGGCATTTAATATTATTTGAGAATCTCCTTCAATGATAATATTGTTTACCTTTAGCAGGATACATAATTGGAGCCCTTCAACTAAGGCCTTAATTTCAAACACATCGTTGGAGGTGATACCAATAGTCTTAGAAATTTGACCACATATATTACCCTTCCAATAATGTATTATACAATCGATGCCTTCATGTCTCAAATTTCCCCTAGAAGCTCCATCAAATTTGAGTTTGTGCTAGTTATGGAGGGAGGAGTCCAAGTGCATCCAAATATTTTCTATTTAGTTTCTAAAGCCACTTGGTCCTACACAAATGGGATTACCTAGGCCAAACCATTATTTTCTCATATATATGCATCACATTCAGAGAAGAGACCTTCAAGGTGACATTTAGACCTTAGTTTATTATTGATATTTTCTACTATACTGGCTTCAATTTTATTGCATAAGGATTCCTAGGACATTTCCAAGCCTTGAAAGATCTTTAATTTCACTCTTTTCAAAGCTCCCATATGAGGATAGCTAGAGCAGTGCTCCTTAGATTGTCATAAATTCTCTTGAGTCCTTTAGAAGGTCAATGCATGGAGCTCATTAGGGAATGCCATGTTTAGGAGAAGTTTTTTGCAAAGAAAAGACCAACATTGGTAAGCAAAAGGACATTATAATAAGATGTGATCAACCTATTAGAATATATAGTCCACCAATATAACTGGGAGGGGGGGAGTGAATCAATTATGCAACTATTTTCACAACTATCAACCTTTATAAAACTTAACCATGTGAACAATATAATCAGAAACCATAACAACATGCTCATTTACAATAACACCAAATATGTCAACTAGGGAAACCCTTGATTAGAGGAAAAACCCCAATGGGGAAGGTACCCACAAGATGATGTACTAATATAAATATTCCTTGTTAGAGGGTGGACCCTATTAGGATTCTATAACAACATTGAGTACATATAGTCCCTGCTAGGAGACTTTGAATCCTTGTTAGGGGATTCCAACTTTGTTAGGAGTTGTGGAAGGTAGATGGACACAATATTCAAATAGCTTCAGGGGCAAGACCAATGAACTCACTATCCAAATGATCTATGTATTATTCCTTGGAGAAAAATAGAATCGAACTATATTGCTCCTTATTCCTATGTCTTGTCAACCTGACCTCTACTCCTTTTGATCTTCTTACCAAATCACAAACCTTTCATCCAATAATCCCTTGGATCACTTACTCACATTCACCAAACACTCTACTCCTTTCCACACTTCCTTTAACACTTCACACTCAATCACTTCACAATCCCCTTTACAACAAAGGGAAATACTTTCCTTTAAACCCTATCTTTAAAATAATTCTTTGAGTTGGCCTTGAGGCTTTCCCAATTAATTATAATAAGATAATTAATTAATTACAATAGCATTGTTGGCTCACATTCTATACAACTTCTCACATGTGCAATACTAGGGGTTGCACACTCACTGGCAATACCATCAGACAATCTTCTATCACTGACTAACTGCGCAACTCCAGATTATATCTTTGTTAGAAGATATAATGCAATCACCAAAAACCACTTCTTGGGTACTTCATCTCTGTACTTCTCACTGTAAATCAGGCATATCTTTTATATGTCATCAACTTACTTTACACACATTAAACCTCATCATTAGGACACAATGTCAAACATGTCCTTACCTGTGCATCACCTGAATATTAAACCTTTCTCTGTATGACCTTGATCTTTATCTGAGTGCAACATGTCAATATTGCCGCATGCTCACCAATCCTTAGGATACTCCCCCAAAGGAATAACATCAGCATTCATGCTAAAACAACCATCTCTTCATTATCTTTACATAGGATACATCGAGAAGGACCATAGAAGCCAATGTTTTTAAACCATTTAGCCATGAGGATTCATTTTTGGGCAGTGACCCATAAAAACATCCTTTCTTTGAGAAGGATTTTATTCTAGCAGAGATCTAGGGGGAGAATTTTACCAAGTTTTGATGGGCCATAAGGTAGATCTAACATTCCTTAACACTATATTTACTTGATTTGGGTTTAGTCTAGATTAATCAATCTTCTTTAACTTTAGGGAAGATTTGTCAAGATTTTAAGGAAGTGTTTATCTCAAGCTTCTCTTCTTGGGATAGGGGAGAATCATGAAGAGGTCTCCACTCCCATCCCAAGAAGGGGTGGTTATTGGGGAATGCGATGTAGTCAGTGCAACATGTCAATATTGCC
The DNA here is from genome assembly GCA_028749045.1 of Cupressus sempervirens. Taxonomy (NCBI): domain Eukaryota; kingdom Viridiplantae; phylum Streptophyta; class Pinopsida; order Cupressales; family Cupressaceae; genus Cupressus; species Cupressus sempervirens. The sequence continues at coordinate 60,956,728 of CM053793.1, forward strand.
GCATGCTCACCAATCCTTAGGATACTCCCCCAAAGGAATAACATCAGCATTCATGCTAACACAACCATCTCTTCATTATCTTTACATAGGATACATCCAGAAGGACCATAGAAGCCAATGTTTTTAAACCATTTAGCCATGAGGATTCATTTTTGGGCAGTGACCCATAAAAACATCCTTTCTTTGAGAAGGATTTTATTCTAGCAGAGATCTAGGGGGAGAATTTTACCAAGTTTTGATGGGCCATAAGGTAGATCTAACATTCCTTAACACTATATTTACTTGATTTGGGTTTAGTCTAGATTAATCGATCTTCTTTAACTTTAGGGAAGATTTGTCAAGATTTTAAGGAAGTGTTTATCTCAAGCTTCTCTTCTTGGGATAGGGGAGAATCATGAAGAGGTCTCCACTCCCATCCCAAGAAGGGGTGGTTATTGGGGAATGCAATGTAGTCATTAAGGGATTTTCCCCACTTTTCTTTAAGGGTGACATATATAGTAGGAGAGATGGAGATATGGAGAGGGGGTATACACCCCAAGAATCCTCCTAGAATAATACTTCACATACCATTACTTGCATCCCAAGATAGGTGATCCATAATAAGGGGTGTATTATCTAATATAAAGTTCCAAACTCTGGATCCCCTAGGGGGAGGGGGATTGTCTATATAGGCTAAGAAGATCAAAGATCAGTAAGGAAAAGGTATTTATGATATAATATCTTTGCCCATTTCATATTATGATCCTAATTATATACCCTCCAAACCAATTTGACTCTAAAGTGTTTACTCTACTAGGAGATTTTTTTCATACCTAAACCACCAAATTCAATGGGTTTGCATAGGATATCTCAGCTAATTAGAGTAAGTTTCTTTTGTTGGAAAGTCTCTTGCTAGTAGAATGTCTTATATTTATTTTCCATATCATTAGGAGGGGGGAGGCAAGACATCTAATAAGATGGTAGGGTTGAGAGGATAGATTTGGTCATTGTTAACCTACCTACATACATCAACCATCTAGATTTTTAGTGCTCCATTTTGGAGTCCACATATTGTGAGATTTATTTCCATAGATTAGATGTTCTAGTCCCTTTATCTAGTCCTAATCCTAGATATTTACATGGGAATATGCCCTTTCGAATCCAAGAGTATTGCATATCCTCAGTTCTGTGATAGGATCTAAGTTGATGACAAAGATTTATGTTTTCTTAGCATTGACTAATTGTCCTTAAGCTTCCATATATATAGCTAGGTTGGCTTTGAGGACTAAAGCCTCAACTAATGAACATTGCCCTAAGACGATGGTGTCATCCATAAATTTTTGTGAGTGACATTGAGTATCCAATCTGTGACCCTGATTCATTGGATAGAGCTTTTTCTTGGGAAAACTTTATGAGTCTACTAAATACTTCAGCCATAATGACGAATAGGAATGGGGAGATGGGGTCACCCTATATTATATCCCTTGAAATGTCAAAAAAAACTTATGGGGCCCCATTTATGAGTATGGAGATTTTGGGGATCAAGATACAACTGAAAATAAGGTGGATCCATTACCTTGAGAATCTAAATACTTTCATGCACTTACATAAGAATCTCCAATCAACTTTATCATAGGCCTTTTAAATGACTAACTTTACTAACATGCATGCTGATTTGTTCTTTTGGATTGAATGAATTAGCTCTTGAATAAGAATGGTTGCATCTAAAATAGACCTTCCTAGGATAAAGTCAATATGCTCATTAGAGTTGATGAGTGGGAGCACCTTTTTAAGTCTATTGTCTAGAACTCTAGAGAGAATATTAAATAAAGTGTTACACAGGGCAATAGGTTTAAAGTTTCCTCAATGGGTAGCATCTAATTTCTTAGGGATAAGATTAAGAAAGGTTTGATTTATTTCCTTTAGCAAATTACCTAAATTTCTACTCCCTTCTAGGGATCTCCATAGTTCATTCCCTAGAAAGTTTCATCATTTTTGAATGAAGAAATCCTAGAAGCCATCAAAGTATGGAGGTTTTCCCAGTTGCATTTCAAAAATTGCTTCCTCAATTTATTCTTTATTAAATGTTTTGTTAAGCATTACATTATGTTCATTGGTGATTATTTTGGTGGATTATCCCACATAGTCAAATGAACTCCAATTATTGAGAATATTTTTATATTAGTCTTCTAGAGACTCTAATACTGTTGCCAACTCTTCTACCATATTTCCTTGTTCATCTTTAGGTTTTTTTATTCTATCAATACATCCTTGAGCCCTAACACTATTGTGAAAGAATTTGGTATTCCTGTCACCCTCACTTAGCCAAGATTCCTTGGATTTTTACCTCCAAAATTTTATTCTTTGGCTAGTAAGTTTTCTTGTTTGTTAAAGAGAAGATTCTCCTAAAAATATGAGGTGTTATCTAAACCATTGATAAGGACTTGCTCATTCAAGTCTAGGATTTCCTATTCCACCTTTTCCAAATCTTCAAAACTATTTTTGAAATACTTTTTTGTTCCAATCCTTGATTTTTAGTTTAAGATGTTTCAACTTGGAGACAAAGATGAACATTTATGATTCATGAAACATTTCTTCATTCCACCAAGCTTCTAGGAGGGAAAGGAAATATTTATCTTGAACCCATATTTTTTTAAATTTAAAGGGAGGTCTACCAAATATGGGTATCTCATTGATGACTGGGGAGATTGGAAAGTGGTATAATCCTAAGGTTTGTTTGATACTTGTAGTAATGTTGAAAGGAAAGGATGATATATCACCATGGAAAAGGAATTTATCCATTCTCTCAATAATAAGGTCAATTGCTTCTCTCATAGTTCTCCAAGTGAAGGAGCCATTAGGGGGAATTATGTCCATTAAGTAATTAAAGGATATCCACTCCTTAAAGTCCCTAGAAGCTTGATTGAAGGTTCTTACTCCCCTTATCTTTTCTTGTAGGTAGGTAATGGCATTAAAGTCACCACCAATAATAATATTGTTGCTACATGGTCGTATGAACCCCAATTATTGAGAATATATTTATAGTAGTCAACTAGAGACTTTTTACTGCTTCTAGCTTGTCTACCATATTTCCTTGTTCATCTTTAAGTTTTGTGATTCTATTAATACATCCCCAAGCTCTAAAACTATTGTGAAAGAATTTTCTATTCCTGTCACCCTCACTTAGCCAAGATTACATTGATTGTTTCCTCCAAAAAAAAATTCTTTAGCACCTAGTAATTCTACCTTTTTTATTCAAGAGAATTTTCTCTTGAAAATATGAGGTGTTATCTAAACCATTGATAAGGACCTGCTCATTCAATTCTAGGATTTCTTGTTCCACCTTTGCCAAATCTTCAAAACTATTTTTGAAATAGTTTTTGCTTAAGTCCTTGATTTTTAGTTTCATATGTTTCAACTTGGAGACAATGATGAACATTTGTGATCCATGAAATATTTCTTCATTCCACCAAGCTTCTAGGAGGGAAAGGAAACCTTTATCCTGAAACCACATTTAAAAAAAATATGGGTATCTCATCAATGACTAGGGAGATTCGAAAGTGATATGATCCTAAGGTTAGTTTGACACTTGTAGTAAGGTTGAAAGGAAAGGATGATAGATCACCATGGAAAAGAAATTTATCATGTCTCTCAACAAGACCATTCATTCTCTCGTGTTGCTCCAAGTGAAGGATCCATTAGAGGGAATTATGTCCATTAAGTTATTAGAGGAGATCCACTCCTTAAAGTCCCTAGAAGCTTGATTCAAGGTTCTTACTGCCCTTATCTTTTCTTCCAGTTAGGTAATGGCATTAAAATCACCACCAAAAATAATATTTCTAGTGTGATAGGTGGTAACGTAAGAAGACAATTCCTCCCATACTAGTAGTTTCTCTAAGGTGGAAATGGAACCATACACATTGATAATAATGAAGGATAGGCTTGAATTGATTCTCTTGTTTTGACCACTTATCCACTAGGAAGAAATATTGTTTGGGGTGAATTGTAAGGATTTGGGGTTTCAGATACACGCTAATCCTTTAGAGATAGAGATGATAGACCACCCCAAAACTTTCCACCTGCCTAATTTACTATCAAGGTTGACCAATTCCTCTATATCTAGTTTAGTTTCTTGTAAGAGAATGAAGTTTGATTCAAAGGTTTTGAGACATCATTTTGAAATTTGTTGCTTGATAGGGGCATTATATCCCCTTATATTCTATGATGAGATATTCATGAGGGGGGTGGAAGGAACTTCCCCTTCCTAGTGTTGAAAATAGAGGTGATCTTAGTTTGGTTATTGGTTTTTCCCTCTTGTCTTAGGAGTTCTAACTTTGATTTCATGTCCTACTTCCTAGATGACTTACCACAATTGGGCAATTTATTTCCTTAGGTTGTACCCACAATCCCCAAAGAATCAATCAAGGGTTGCAACATAGAATCATTTATTTCCATGCCTTAATCAAATTCTGAAGATTGGTTTGAGAGTTGTTGACATTCTTCCATTTATGGGATAATAGGGGGAAAGTCATGGGATTCATTGACTATATTAGTGACCTGGTGGAGGCTCATCATGTCATAAAGAGAAGCTAATTCCATAGGTATTTCATTTAAATCACAATTTAGTTATTGAGGTTTTTTTTAAGGTATTATAGAGTGGGGGAGACATGCCTTTATTTCTTTCCAGTGTAATAATTCATTTTGAATTGCCTTATTGGTATAAGTGAATTCTCCAATGAGGTCATTAAGTTGGAGAATCCTAGTTTCAAGTGGATTTATAATAATTGTCTCTTATTTTTTGGTGTTAGTATGTAGACCTTGAATGGATAGAGAGGGGATAGGAGGGGTTACCATTAGAGGGGGAGGGATGACTAGGTCCATATCCAGTAGGGACAAACCAAGAGGTAGACTTTGATTTTGTGTGATAGAGGACATGGAAACCTCATTGATCTCCAAATCAATCGGGGAGGGGGAAGGAAGAGGATTTCTCAATATGGATCAGATTGTCAATAAATATAATGATGGATCTAAGAATAGGAAGGGGAGAGGGAGCGGGGTGCAGGGTGGATTAGCTAGAGGCAAAGTTGGGATCGACTCTAACATTTTTATGTCGATATGGTATCTATGGTCTAGAGGGATAATTTGTGGAATAGGAGTTAAGGAGTGGTTTGGTAGGGAAGATAAATGAGGGGTAAGATTAAAGGAGATTAGAAGAGCTCGAGGGTTGGTAAAGTCCTCGATTAGAGATAATCTATTACCATCTATTTCTCCCTCGAAGGATTTAGGGTAAATGTTAAAGGATGTGTTATTATTGTGAATGGTCAGCTTCGATAATCCAAAGAAGGCATTGACCAAGAGTAAAACCTTGCAGTCCTCTTGGTAGGAAGGATGGTTTTCAAATCCTAAGAAAAATCCAAAGCAATCCCCAATACTGTGTAAGACATCTTTCCTATGTAACAAAATTAGGACGATACCCAAATTAAACCATACACCTATCCTTTATAATTGATAGTTGTGAGGATTAAAGTTGTAAGGCATGTCAAAAAGTAAGAAAGGGAGGATTCAAAGAAACTTTTTACCCTCATTAACCAAGTATTTTCTAATATTTTCTAAGGGACATTCTAGACAATAAAAATCACATATATGGGTGAGATACTTACCTTATCATAGAATTTAGAGTTCCACCAGTAATTCATCCTTTCTTAGTTGTTCTTGATCTAGTATGCTAAAATTTATAAGCACTAGAGGAAGTTTGATCACCTTATCTCCCATTGATTGTATCTTCCTTTGAATTTGGGTGTGGGGAATCGGGGTTGAGTGAATGATCTGTATAGGAGGGGATAGCTTGTACATCTATGTCATTTATAGGGCACCCTAACGTAATTCTTTTCCCCTTGTAGCACAAGAGAAAATTTGGGAAGAGAGTGGGATAGTGCATATTCCAACAATTTCCCACAACATGTCTTGATTAAGGGGAATGTCCGAAGAGGCAGGTTATTTCCTGCAATTTTTGGTTCTTTCTCACCTTTATTTTTGAGATATAATAGGAGGGCTAGGTTTCTTGTGTATACTGATTGAATTGAGGAGGGATTTGCGAATGGAGGATGGAATGGTCTTTTTGCATTTTTTTTCCAATTACTTGGAACCAAGGATCATTTAGATGAGAAGTGTATGATTTGGAGTGTGGAGAGAAGATAGAAATCCTTATCTTCTATATGAGAGGGCACATAGGGGAGAGGGGAAGTGGACGGGATGCGAAACCAAACGATGCCTCTTCACAGAGAAATTTGCTCTTCGTAGTTCTTTTAAAGTTATATTAAGAGAAATATTACATTTTTGGTCTTTCTTATGTTGCATTTATGTCAATTGGGTGATGTGATTTTCCTAGTAAATAATTTTAATATTTTAATAATCATACGATATTTAAATTATTACATATTAATTTAAATAATTAAATATTAATTTAAATAAAAAGAAATATTAAAATATAATGATATTTAAGTATTTGAGGCTTAATTAAATATGTGCATTTAAGTTAAAAGCCTTAATATGAAAGTTAGAAAAAGTTATTAAAATATCAAAGATTAAATAACGCTTTAGTAATTACTTAAAATGTGTTATTATTATTGGTAAGAGATTGAAGCCAAGTTGATTATTATTATGTGTTGTAATTAATTATTATTATTTATTAAGTTTGAGTAGATTTAAACTCAAGATCTCCTAGATAAGAGGCTCATAATTTAGAGTTATGTTATAGTCTCTTGTCCTACTTAAAATCTTATTATTAAATATAATAATAATTATGCTCTTTAAAAGGTGTTGTGCACAAATAAATAAAGTGAGAAAAGAAATAAATTAATAGTTTAATTTAAAGATGCTTTATGTGTGCATGAGAGAATTAAATAAATTAAAGTATTTAATATTTTATTGAAGTGAGTTATTTTTTAATAAATTTGGAGACTAAAAACTTAGGTAGTTTTAGGGTTCTTTCTAAGATGTTTTTTGAATCATTTAGCATACACATATTTTGGAAGAGAAAATTAGCGAATCAAATAATGTTTTTCAAAAAATAGGAATATTTTGGATCACATGAATTTACCAAGTTGTCTCAAATTTCAACTATTGATTTCAAGGCAGGGTTAAAAAATCTGTTGTAGAATTTCATTCGAGAAGATCCATCTACCTCATTTTTTCTTGGGTGCTTGTAAATTGATTGTTGAAATCATTGAATTATTTTTTAATCAATAAATATGTTTGTAGAATTTGGAGAGAGAAAACTTGTTTATTCTCATCAATAGAAATTCAATTTGGAAATTAATAGATCTGGGAAATTATACTAGAGTTTTGAAAACAATCAAGATTTTATTCATTTAAAAATCCCTTTTAGTATTAGGAATTCAATAATAAAAATTTGGAGAAAAATAATTATTAAACTAGATTGTGTTTAATCGATAAAATCACTCAATGCAATTGTGAAATCCTTCATGAGATCTTTTATATATAAGGTGTATATTTTTCCTCCAAACAAAATAGATTAAAGAAAATTAAATCAAAATCAATTCATTAAAAAATGTTTCCTTGTCAGACTTATTGTATACAAACTATTGTGTGTGTGTGTGTGTGTGTGTGTTTGTCTATCTGTGTTATTTTATGTTACAAGGTTGCCTTGGCAGCATGTGTGGCTACCTTGGTAACACATTGGGTTGCCTTGGACACTCACCCTTTAATTAGGGGTTTGTTATATTTTTAGTTTGTTAAAATTATTAATAAATAATTTTCTTTACAACTTGCTAAATTTTATATTTATTTACTTTTTATAATATTTACTTTTAATTTTTGAGATTTGTTAAATTGTTAATATATTTAAAAGTTAATTTTAATTATTAAATTTTAATTTATTTAAAGATTTTTTTAATTAAAAATAAAAAAATTATTAGATCGACCATATTTGGTAATGAGTGATAATAAAATTAATAAATTATTAATTATTAATTATAGCATAGTGCAAGGTCGAGTGAACCCCCAATGGAGTTGACCAAGCCCTTAACAAATAAACACATAGTGGAAACACAACACACAACACAAGATCTGATAGAAAATCTAACTCTTTTATTCATCAACAACTTATTACATGCAATGTGTCGAGTTGTGAGGCCTACCTTCTTGCAGCCAAATACAAGGAAATTACAATAACAGTTCTACAAGACCTCACAAGATCTAAACAAACCCTAGCTAGCCCAGAGTAGTTGTTGGAAACTTATAATTGGAATAATTGTAGTTTTGTCATTGATGTCAAATCTATTGATGAGACATATTGCTACCTAATCTAAATGTTACATCTATTTGATTGATGAAGAGGATTTGAGAAATTGCTGATAACAATAACACCTAGAGGAAAGGTTGAGTTATGAAAAGGAAGCTCCAATGGACATTTGATTCGATTGACTTTGATAAAGCAAAGTGATAATTTATGTCAAGAAAGGTAAGCCAAGTCAAGCAAATAGAGTAAATGACAAAGGAATGTCGAGTGATGCTAGTGTCAACTGAGCCATAGTTAGTGTCAAGCAAATCTAGTGTTGATTGAGCATCAGTATCGATCAAGCAAGCTAGTTGATGCTGAGCCAGAAATTTTTACAGTGTCCAAGTTTTACATGATGGCTGAGTGTCAAAACTTAGTGACTATTGACTGACATTGTTGAAGATGAATTTGAGGAAATGTAATTCCCATCTGACCCAGTTGATTTCTTGGGAGATGTAAACCATGTTGAAGATAAGATTAATGAGTTGGATCATTAAATTCAAGGTGAGGATTAGGTAAAGACCTAATAAATGGATACCAAAGAAGTCTCTAGAACAAGATGAAGAAGATGGACAAATACAATGAATCAAGTTCAACCTGATCATAAACCTTAAGATCTATGATGATTGTGGAAAATAGTAAAATATGAATTGCCTATTTAAAGAAGTATTGAGCTGAACAAATTATCAAGGAGTGCAAGTATATGAGAGAGGCACATACAAACAGAGGTAGACCAAAAATACACAAGTGTGTGAGTGTATGTGAATCAAAAGGAGAAAGCTTGCAAAGATGTTTTTTATTGTGATAAGTGAAATCTAAGCAAGAAATCTTAAGTATTGTTGAAGGGGGAAGATTAATTGCTTGAAGGTTGTTGAGGGAATCAAGAACATAGATGATAGTGGAGAACTTATCAGTGAATCAACACCTAAACCAAATAGAGATCTGAATTTGCAAAGTGATTTGTAATCACACAAATCAACACCTACTATTTTCTTTCTAATTATTGTAAATAGTTTGTATTGAAATCCTTTTAACAAAGGTTGTCCTAACAGTTATTTTAAGGACTTAATAGTCTATGTAAATCCTTTCACAAGGTGACATTCTAAATGGAATGATCAAATTCCTTTGAAAAGGCCACTCCTAATAGGGTGATTAAATTCTTTAGTGAGGTCACATTTAATAGTGTGTTTTGTAACCTTTAATAGGGTTGGCTCCTAATAGAGCTCACTTTGAAAGAGTGAAAATTTGATGACGTGTTGATGGTGGTTTTTCCCAAATTGGATTTCCATGTGAAAATCCTAGCATCAAATCTATATTGAATGCTTTATATGTTTTACATTTTATATTTAGAAAAGCATGTTATATTTGGAACAATAAATTTTGTTTACAATAGAGACTGAGTAATAGTAGAGATCGAGCAATAGCAGGATAAGTAGAACAATAAGAGTTTTATGTTTAAAAGTTCAAATTGTACTTAAGGACCTTGGATAACTTAGTCAACCCCCACACCCCTCTTAGTTATTCTAAACATTTCTAACAATTGGTATCAAAGGTCAATTTTTACAGAGAGAAATATGAAGGTAATTAACGCTAAAGATCATGACGCACAAAAAAGATGTACCCTGCAAGCTGAACAAGGAGAAATTTCATGCATGGAAAACCTTGATGTGGTTGGTCATATCCAATATCGATGATGTTGCTATCAAATTTGTGGACAATGAATATGTGGAGGTAACAACTACTCCTCTGATAGCTGATTAACTAAAGTAGAAACAAAAACACAACCAAACAATGTTGAAGATTTCCTCAACCCTAAGTTATGCCAACTTTGATGACCTAAAAGACTGTGACAGTGCAAAGAAAATGTGGGACAAATTGAAGACCATATATGGTGGTGATGACAATGTCTTGAGAGCCAAATAAAAAATCTTGAGAGGTAGATTTGATGACATAAGAATGATGGAAGGTGAGCGAATATGGGAAAATAAGACCTATCATCAACCCAAATTCCCAAAAGGAATGATCCAAAGTGATTAACCACATGGAAGTGATCAATGCACAAATGCATCATGTGATGGAGAATAGGGAGAAAGGAGGAGATCCTATAATCCATTGTTATGGAAAAGTAAGTACTTGAAATTTGGAATGAATGGAAGACAAATACTTACCTTAAAGTAGGGTAAATCTAGAAAATGTTGATTTCTGATGTTTGTGCATAGTTTCGAACAATTTTCAAACATGTTTTGGTCTAAAAAATGTTGACATGGAGAAAACCCAAAAAATTTTTTGTCCTTTTGAATGCAAGTCGACCTTGACCCAAATAGAGAGACACAATCTTACCCCAGGGCACAATTGTGCCCTAAAAAGTTGACCTTGACCTACACAGCTCTGACAAAAATTTTTTTCACAAATCTTGCAAGTTTGACAAAAATGCTATCCAAATCTGCACTTTAATTTGTTGTTCCACACCTATATCTACAAAAAAAAATGGTTTTGTTTTTTGGATGAGAGGTTTGACTTGGTCAAACCCTGGTTTGGAATCAACCTTAATAATGGAATTGAAATAAATAATGTTAGCAAGTAGTAGAAGTAAATCTAAAGATGAAGCTATGATACTCAATAGATATGCAATTATATTTGAAATTTAAACAACTATGTGGATATGAAAACTTGAACATAACATTAGCAAATGTAAATCAAAGCCTCCATGATTGTATGCTTGGATTCCACCTTGATAGAAGAATGAATAAATCTTGAAGATGAACAAAGGATCTTAAATGAAGATCACATCACCATAATGGTTAGATCTAGGGTTTTAAATGATGAACCTTGAATTCTTGAACCAAATCCCTTCAAAGGCTTGAATGCTTCAATCCTTGATCTTCAATGGAAAACTTGGATGCTTGAATGATAGAATTCTTGCTCCCTTGAAAATGGTTTCTTGATAATGGATCATAGATGCTCTTCATAAAAAGTAGATAATAACTTTTCTCCTAGATAGTGGATGATGGATTGTAGATGTCAAAATGGAGGAAGGCTTGCTTATATAGAGATTTAGGGCACAAAATTCTAGAGAAGGCTGACATAGGAGCATTAAATCCCAATTAACCTTAACCCCTAGAAATGGATCTAGATTAAATGTAATTTAAGAGTACACCATTCAAAAACTCAAAACAATCAACTCGAAAGTGGGAAAATGAAACTTTTCAAAGCCCCATATCCTCAAACTGCTAGAAATTGAAAATTGGGATAGGGTCAAGGATGAGGTTGACCCTTCCCTAGGTTAGGGTCAAGGTCATCCTTGACCTAGGTCAGGGTCAAGGTTGACCTTGACCTAGAAAGTCAAATTCCTTAGTTTTGTAGACAAAATTGTCATAAATAGGCTGGAAATAGAGAGAGAAAAGCAGAACAGGGGGAAAATAGCCAGATCTATGCAAAGACCTATTCAAGGTGATTAACATGATCCGAAACTAGTTACTCAAAGGGATAGACACTCTTAATATGGAAGTTCTTCCATTTTAAGATGATACATTTAGCCCTCACTTTAGCAAGAGCATGAACTCAATACAAACTCTTGGTAAAGGAGAAGAGAGAAGAGATCCAAGTGGATTCACAATGAGATAAAATAACACTTAGCTAAGGACTCAAGCCCCCAAGCTACGGATTCTAACTTAACATACACATAAAAGAGTGCAAAAAATGGAAAAAAAAAAAAACAACAACAACAACAACAACATAAAAGAAAGGGTTAGTACTAAACAAACCCAAATCAAGCTACACAAGAAACCTTGCTAAGAAATATTTCTCATACTAATATCATATTTGGAAAGATATCATAAAAACATAATTGGTTACATAAGAAAGACAAGAGCAACACTAAACAACATAGCTTCATGATCTAGTCCTACTAACATGAAAATGAAAAAGAAAGAAAAGAAGTGATTACCTCACCTAGTAAGATGCCCACCTTACCATGAATCACCAAAGGAGAGGGAGAGCCAAACAGGTGGCTAAACTTGATAGTTCACCCATAAACTATGCTTTTAATTGTAATGTGTTTTCTGATAGCTTATTGAATATCCATAGATCCACCTTCTTGTATCACTATGAATATGAAATTTGTGTCTCCTCAAGATTTAGCAACTTATGTGCATTACCTTCAAAAGATTTAGCATATTGAAAATTGGAAAATGTGTACGTCTTCAAGATTTAGCAAATTATGTGGGTTACCTTCAGAGGATTTAGCAATGCATGTCTCTTCAAAATCTAGAAACTTATGTGTGTTATCTTTAGATGATTTAGCATGTATATAAAAAAAATGGAAAATATGTGTCTCTTTAGGATTTAGCAACTTGTGTGTGTTTACCTTCTGAGATTTAACATATAAATAAAAAACTATAGCACAAGAGAGACCCTATATTTGCCCCCCTCCTTATTGTGATTCTCTACGAGACAAGATAAAGAAGAGAAAGAGGATACCTACTTCACAAGGCAAGGAGATATCATGTTTAACAATAATATATACCATATTCTTAACAAAGAATATTGACCCCTACATCCAAGAGTATAGATAATCATGAAAAGGATATGTCACTTATGGAAAAAGGATCCTCAAAGAAAGATATCTTATCAACAAGACCCCCACCATAGAGGAGTACTTTTAGATGAAATATCATCTTTCAAAGATAAACCAAACAAGAACAAAGATTCAATTGCCAAGTTTTGTATAAAGAAGAGGAAAAGGAATCTTTGGATTGAGGAAAAAAACTCTAACACCAAAGCAAGGTATGAGTTTATAAAGAGCATAATTTGCAACATAAAGAAGAGATGATGAACTAGGACAAAAACCTCTGATAGAAAAGATTATCCATAGTCAAACATCAATTTTTATGAAGAAATAATATTGCAATATAAACAAATCCCACTAAGCTAGGGAAAGTAGTTCCCTAGAGAAAGAGAAAGAAGAAAGAACCTTACCCCCCAGGGAAGAAGACAAGGGACACCTTCGAAAAAAAAAATCTTAGAAAAGGTATCTTGAATAAATTATAATAGCAAATAAGAAGAAAGAATACCAACTAGGACAAATAAAAGGCCTAATGGATCCTAGGAGATTGAATGAAAATACATCTCTTGCCCACCAGTCCAAAGACAAGAGGAGAAGATATCCATATTATATTAGGAGGGGAATCCCCTATATCAAAATTATGAAGGAATTACATAAAACTACACAAGAGTGAGATATAATTCCTAAAGTAGCTCTTTCACAAACATACAATTTGCAATATCTACAATTAGCAAGTGTGTATTATGATAATGAAAAGGAAATTTATACTTGGATAAGGAGTCTTTTAGTATATGTTTAAAGATTTCTTTTTTGAAATTTATTAATTCAACATACACCTATTTAGCCACCTCTTGATGAATATTAGAGTTATCCAAGGTAGGTGTAGGGAGAAATTTATGAAGAAGGGGATGATGATTACCATCACCTTCCATAACTTGAGATTTTGGACAACCGACACCATGCAAATCTAGTTAAGAGGGTATATGAACTAGATACTCAATACCATATTCATTAACTCCAAGCCCTAAGCATTTATAACCTTGTTTAGTTATTAGATTGTATCATGTAGAGCTTCTACAATAGGTGATTTTTTATCATGCTCATAAGTAAAGGTTGTATAAGGTGGAATAATAAGTTTTGAAGAAGTGTCTTTACCCTTTCCTTTAATATCATCATGAATTGGAGGAGAAGGTAAACCAGAGAAATTTTGCACATCTACATCTTAAACTATACCTTGAATTCCATCATAAGTATGGGAAGAATAAGGATTAATATATGGAGATTTAGGCATTAGATTAGGAATAATAGGTTCCAAATTAGGAAGATTAAGAGATGGTGTATCATCTACCAAATCCTTCACATAATCCAAAAAAATAATAAGTCTACCACATGAATCTTTAATGAAATTTTTGAATGTAGGAAGACTAGTATTGGTTAAATTCACAAAACCATAAGCGAGAATAAAATGAAAGATCATGAACACAATAAAATGAATGATACTCTCATAAACATCATAATTATGGTAAAGAGATTCTAAAAGAAGGGTAATAAGGAACATAACCATACATCAAAGCATCTTCATAATCTTCATAATAAATGAAATACAAGAAATTCTTTTGTATTTTATTGAATATATAGATTTTTTGCGTATTTTAGAATTTTAAAATGCAAGAGCATAAACAAAACCTAATCTTAAAGCAAGAAAAGACCTAACAAATATAAAATTAAATATAACACCACAAAATGAAATAGGGCATCTAATTCCATAAAAGAAAAGAGGGTAAGCATGTCAAGTTCACCAAAATGAACAGGGGAAAATAGGACCTATCATCAACTTGAATTCCCAAAAGGAATGATCCAAAGTGATTAACCACAAGGAAGTGTTCAATGCACAAATGGATCATGTGATAAAGAATAGGGAGAAAGTAGGAGATCCTATAATCCTTTGTTATGGAAAAGTAAGTACTTGAAATTTGGAATGAATAGAAGAGAAATACTTACCTTAAAGTAGGGTAAATATGGAAAATGCTTATTTCTGATGTCTATGTATAGTTTCAGAGAATTCTACAACTTGTTTCAAACTAGAAATGTCAAGATACACAAAACCCAGAAAATTTTTATCCTGTTGAATGCAGGTCGACCTTGACCTAGATAGAGGGGCACAATCTTACCTTAGTGCACAATTATGCCTTGAAAAGTTGACCTTGACCTGTGCAACTCTGAGAAAAAATTTCTTCATGGATCCTACAAGTTCGATGAAAAGGGTATCCAAATCTGCACTTTAATTCGTTGTCCCATGCCTATATCTACAAGAAAAATGGTTTTTTTGTTTGGATGAGGGGTTTTCCTTGGTCAAACCCCAATATAGAATCAACCTTAATAATGGAATTAAAATAGAGAATGCTAGCAAGTAGTAGAAGTAAATCTAATATTGAAGCTATGATACTCAATATATATGCAATTTTATTTGAAATGTAACCAAGTATATTGATATGAAAGCTTGAACATAACATTAGCAAATGTAAATCAAAACCTCCATGATTCTTTGCTTGGAATCCACCTTGATAGAAGAATGAATAAATCTTGAAGATGAAAAAAGGATCTTGAAGGAAGATCACACTACCATGATGGTTAGATCTAGTGTTTAAAATGGTGAATCTTGAATGCTTGAACCAAATCCCTTCAAAGGCTTGAATGCTTCAATCCTTGATCTTTAATGGAAAACTTGGATTCTTGAATGATAGAATACTTGCTCACTTGAAAAAGGATGCTTGATAATGGATCATAGATGCTCTTTATAAAAAGTAGATAATAAATTTTCTCCTAGATAGTGGATGATGGATTGTAAATGTCAAAATGAGGGAAGAAGGCTTCCTTATATAGAGATTTAGGGCACAAACTTCTAGAGAAGGTCAATGTAGGAGCATTAAATCCAAATTAACCTTAACTCTTAGAAATGGACCTACATTAAATTAAATTTAAGATTGTGCCATTCTAAAACTTGAAACAGCTGACCTAGAATTGGGAAAATGAAACTTTTCAAAGCTCGATATCATGAAACTCTTAGAAATTAAAAATTGGACCTGGGGTCAAGGATGAGATTGATCCTACCCTAGATTAGGGTTGACCTCATCCTTGACCTAGGTTAGGTTCGAGGTTGACCTTGACCTAAAATTTCATCCTTGACTAAGAAAGTCAAAGTCCTTAGTTTCACAGAGAAAGTTGTCATAAATAGGATGGAAATGGAGGGAGGGAGAGAGAGAGAGAGAGAGAGAGAGAGAGAGAGAGAGAGAGAGAGAGAGAGAGAGAGAGAGAGAGAGAGAGCTAAACAGGGGGAAAATAGCCAGATCGATGCAAATAACTATTCAAAGTGCTTGAAATGACCCTAGAAAACTTACTCAGAGGACTAAATACTCTTAACATAGAAGTGCTTCTATTTTAAGATGATACAGTGAGAATATAGTACAATACTGCACAAGAGTTAAAGAAGTTGTAAATGTTATTCATGGTGCAAATAGAGAAATCAAAGATGAAACTATGACAAGAAAGGTATTGAAGACTCTACTCCCTATTAAGATGCACACCAACTAACACTTTGACCTTAGAAGGTGTAATTGATATACTATTTGCTTTTGAAATGTCTAACTTTGATAACTAAACACCTACTACTATGTAATCTGCATTTAAGTCACAATTGATTCTTAGAAAAAAAAGCATGTAAAGAGTGACAATGATAGCTCTGGTGATGAGATTGATGAACTTGAAACCCTTATTGAAAAATGATTTGGAAGGGGAAAAGGTAAATACAAAGGTAAACTACCTATCATTTATTTTTCATGCAATAAAGTAGGTCATATTGTTGCTAGATGTCTTGATAGAGAGGATAAGGATGAAAGGAAGGAAAGAAAGTACAAAGGAATAAGAGATGATTGAGACTTTAAGAGAAACAAGGATGATAAAGGTAAGAAATCTTGTTATATTACTGAAGAAGAAACTGGTAATGAATCTGAAAGTAATGATGATGAAGTAGTCTATTTTATATGAAAGAAGGCTCTAATGAAGATGAGAAAACTGCATTAATTCCATTTGTCAAAAAAGAGAAAAATGGATAATTGGCAGTGGATGTTCAAATCATATGACTGGTGATAAAGAAAAATTTGAGGGAATTGGTCCATACAAAGGTGGGTGTATAAAATTTGGTAATGTTATTCCATGTGTTGTAAAAGGTAAAGGGATTATTCAACTAACTGATAAGATAAAATTTGGCAATGTTTATAGGGTTGAAGGAATCAACTATAATTTCTTGAGTGTTTTCATGTTACATAGTTAAATTTAACAATAGGAAGGCTAAGATACATGATGATGATGGTAAGCTAGTTGGAAGTGGTGAACAGACAAGAGGTAACTTGTGCTATCTAGATTTATCTAATAAAACACATTTGTTTGCACAAGAAGAAGATATTTGGTTATAGCACAAGAGATTATGTCATGTAAATTTTGACAATTTGATGAATATCAGTAAGATGAAGAAAGTAAGAGGACTACCTAAACTAAAGAAGCCTAACAATGCTATGTGTAAACAATGTCAATTGGGAATAATGACCAAGTCTGGTTTTAAGAGAAAAATATATAATTCTAATGATATTTTGGAATTGGTTTACACTGACATATGTGGACCCATTAAAGTTCAAAGTTGCTATGGAGATAACTATTTCATTCTATTTGTTGATGATTAATCTAAGATGATGATTGTGATGTTTCTTCAAGCTAAATCTAATGCTTTTTAGTTATTCAAGTGATATTTAGCTAGAGTTGAAAAAGAAACAGGGAAGAGTCTGAAGTGCTTGAGATCTAACAGAGGTGGTGAATTCATTTCCAATGAGTTCAATACATTCTGCAATGAAAAAGGAATTAAAAGACAATCGTTAGCACCAAGGACCCCTCCATAGAATAGAATAGCTTAAAGAAGGAATAGATCAATGATGGACTATGCAACTACAGTAATGATGGAGAAGAGTGTATCAAAGAAATATTGCAGAGAAGTTGTTAGTACTATTGTCTATACCCTGAATAGAGTACAAGTCAAGAAATATACAAATGCTACACCTTTTGAACTGTGGTATGGATATGCTCCTAATGTGAAATATTTCAAAACCGTTGCAAGTAGATGTTATATACTTAAAGATAATTGGAATTGAAAACTTGATCCAAAGAGTGAGGAAGGAATATTCATAGGGTATTCCACTCAAATAAAAGCTTATAAATGTTTGAAATCTAACACTAAGAAAGTTCTGGAAAGTGCAAATGTGAAAAAATATTTTATGAGTTTGTAGAAAGAAGTGACACTACATGCAAAGAAGAACCTGAAGACTATAGTACAATCATCGATGTGGATTATGATTCTCTAAGCACTCCTAATAAACAAGAAAACCAAGTTGCAGTCTCTTAGTGGATATGAAATGTCACAAAGCAATAAATTGTTGAGCAATAAAGATCGGGTGTTGAGCAACAGACCGAAGATGTCAAGTCATAGACAAGGAATGTTGACCATCAAATAGAAAATGTCAAGCATGTAGAAGCCAGACTAGAACCTAAACAAGGAAGAGTAAATGAACTTGGAATTAATTTTCAAGATCAACCTATAGAAGAATAAAGAAGGAAACTACCTGTGTTAGCAAAATATGTGAGAAGACATCACAAACCTGATTAAATCATTGGTGATCTTGAATCAAGTGTTATGAAAAGAAACAAACTCAAAGATGGCACATGCTTACTCTTTGAATTTGAGCCCAAAGCACTAATGGAGGTGCATTGTTTCTAGGAAAGAGATTGGTGCCATGGACAAGCAAGAAACCAAATTGTATTTCCCAATTAACAACCAAAGCTGAGTATGTGGCAGCTACAATGAACTATTCAAGCATTATGTGGATTAAGCAATTACTGAAATGTATGAAAGAAGAAATTATAGATCCAATGGTTATATATTGTTATAACACAAGAAAGAGCATTGCTATCAAGTATCATTACTTAAGGGAATTAGTACAAGATAAAGAAGTAAAGCTAAAATATGTCAACACCAAAGAACAAATTGCTGACATATTCACAAAACCCTTACCTAAAGATGCACACGAATATCTTATAGGTAAATTAGGGATGATTCCCCTAACCAAAGCTACTTAAGGAGGCAAAGTGCATTGCATCAAATGTGTTAATTAGAATATTTTACACATTAATGCAATACAATTCTACTTAGGAACATGTATAAGGTAGATAATCAAGTACAACATAACAGATCAATCATAGATAGATGACACAAATTAGCCAGACATGTGAAATCTACATAACTCAGATGTATGAAGAGCTTGAAGCTAAGAAAGCTTAGTGTCTTTGAAATTGTTGTCAAAGAGTCAGAGATTGCCGAGAGAGAGAGAGAGAGAGAGAGAGAGAGAGAGAGAGAGAGAGAGAGAGAGAGAGAGAGAGAGAGAGAGAGAGAGAGAGAGAGAGAGAGAGAGTTATATCAAAGAGGGAAAAATATTTTTGGATTGTATGGTAACCAAGTGAGATACATTTGATATATTGAGATGAAGAGATTGTTGGAATATAGAGATGTTTCCATCAATGCCAAAGAGGGAGATTGTTGGAAACTTACATTTGGAACAATTGTTGTTTTTTCCATTGATGTCAAATCTATTGATGAGACATATTTCTACCTAATGTAAATGTTATATCTATTTGATTGATGAAGAAGATTTGAGAAATTTCTCATAGCAATAGCACCTAGAGGAAAGGTTGAGTTATGAAAAGGAAGCTACAATGGAGATTTGATTAGATTGACTTTGATAAAGCAAAGTGATTATTTATGTCAAGAAAGTTAAGCCAAGCCAAGCAATAGAGTAATTGGAAAAGGAGTGTTGAGTGATGCTAGTGTCAACCGAGCCATAGTTAGTGACAAGAAAATCTAGTATTGCCTGAGCATCAGTATAGGCTGAGCAAGGTAGTCGATGCCAAGCCAGAAAGTTTTACAACACCCAAATGTTAAGTGATGACTAAGTGTTAGAACATAGTGGTTGTTGAGTGACACTATTGAAGATGAATTGGAGGAAATGTAATTCCCACTTGACTCAGTTGATTTCTTAGGAGATGTAAACAATGTCGAAGATAAAATTGATGAGTTGGATCATTAAATTCAAGGTGAGGACTAGGTAAAGACCTAATAGACAGATTTCAAAGAAAGGTCTAGAAGAAGATCAAGAAGATGGAAATATACAGTGAATCAAATTGAACCTGATTGTAAACCCTAAGATCTATGATGATCATGGAAAATGGTAAATCAAGAATTGCCTTTTAAAGAGGTACAGAGCTGAACAAATTATCAAGGAGTGCAAGTATGTGCAAGAGGCACATATAGATAGAGGTGGATCAGAAATGCACAAGTGTGTAAGTGAATGCAAAGATAAAGGAGAAAGCTTGCAAATATGTTGATAGTGATGAGTGAAATATGAGCAAGAAGGCTTAAGTGTTGTTGAAGGAGAAAGACTAATTGCTTGAAGGGTTCTTGAGAAAATCAAGAACATAGATGACCATGGAGAAGTTATCAGTGAATCAACACCTAAACCAAATAGAGATCTAAAATGGCAAAGTGATTTGTAATCACACAAATCAACACCTACTATTTTCTTTCTAATCATTGTAAATAGTTTGTATTGAAATCATTTTAACAAAGGTTGTCCTAACAATCATTTGGAGGACTTAACAGCCTATGTAAATCCTTTCACAAGATGACATTCTAAATGGAATAATCAAATTCCTCTAACAAGGCCACTTCTAATAGGGTGATTAAACCCTTTAGCAAGGTCACATTTAATAGTGTGTTTTGTAACATTTAACAAGGTTGGCTCCTAACAAAGCTAACTTCGAAAGAGTGAAAAATTAGTGACATGTTGTTGGTGGTTTTTCCCAAATTGGGTTTCCATGTAAAAATCCTACTGTCAAATCTATGTTGAATGCTTTATATGTTTTAAATTTTATATTTAGAAAAGCATTTTATATCTAGAATCGTAAATTTTTTTCACAATAGAGATTGGGTAATAGTAGAGACCAAGCAACAACATGATAAGAAAAATAATAAGATTTGTATGTTTAAAAGTTCAAATCATACTTAAGGACCTTGAGTAACTGATTCCCCCCCCCCCCCACCCCCCCTTAGTTATTCTAAACATTTATAACATTAGTAACACCATAGAAACCTAGGTAGAAACACTAAGAAATATCTAAACTTGTACTCACAAGCCACCAAGAAATACTCTTGTCCCTAAGCCCACAATTAACCACTAGCTCTACTCACAAATTTACAACTCCAAATTCCTTCCTTGAATCTCTACAACTACTCAATTTTTTAACAAATCCAACCAACCCCTCATTTTATACTTTCACAACAACAAGTCAACTTGTTATAAATAGAAATATCTAGAACCCAAATAAACACAATATTCCATAGTTGGCTTACAACAATCATTAAATGCACATAAGAGAAAGAACTAAGACCCAAAATAGGTCCTCATACATCCCACAATCAATCCATGTCATGATCATACATGTAAAAAAAACTAAATGCACCCAATGGATGATCAAATCTCCCACAATCATCCATTTGATAAACCAACCACTGAGCAACAACATCAACCATTGAGCACGCTAAGTATACACTAAGCATACCAAGCAAGTACTATTAGAAATGATTGAAAAGATCATGAATGAAGGAAAATGGAACTGGCAACAAATATTTTCAATCATTGTTTTGTCATTGATGTCAAACTTGCTACTTGTAGGAATGACAATTGCTTTAGTGATCCAAATATTATTAATTGATTGATTGACAAGGAGGTGGCAATCAATAAGATGTAACTAGAGTACCTAAGAGAAAAGGTTGAAGTTATGATGATGTAATGAAGTACAAGGATCCACTAAGCCATTGATGAAATAGTATATTGATGACATATTCTGACACATGTTGTAAGGATTAACTAAGTGCCAAATAGATTTTCAGTTGAAGCCGAGCAAGCTCAACTTAGTGTATGCTGAGTGATCTTCAAGTGCTGAGTAAATATCACATATCAAGCAGTCTTTAGGTGCCAAGTGAAGATCAGGTGCCGAGTAACAAAAAAGATACTGAGTGCCGAGTAAGTCTTCAAGTGCTGAGCAAGATATAAGTGCCGAGTGATATTGAAGTGCTGAGTGAATTCCAAGAGTCGAGTTTCACAGAATTTCTTCAGGTGCTGAGCATCAGTAAATCAATGATGCCAAGTTGCTGCATTATTTTGAAAAGTCAAAGATTCGCCAGATCTAAGCCGACATGGTAGTTATCTAAAATTTTGTGAACGAGATAAAAGATAAGAATGATGAGCTGGTGGCATAGAACACTATGTAAAACATTTTTGGAGAATGCTAATGGATTTATCATGAAGTTTCTAGATAGAAACAAGATATGAGACAGATACATTGTATCCTACCTAATCCATTGAAAACCTAAAGTTAGAGAGGGAGATTTGAGTGAGAAATGAAGAATAGAACTTCTTTATAAGGAATTACATGTTAGAGATCAAAAGTGTGTGCAAGAGAGGGAATTGGTCATAAGTGTGATTATGTGAAAAAGCCAAAGAGGAGTAAGAAGAAAGCATCAAGACTCTGAGTTGATCAAGTGACCAGAAATTGCATTGGCAAAACAAGTGGAAGAACTCAAGGAAATAGATCTTGAAGGGTGAACAAGCTGTTAGCACTACAAGGAAGAAAAGCCAAGCAAACAAAGGAATTGAAGAGTGATATGAAATCTGCATAGTTAAGGTTGCAATCTGTATTAGGTCAAAACCTTTCTAATACTTTCTTACCATTGTATTAGATATTGAAATCCTACATTGCTAGGCTATCTTAACAGCTAGGTAAATAAACCTCAGGAAAAGGACAAAGAGATCCCCAAGAAAAGGACAAAGAGATCCTTTGGAGAAGGATAGGATATCCTTAAGAGAAGGATAAGAGATCCGTAGGAGGAGGATAGGAGATCCTTAGAGAGGGATGAAAGATTCTTTTGAGAAGGTGACTAAAAATCCCATGGACTTGGGTGAGCCTAACAGCTCTATGTAAATCCTTTAACAGGGTGACATTCCAAGTTGAATGTTCTTAAATCCTTTAACAAGGTCACATTTAAACAATGTGTTGTAGCCTTTAACAGGGTAGACCATCAGAAGTGGTTGAAATCAATTGCACAGTTATTTTGTGGCTATCATCCCCACTCCAATTTTACCTTCTTGTTCTTGGAGGGTTTCTGGGTTATCAAATCCTTAGTGTTATGGTGTGGTGCATGTTTACTTTTCATGATTGTTTAAGGTTTAATTGCATGCATGATAATTTCAGTTGTGTACCATTAAGGATTTGTAGAAAAAGTTTTAATTGGACATCATTGGACCTTGAATAACTGATTCACCCCCCCTCTCAGTTATTCTAAATAATTCTAACAAGTACATCCATTGAGCTCCTTATTCATCAAGCACCAATAATAATTATCAAGTTCCTCTAGCAACTCAGTTCCTCAAGTGAAACTATAATTGAGAACTACCCTAGTAGTGAGTGAGCATCACCTCTTTTCAACAAAATTCACTCCAACATACAAGATTGCCTACTACCCAAGGATGATCCTGACTGAGACATCCTAGGTGCAAAAATATGTCTCAATATTTGGAAGAACATCTTTTAGGATTCAACTCATTAACCCTAAATTGGTTCTTCATGTACACATACATGTCCTCCAAGTTATCAACTTATAGAGCCTTGCCTTTATTCCACTTCTACAAATCATTCCCTTCAACATACAACTTCACATTTGCCCTTGGTGTGCCACAAGTATTTTTCCCATGTTGATCTCTAACCATTCAAGAATCCTTCAACTCAAGTCTCCTAACAAAATTTAGGTTTCTCCTACCGAGTTCTTCATTCTGGAAAGGAAGTAGGGAAAACTTACTTCCACCCTTCTCAATAGTAAATACATTCTTGACATAATCATGCACTCTCTTGTAATCATACTACCAAGGTCTACCAAGTAATATGTGATAACTACTCATGTCCACAATATCACAAAACACCTAATCCACATATTGCACAATCTAAAAATAAACAAGACACTGCCCCCTCACTTCCAAAGCATGTACATCTTGGAAACAATTGATCCTATAAGGACAAGGATGTCTCAACCTCATCAAACCAAGTTTTTGAACCACCTCATAAGCAACTAGGTTTTTAGTACTACCATTATCCACAATCATATTCTATCATTTACCTTAAGACTTGCATTGATTCCTAGGCAAATTCCTCCTCTGATAATGTTCAACACCTTCTAACAAAACAATACTTGCGAAGCAAGCAAGTTATATTCCACCTCGGCTCATTCACCAAATCCTCATTCTCATTCACCACAAAAACTCTTCTATTACCAACCTTCCTATTAGTATTGGGACATCCAAATGACCTATGTCCTTCTTCACCACATTTGTAGCGAGTGCCTTTAAAACATCCTCTACCAGTTCTTCTCTTCAATTAAATGGGTTTTAGCTCATCTTTAGCAATTGGTTTATCCTTCACTAACTATTCATGCTTTTCCTTCCCTCAAAAATTACCTCGGGAATTACCTTGATGTATTCTCTTGAACATAATGATAAGCATCTTCAACCGAATCAATCTTCAACATTTTAATCTCATCTTGAATATTGAGTCTCAAACCATTAACATACATAGCCACCTTTTTCTTAGAAATTTCTCTATGTCCAGACCAAATAGTCAACTTGAAAAACTCCTCAATACAATCCTTCATAGTCATATCCTTTTGTTTGATATTCTGCAACCTTTTAAACAATTCAAGTTCATATCCTTTTGTTTGATATTCTGCAACCTTTTAAACAATTCAAGTTCATAATCAAAAGATATGAACTTATCCTTAATTTTTTCACCATCAATCTCCACCTAGTGATTTTAATTTCACCTTCCTCTTCCCTATCTCTCTTCAATTTTTTCCACCACAAAGAAGCATGTCCTTTCAACTTACTATGTGTTTTCATGATTTTAATTCCCTTATATTTTTCAAACTTCTAGGATTAGGGTTGATTCAATGTGATGTCATGTCTAGGTCTAGATTGCCCTTGAGGAACTTCTCCTCTCATCTATCCCTCTATGTGCACCTAGGTGGGCATTCAAAATAAATCTAATGCATTCACTCATATTAGGTGATCATGAAAGGGAGGGTAAGTCTATGCATTTCCTAGATGAGAGGGAAGTTGTTCTGAAACCTTAATGCTTTGATCAAGTGTTCATGGTGAAGATAGGTTCAACTGGAGAAAGATCACATGAATAGAAATGGATGTGGCATCAAGAAGAGAATGGCCAAAGTCAATAAAGTTTATCTCTATATCTGAAGGAATAGAAATTAAGTTCACAAGAATCAAGCTCGAATTCATGGGAGCAGATTAGATGCAAGTTCATTAGAATCAAATACAGAAGAAGCTTTGAAACTCTCAATAATGGTGGGTCAAGGTGGCATGATGAGTTTTGAAAGGTCAACAATGAATGAATGCCACATAGACAGACTATTTTCATATTACATTTTCTTGCATTAAGAAATGTTTATCACCATAAGTCATAGCACTTATCACTAAGCATAGGAAACAAAACTTGGTTACACTGATGAGTGATGAGAGATGTCCATCACCACAACTTCAGCGATCATCAACAATCAAATGATAAAAATTTAGTTATACTAATCGATGATGAAGTTATGAACATAGGTCATAGTGATGTGAAGATTAAGCTCATGGTACACAAAAGAGTGCTTATCACTCTATCTTATAGTGATGATCCTATCAAAGGCCGAATTGAGTAGTAAGATAGTATAGTGATAGGTAGAAGAAGCCATATATGAAGTTTTTTTTGGTATGCTATGGTGAAATAAATCATCAAAGATCAATGAAATGACTTTTTGTTACAATAACTAGTAATAAAAAATCTTACGTCACTATAGGCTTGGGTGGTTAAGTATCAAGTCATCACAACATCATGAGTGAAAAAAATGTTAAGCCTTAGACCATGGAATTTATGAGGTAGTAAATCAAACAATGACCACATAGTTGTGGCTTGTTCCTGGTTTGAAGGTTTCTAAGTTGTGATGGTGCGCAGAGCATAAAATGATAATCAAAGCTAACAATCACAACGTTGCAAGGTGTTAATGTTAACTCTTAAAGAAGGTTATGAATGTGCAAGGGATGGCAGCAATTAAGTCATAATAGTTATCACATGATCACAAACAATTAAATTTAACTTCAAGTCAAGGCAGTGAAGTGGTGAAAGCTAAAGATCGCACTATCACAAGTTGTTAATGTCAACCTTAGGTTAAAGTTATGAAGAAGAGATAGCCATGATCACATCCTCATAAGGTTAAAGTTGTGGTTAAAATTTAAGGATGTGAGGTTGCGATGGAGTAAAATAGTTAAATCTAAATGGTTGTGGCACCATTACACGGGTTAAAATTATCGTATGAATGATAGTTACAAAGAAGCGACAAGGATTAAGATGATAGGGTTGTTGTGTTTACATCATGACCATTGATAGGAGATCAATAATGAAGATTTAAAATTTTTGTGACCATTGAGATATGAATTATATGGATTTGGGGCCAAGGTGACTATTATATATCAGAGAGAATATGAACCATTTTGAGGGTTTCTAACCATTTCTTCTTTCTTTCTCTAATGTATTGAATTGTAATTGACGACTGTTGGAATTTTGAGTAATTCAAATTCTTTGTTAATTTAACTAATGAATCTATAATTGGCCAAGAACCCTAAGAGGGGGGCCTATATATATGTAATTTCTAAGTTAATAGAAGGGATCAACAAGTTTCATGCATTTTCTCCCCTTGTAGTAGAGACTATTGAGTGAGAATCGAGAGGTGTATGGAATGAAGGATTAGATTGTTGTCTATAACTATGTAATGTGATGTTTTAATTCCACTTAGAACTAGCATTCCTAGGTTACTTTTGTTGTCTCCTTTAGTTGAGCTAACATACATGTAGGTTAGTCTTTTTGGAATTGTAGGACAAGTACTTGTGAAGCTATTAGTATTTTGAATAATCAGAGTGTTAGGGTGGTGTTAATAATATGGGTCGTCAGAGTGCTATCTTTCATAGTTATTTCTACTCTTTTCTAGAGCTACATAACATTCTGCATCTATAATGTGAAGTTAGGATTAAAGCATGTTAGGAGTTTGCCACTGGGAAACCTTGACTAGTTATAGACCCACTTAGAGCCATGGATGTTCTTCTTCCATTACATCCCCTTGCATCCCATAGTCTTAGATGCATTTAGGAGTAGGAGTAGAGTTAATGTTAGACCTAGAACTTCATCTAGGTGTCTTATGTCTATGAGCAATCTAGTTCAGCCTCTTCTACTCTCAAGTTAAGAGCACACCCCTACTCACCCTTTTGATCTACTAAAAACATCATTGCAAGTATAAATTACATATAGGGGATTTGTACGCTTCAATTCAGGGATTAGTGACATAGGAGTGCACTAATCCAATCTATTGTAGATAGCTTGTTTCTCACAATCTTAGGCATAAGGACTCAAGGTAAAGTCAATTCAAGGTGAGGGATAAATTGTTTACCAACAATTTTTGGCAACTTTGATGGGGAGACCTAAATGAATCTTCGATTATTGAATGATTCTACTAAGAAGCAATCCTAATAGTATCTCTAGCATCTCAAGATTAGTATTCCCTTGTGTTTTAAATTATCTTGTATGTTCAATATTGGTGACTCTATATAATGACCATTCCTAATGGAAAGAAGATGGTTAGGTTTAAGCTTAACCCTACTCTTGAAGATCTCAATAGATGGGGTGATCCTTTGCTCCATCAACTTTATGATGAATATTAGTGGTGTACTTCCTACACTGATAATTAAAGACTTTGGCATCGGGTATGTGCAAGATACCACAAGTTGCAAGACTAAGTTGAACACAAAGTAAAGAAGATAATAGAAGAGATGGAGGAAATTAAAAAGAAGCTAGCAGCTAGAGCTAATCCCCCTTTAGTAGTGTGTACCTATGCTCCTATAGAAAATGAAGACCCAATGCCTCTCTATGAAGAGAATGTTGGATGTTCATGTGTTCACCCAAGAAGAGAAATCTTGGTAAGGACTAGGAAAAATAAAGAAAGTTTCTCTCTATGCATGCAAGCCTATCATCAAGATATGGAAGAGCCCTATCAGTATGAAGAAGAAACAAATTTTGCACATCTTAAAAAAGAAGAAGAAGATGTAACTTCACTAGTGCTCAACCTTTTGAAGATCAAGAAGAATGATGATGAAGGGATCCAATATTTCATAGACTGGTTTTGTTCAAATATTGGCCAAGATCCCTAAAGACAACATGCCCAACTCATACAACCAAGTTGATTCTTCATCCTAGCCATGCCTTTGGAGATAAGACATCAACTACAAGAGATTGAGGTATGCGATCTTGAAACCACCAAAAAAGAAGTTATTAGGAAATAAAAGAGCTTAAATTTATTAGGACTGATAAAAGGATTAGAAGATGCTAAGGTTCTTGATAATGGGGATGTTCTAATTGATGAGTCCAATCTGAAATGTGTCAAGGCCTATCCCATCCTATTGACATTATAGATTCATTTATTCAACATGCTCAAAAGGATATCATGAATGCCAATCCTCAAGTTGTTGAACCTTCTCACTATACTTGTAAAGGTAGCATAGAAAGCCCAATGATTGAAGAATAAAACCTTGGTTACCTTATGTCTCAATCAGCCCCTATCCTTTATAGAATACTAGTCAGCAATGACGAGTAAGAGGCTTTTCATGAGACCACTTTCCATCTTGGTGCAACTTCTAGCCTTGGCAATTTCATTCCTAATTACCATAACCTTAAGTATGATGATGATGAATAACAAGTCCTAGATGACAAAGGAAATGTAGAAGGCATAGATAAAGAAGTTCCTCCCTTTTGGTAAATGCCTATTGACAAATGATCACCTGATGAAGAAGGAATTGTTGGAGAAGGATTAAGAGCAGATGTACTATTTGAGAGTTTGTTGAATGTTCATAAATCCTCTAAAGAAGTAGTGAAGTGGATAGAAAAAATCTCTCACAACAACTCAGGTATGACATATGTAACTATTGAAGATGAGTTGTTTGCTGCTCCTTCTTTCCACCTTTATGAACTAGATATTGTCAATCTAAAGTATCAACCTATTACTGAAAGAACTATTAACACACTAGAAGGTGGAAGGGAAGAAAGATATGGCATAACCCAAGAAATTTTTGTTCCTCATGGAAACAGGGTTGATGAAAGTCCTAAGGAGTACCCTATGGTGAAGGAGATGGTATTTCCTTCTCAGAATCATGAAGCTAAAGTCTACAGGGAGGGGTATGATGATATATACAACACTGACTATAAGAGTCTAGCCATTTCCATCAAGCAAAGGTTTACCTATTTGCATCTCAGTATTGAAGATCATTTGTAGAGCAATATCAAGAACTTTGAAGAGGAAGAAGTGGTTTATGATGAGACATAGTTTTTTGGACTTGAATGAACATATAGCCAACTATGAAACACAATTAAAGAATCATGTGGATTTATCATGTTGCAACTACTATAAGTAGGAATCTTTCTTAGAGATCAAAATCAATTGTGGAGAAAGGGATCCTACTTCAGTCAATAGTAAGTCAATTCACTTGTGATGCAAGAGCATCTTGCATGGGAAAATTAAATTATTAGAAAAAAAAAAAAGAGAGAAAAAAAGGGAAAAAAAAAAAAAACAAAAACAAAAAAAAAAAATTTGTGGAGGAGAGAGAAAGTGACGAAAATGGAAGGAAAATAATTAAAAATAGAAAATAGGAAAAGTGGAGAAAAGAGGAATCTCTATTTTCAAGGTGCATGGGTGGCATAAATAGAAAATAATAAAAATAGTTGTCATTCCATTAATCGAGGTGTGTAGGTGGCATCTTAGAAGTTTGTGGAAAGTTCCTTAAATCATACATTTAATATTTGTTGGGTGCTTAGTTGTATTTGGGTGGGAATTTAATATTTATTTAAAGGTAGTTGTATTTACCTTTTATCCCACATTGGTTGTGTTTGTAATGTCTTGGGTTAGAAGTGCCTATTTAAGCAAGGCTTATTATCATTTTTAATAAAGTTCAAGAAATGGAAGCTCTTCTAATGGAAGTTGGAGAAATAGAAGCTCTTCAAGACAAGCTCTTCAAGTAGAAGCTCTTCGGATGTAATTTATTGTAGAAGCTCTTAGCGAGTAATCTCTCTTATATTGTAAGAATTTGGAGTTTTCCCATTTGGAGAATATTCTAATGAATTTCAAGTATTAATGGAAGTTTTATGAAGCATTTTGTCATCTCTCTTGTCTCCATATTATTGCATTTTTGGTTGTGAGTTGGTACGGGTGGTGTGGCCCGTCATCAGTGGTATCAGAGTAGGAGTTCCTGAGAGTGCGAACAGATCGCCGAACGTGAGGCAGTTTGCACCAAGACCTTGAGTTGGTTGAAGTTTGTCAAAAAGTTCTTGATTGTGTAGATAGATCGCCAACTGTGAGGCAGTTTGCACAAGTTTCTTGTGTTGCATAAGATTTGTCTTCTAAAGACTTGATTATGGAGAAGAGAAAGAAGAAGAAGACTTTTGTGATTGGATGGATTCTGAGGATCCCTCGACTTGAGAAAATTAGAGCAAGAAATCAAGAGGCATTGATAGTTGATTTGCAGAAGCAAGTGAATGAATTAGAAGCTAAGTTGCGGAAACGAAGAGCATGTCACCAGAAAAGAGATGTTGATAATTCCTTGGATGTGGAAAAGAAAGATGATCCAGTGGAAGAGCAAGTGGATGAAGAGGAAATCATTTGCGAACCTAAAGTTGAAGAAGATGAACGAGAATAGGAAGAGCATAAAGATGACAAGACTTACGAACCTAAAGTAGATCAAGATGATTTGAAGATTGCAGCAATGGAGGAAGAGTATAGTGCCTTAGTTGGAGATCAAGCAAGTGGAGTAGTTATGTGCATTGTTGACGACATAAAAGAGGCAAGCAAAGATGAATATGTCAAACAGGTAAATTCTTATGAATCATGGGATGTTGTCTTTGATATGAGTTTAAAAGATATTAATGATGGTTTGCATGAGGATCTTGTTCGTGATGTATGGTATGCAAAGGAAGATTGGTATGGTGTTGCTAGATTTATTACAGGTGTGATTAATTCAACAAGATTGGATGAGGATGAGAGTTATACTTGGATAGAGTTCATTGCGAGGGAGCATTTTCAGCAGCAAACAATTGTTCCAGCCAGGTGTTGGAAAAGAAGAAAGAAGGAAATATATCGGCATCGGATACTTGTTCCAGCTATGTGTTGGAGGAAGAGAAAAAAAATGTCAATAGTGGCTACTTCATTTTGTGAATCCATATTCACAAAATTTTTCCTACCATGGGAGTCAGATGCAGGAGCATCATGCATCAGCAAAAAAAAAATGTGGAAGATTTGTATGTTGGTTTTCTTGTCCCTATTGAGGTAGAAGCTTGTGGTGAAGATGAAAATGGTTCTATATCTTTCTTTTGACATCAAAGTGTGGGACACACTTTTCTATCTACTAAGGGAGTCTGATGCAGGAGCATCTTGCATGGGAAAATTAAATTATTAGAAAAAAAAAAAGAGAGAAAAAAAGGGGAAAAAAAACAAAAAAATAAAAAAAACAAAAAAAAAAAATTTGTGGAGGAGAGAGAAAGTGACAAAAAAGGAAGGAAAATAATTAAAAATAGAAAATAGGAAAAGTGGAGAAAAGAGGAATCTCTATTTTCAAGGTGCATGGGTGGCATAAATAGAAAATAATAAAAATAGTTGTCATTCCATTAATCGAGGTGTGTAGGTGGCATCTTAGAAGTTTGTGGAAAGTTCCTTAAATCATGCATTTAATATTTGTTGGGTGCTTAGTTGTATTTGGGTGGGAATTTAATATTTATTTAAAGGTAGTTGTATTTACCTTTTATCCCACATTGGTTGTGTTTGTAATGTCTTGGGTTAGAAGTGCCTATTTAAGCAAGGCTTATTATCATTTGTAATAAAGTTCAAGAAATGGAAGCTCTTCTAATGGAAGTTGGAGAAATAGAAGCTCTTCAAGACAAGCTCTTCAAGTAGAAGCTCTTCGGATGTAATTTCTTGTAGAAGCTCTTAGCGAGCAATCTCTCTTATATTGTAAGAATTTGGAGTTTTCCCATTTGGAGAATATTCTAATGAATTTCAAGTATTAATGGAAGTTTTATGAAGCATTTTGTCATCTCTCTTGTCTCCATATTATTGCATTTTTGGTTGTGAGTTGGTATGGGTGGTGTGGCCCGTCATCAACTTGAGTATTTTTTGTTTTTATTTTCATAAGGTTAGATTCATCTCACCTCTATAAATATGTTAGTTTAGGTGTGTGTTTAGTTTAGTTGTTCTTCTTTCCTTTCCTTCTTTATGTGTGTTTGCTTTCCCTTTATGTCAGCTGCCCTACTTCCCCACCACCCAAATGCTATTTAAGACTCTAAAACCCAATGGAGTAAGGCATTGATATTTTCTATTTGGTATTTTCTAAAATAAAGGAAGTGAGGTGGTATGTTGTTGTGTGTTCTTGTGAGTATCTTTGCTGAGCTCTTTTGCAAAACCAACAAATTGCTAAGTTCCTGCTTAGGAATTAGCATGCCCAAGTCCCCAAGTCAGAGCCAGTTGTTTCCATGGTTTCAATTCCCATTTGTTTGACGAAGTGTCCATCTAATAGCATATATAATCAGCATAATAGTTGTATGCTAATTGTTTTCCAGAATGTTAGTTGGTTGTAGGTATGCATTCCATATTTGGTTTCCATGTATATGCATTGATAATACTAAAATGTATTGCACTTGCATGTTAGTTCATTGTAAGAGGTATTGTCATAACATTTGCAAACATTTTGAATTTTTTAGTCTGATACCATTGTAATAACCCCTACTAGTTATAACTTTGTGAAACACTAAATCCTTCTCAAATTCAATTGTTTGACATTTTCTCAAACACTTTGCAAGAAAGCTCTAATAGAAATGTAATATCCCTTGCCCAAACTAACTAATTTTAGCTCAAGGATTATTGTCAAACATTTGTATGTTGCCTTTCTCTTTTCTAATTTTTTGTGTTTTAGATTGTTTGATATAGTTTGAATGATACTAAAAAAATTTAGAATGTTCATAAATGTTATTACAATACCTCTTACAATTAACTAACATGCAAGTGCAGTACTTTTTAGTATTTTCAATGCATATAAATGGAAACTAGATATGGAATGCATACCTATAGCCAATTGACAATTTGACAAACAATTGGCATACAACTATTATGTTGATCATATATTCTATTAGATGGACATTTTGTCAAACAATAGTGTGCAACATATATCTCCTTTATTTGATTCATTCCCATGTACAATATTGCTATGCATTTGTTAAGACAAATGGGATTACAATAATGACTACAACAATGCCAAATCTGATTCTGAGTTATCACTTACAACAACAAAATTATATGCCTAAGATTACAATGCTAACTAGTAATAGTTGCAAGAGGAACCTGATAATAGTGATGCCTAATGGATGGAGATGAAAGTTGCAATTGGAATCAAGCATAAATATTGTAGAGCAAGTACTATAGCGCAGAACTATTCATGCATATTGTAGCAACAAGGAAAAAAAAAAATACTAATGGTTGCCAAAGATGAATCTTTAGGTCTGCACTCGATAGTCCTTCCATATTCTTCAAACCCTTTGATTATTCCTTAACTTTAAGCACAAATAGAACTCCAGAATGGAGCTCTCCTAAATGCCAAATTCAATGGATATTTCACCACCTAAAATGGTTGCAACACTAAAGAATTGATGCTCTCCAATGGCTAGCTAAAATTAGAAACCCTTAGTTTCTTCTCCCAACTTCATATCAAATGCAATTGACAATAATAGGATGCCTAGCAATGAAGCTTTCACCTCCATTTATTTTTTTCTCTCACCCTTCTAGAAGGAAATAAAATATTATTTAATTGCACTCTCTAGAAGCTTCCCCCTTTCCAAATAATTAGTTGTGCTTTTAGAAAATTAAATTAATTAAATACAAAGTCACCTTTTAATTTTAATTTATTTAATGACTTTATAAGAAATTAATTTAATCAATTTCTCCTTATTTCTCATCTTAGCCTTCGAAGAATGTAAAAGCTAAGAACTCCACTGAGATGCTAAATAGATGGGGACATTATAGTTGGTGGCTGGTACTTATTGATGATAGTCATTTATTCATCGGTTATTGCTCTTTTGGTTTTTAGTTTTTTATTTGGAAGTTGATATTCTATCAATGGTTGTTCTTAATTGGTTTTGGTACTTGATTTGGAGTTGGTATATGGTTGTTTCCTTTGGTATGCAATGTTGATATTGGTTGAAAGTATCATTTCACTATTTATTATCTTTTCTTTACCAATAGTTGTGGTACCCTTGAGTTAGAGAGATATTTCAAGATTTGAGGTCGGGAAGTAGTGACACTATTACAATTGGTGTCCTCCACATATTGTACCAATGTTGGATGTTCCTTTGATGTAATTTCATCATTCTTACTCTTATCTTGGAGACTTTTTGTTGATTTAAGGTATCTATGTATTCACGTATCTCGTACTTGTATCTGGAGATCCTAAAAGATGTGTAATTGTATTCTATTGTAGTTTTATCATTATTACATAATGTGCAGTGGATGTGATGCATTGGATGTACTTCATTGTATCAGTTGTATTTATGTACTACTTATGAGATTGTGTATCTATTATTTCGTCATGGTTGTAGACATTGCAATTAAGATTAAATCTATTAATAAAACTTTCATACATGTGATTCAACATGAAGGAACCCTTGAGAAATGAAAAACTATATTTACATTGCTTAATGTGTATATAATAATTTGATTAGGTTATATTGTTTCAACAATGTTATCTTGATGTCGTGTAAACTAATTGTTAAAAAATGGTTTAGTAAACATTGTAACATAATAGGTCAATTTCTCTTAGATTCTCTAACGAAACATTAAATCTAATTTGGTATATTGATCATTTCCTTTGTTTTTATTACTAATAAGTTGTATCAATTGATGTATTTACAAATAAAAAATTGCATCTAATATGATGTTTGCTACTCAATAGTTGTATGTTGGTTTTGTTGGTCAGTCATGTAAAATGTATTTGCTAGTCAATACATGTATCTGATTTATATTTACTAATCAATTGTATGTAATTTTATATTTGTAAAGATTTCTCATATATTTTTATAAAGATTAAAAGGGATTTCACTATGAACATAAGAATATGCAATATACTATTAATATAAGTACCACAATGAGGAAGAGTGAAGAAATTTACATCTTTAAAATGATGAAGATAAGTCATTTACATAACTTCAAGTTATACATCCTACAACTGCAAAATTGTACCACCAAATGTTAAAGCCAAATCCAATATTTAGTCTCATTTATGTATTTGCATTTGGATTCAAGATGTTGGACCAGTGCAAATGTGAAGCAATGGAGGTTGAAAATAGTCAAATTCAAAAGCCTTTAGCAAATCATATATCTGTTAATTTCTCATAACCTAGTTACAAATCAATTGCACAATAAATTCACAAAAAGAAGCTCTATCTGATTTATATAACAATTAATACTCTAGGTTAATTAACTGAAACTAAATAGCAGAAGCAAAATAACAAAAGCCAAACACACAAACAATAACATAGATATACCCAAGAAACCCCATCTTGGAAAAAAAACCTACAACTATTGGATCTTCTATTCAGCCTAATAAAAAAAATTTCTTTTCCATAGTACAATAGAATCCAATCCAATACAGGTTTGTTACTACAATCTTACATATATAGAGCCCAACTACTTTACTTAGCTTGCGAGAAAAGAATGTTTTCTTGCTTTCTTACACTTTAAATTATATATAAAATCATTTCTTGTTTTTCTCAAACTCACAAACTTAGAAGTATTATTTTAAAGAATAAAAAAAAAGTTTTTGCTAAATATCCAGCTCGAGTTCCTTTAAAGCAACTTCACTCCACCTTCAGAGCTAAACAACAAAAAAAAATAACACTCCCTCTTAGTAGGAAGGTGTTCTACACAACACTCATCTCATCCCCGAAGAATACCAACTTATTCTTCACTAAATCTTGTGTCAGTATATCTATTATATGTTTGTCAATAGGAAAGCACTATAGTTTCACTAGATGATTCTCCACTCAATCTTGATGAAGAAAACTTGTAACTACATGTTCTATTCTACTTCAAGAGCAATAACAAACTAAAAGATTTCCACAATAGCTATACAAAAATAACTTCAGCCTCACAATCCTCTCTCTGCTAAGAAAAGAACTCTTGCTCAATGTGCACACACAAACTTGTGCTAAAAATGGCCTTTGGAAGAATCTAAAAAATTCACTACTAAAAGTATAGTAATTTCTATCCATAAGAATAATTGCCTCTGCTTCCCTCACTAAAAAATTTCTTTGCCCTTCTTCCTCATTTTCTCTTGGAAATCTCTTCCTCACGATATATATATAGGAAATCTCTTCCCCTCAACATGTATAGGAAATCTCTTCCTCTTAGTATATTGAGGAAATCTCTTCCTCAATGTCTCTTCGTAACTCATCATTTCTCCTTAGATTTGCAACATGCAAACCCCATGCCAAAGGATGATCACCATAGCCACCCTACAATCTATCTTTACTCAATCACTGGTTGCCATAGCCATAAAAGAAACTAGAGACAAATCTTTATTTTTTCTATAACCTATGTCATAGATCTTGGCTCTATATTTAGAGTTTAGAATTCTAATACTATGTTAATTTCTCATAACCCAATTACAGATAAATTGCACAATAAATTCACAAAAAGAAGCTTACATGATTTGTAATAATTAATATTGTAGGATAATTAACTAAAACTAAATAGTGGAAGCAAAATAACAGAATCCAAACACACATAGATAATAACACAGATATACCCAGGAAACCCTAGCTTAGGGGAAAACCTGCAATTGTTGGATCTTCTATTCAATCAAGCAACAAACTTTCTTTTCCATAATACAATAGAGTCCAATTCATTACAAGTTTTCCACTACAATCTTACATATATGGAGCCTAGTTGCTTTACTTAGCTTGCAAGAAAAGATTTTTTTTAATTCTTTTTTAGAATTTAAATCATATATAAAATTGTTGGAATATTCAAATATAGAAAGAATACTTGTGAGGGGGGGGGGGGGGGGTGAATCAGAAGTATTGTACTTTAACCAATACAACTTTTAATTGAAAGTAAATTGCATGCATGTGAATACATCAAGAAAACATGAAACTGAGACATGCATCAACAACACATAACACTAGAATTTGGTAACCTAGAAACCCTCCAAGAATAAGAAGGTAAAACTGGGGTGGGGATGATACCCACAAAAATTACTGCAGCAATATTGTTCAACCACTTCTGATGGTCTGCCCTGTTAAAGGCTTTACACTGTGTCAAAAGTGATCTGGTTAAAGGATTTCAAACACTTAACATGAAGTGTCACCCTGTTAAAGGATTTAATCACCTTTTGATAAGGATCTACAGATAGCTGTTAAGCCAACCTATCTACATAGGATTTCCTTTATAATACAATGGTAAGAGAGTATTAGGTATTATAAACCTGATAGTTTGCAATCCTTGTTTGTTGAATGCAGGTACTTGTTCTGGCTCTTTCTCTGATTTTGATCCTCTGAGATCTAATTTCTATTTTTCTACTTTGCTTTGTTCTGATCAACTGATTATTGAATTGCTGCTCTTACTTTCTATGTCTCCTTTTTCTAAATTCCATTATGTTTTTCCTTTTAACACTACTCTCCTTCTCTCATCTCTTTATTCAATGAAACTTTCATCTTCCTTAAAAAGACTTTGAAGACCTAGGGTTAGATATGGATCTACGATCCACATTGAATCTTAATTTCCCACTCAATACTTGCCTTTTGCTGATTGGTTGCATGCCTTTTCAATTTTCCAATTGGCTGCATGCAGATTGCATAAAAAATGTAAAAGATTCGTTCTTATCTCTATATCTTTCAAGATTTATCTTATGTTAGCTACAAAAAAGGTTTACATCATAGTTTGTGCAATTGCCAACTCTTATGTTGATATCCTGAGTTACTCGGCTCCTAAAGCATTACTGATGCTTGGCACATGCTATTTCCTGGATAGCTCGACACCTAAACAAAATTGTATCACTCAGCACCTTATGTTACTCGGCACTTGATATCACTCAACACCTTATGTTACTCGGCACTTGATATCACTTGGCACTTGATATCACTCGGCATGTATAGTGAAAAATGGTTAAGTGTATTGCCACTCAGCTATCAAAATTATTCTTTAAACCAACAATCTCCCCCTTTGACATGAGTGGCAAAAACACTTAACTAAGATCCTGTGATCTTTGCCATTATGTATGTATCTTCTTATTTGTTACAAAAAAAATTTTAGGAACAAATAACAATATACCTTATGACTTCTTATAATGCTTTGTACACTTAGTGACTTCTGTCTTGTTTCTGCATTCTGATCAATATGTTATATCAAAATTTGTCAAAAAGTCTCAAAAAGTCTCTATCTCCCCCTTTCATCATATCATTCTACACTTGACTCCCCCATACTTAATCTCTTCTTAACACTCCCCCATACTTATTCTCCCCCTTTTTGACACTTATGTCAAGAATTCTATAGGGAAATGCCATACTTGGCCAAAAATGTACTATTTACTTCAAGGAGTACCTTCAGAGCTGCATCCCAATTTGCTAGTGCAGCATCCAATGACTTATGTTGGATGGCAATCTCTGCTGCTAGGTGTACAAGTCCATCAGATGTAGAAAGATTGGGGTCTTTCTTGAGGACTATCTCTGCATTCATCTACTCCTTGTGAAGTAATTCCAAATGAGGATTAATAGAGGATTGAATTTGCATCAATTTAGCTTTGGTGGTTGCCTTCTCTGCTACTAAGACAACTAACTCTCTTTATGTGTGAAGCGATTGGGAAAAATGCTTCTCACTCTGAGCTAGATTTGTAGGGAGTTGCATACTAGAAATCTTCAAATTTCTCTCCAAGCTCAGTATCTTCTGGCTAGTGTCCTGTGTGAATGTGGAAAAATCACACAACTTCTTGTACAGGGAAAATATGTTTCTAAGTACAGTTTTAACTGTTTCAATTTTCTTAGCCAGTTCCACTTGTGATAGTGCTATATCACCGGATATTTTATTATTTACCTTGCCTTGGAATTTTCTTTCTAACCATTCCAGTAATTTGGTGTTTGTTTCCTGGTCTTCACTAGTCACCTGGTCAACTATATCAGATAGTTGCTCTATAATTGGTCTTG
The DNA here is from genome assembly GCA_028749045.1 of Cupressus sempervirens. Classification (NCBI taxonomy): domain Eukaryota; kingdom Viridiplantae; phylum Streptophyta; class Pinopsida; order Cupressales; family Cupressaceae; genus Cupressus; species Cupressus sempervirens. The sequence continues at coordinate 60,996,099 of CM053793.1, forward strand.
ACTCATCTAGAGATTGTAAGCAGAAAGCTTCTTGAATATGTCTTTGATTTCATTCAAGGTAAGCTTGTGCTTGTGTTCTCTTCTTAGTGCTTCTTGTCTCCTTCTTCTGTCCAATGCACTCTGAATTTCATTGATCTTCTCTTCAGTGAGAGTGTTGGATTCATAATATGGAATCTTTGTTTCTTCATCAAGCTCAGGAACTCCATAGTGAAGTTTCCTTACTGCCTTTGATGAGCTTGAGCCTGGTGTCCTAATTTGTAATTGTAACCTATCAGTTTTTGGCTACTGAAGAGTTTGTGTTGGAGTACCAGATTTTGGTAATGCAACCAATGTTTGTATTGCAAACTCCTCCTTCTTGCTTGTCTCATCTTTTTCTTCAATTTGTATATCCTTTTGATGATCACTAGGTGGGGTTGAACTTGCTGACTGTTCAGATGTTTCTTTAATTTCCCCTGCTACTGTACTCGGCAGCTGAAGTGTGTCAATGACTACACTTGGTGGAGGTGGTGGTGGAAGGAATAGAATACTAGTAGTTTGTATGGTCGAAGGTGGTTCTTGTGTTTTCACCTTGAGTGCCTTTGTTTTGACTTCTAGATTTTGCAATTCATCAACACTGACCAATACAGGATTTGAACATAATTTTTCTACTAGTGATGATTGGTCAAGGATTTCTAAATCCTCTGCAGTTAATGGATTGATGTTTGGACTTGAAGTGTTTGTAACATCCTTGATTTTGATAATCTCTGCAGGTGTGATGGTGGCATGAGGAGGACTAGGAGGGCATACCTGTGTGTCTTGCACACTTTGATCTTGTGGCTCAGTTGTATCTTTCTCTTCCTCTTTCTCCTCTGTATGTGCCTTTTCTTCCTTTTCTTCTTCAACCTTCTTCTCCACTTGTTCCTTCTCTTTTTCTTTGATTCTTGATGCCTTCTTCTCCTTTATCTTGGCGCTTTCCTCTACCTTATATTCTTCATTATACACATCTTCTATTTTCTTGTAAACCATTTTCCACAATCTTGTGGATTTTGTAACTACCTCTTCAATTTTGTTCTATAAAATGTTGAATGCTCTATGTTTGGTAGTGAATATATTGTTATGCCTTTTGACTGCATTCGTTATTTGATCCTTAGTTAAATCAGGAAACAATCTTGCTAATGTCGATTCCCTTATCTCCCTTTCCATTTGTAAACAAAAATGCCATTTATCCTCTATAATTTTATACAATTCTTTAGGCATTGATTCATCTAATTCTAGAGGTGTGTGCTTATATTCAACCATCATAGCATACACATATTCCTCTAATTTATTTTGCTCTTCTTTGGTGAGATTAGAAAAATTTAGGTTCTTTAAACCTTTCAAATCATCATTCCTAATTTTTGAACATAATTTATCAATAGTAGTCTGAGGTTTGTGCCTTACCACTTGAAATTGGCTATTGTCCTCTGACTCAGTCTTTTCCTCATTTGTTTGAGGCTGGGCAAAAAAATTTCTTTTCTTTTTAGGCTCGAAAACAGTCTTCTTTGGAGTTTTCTTCTTCTCTTTTGCCTCTTCTTGGGCTTTTTGTGCTGCAGCCCTTGTAGTAGGTCTCTTTGGTGCAGGAGTAGCTACTTTCTTTCCCTTGGGTTGAGGAGCAGGAGGAGTTGTGGCCTTTCTTTTTGTGACCTTGGTTTCAACTTGTGCTTCCTCGGCTTCTTCTTCCTTAGCAATTTCCTCTTTGTCTTCTTCTAACCCTTGAGTCTGACCTTGTGGTTCATCTCCCTCATCTTCAATGTCTTCTTCTTCCTCTTGTACTGTTCCTTCTCCTTCAACACCAAATTTTCTCTTGATTTGTCTCACCAATTTTTCTTTCTTCTTTACTGCTGAGGCAGTCTTCAAATCTGTTATCAGCCTTGATTTAACAACATCATAGGTTCCAAAGGCTTTTGCATTCTTATCAACTTCTTTTGCAAGGAGGGCTATTATTGCTGCAGAGGCTTGATCAATGTCGAGTTCATAGCCTAGTGGCCTAAGCCATCTTACTCTAGGTATGACTGCTTGTATATAGGCATAATCAATATCTACAAGAAAACAAATATCTTTTTCATATTTCTCAGTCAATGAGACTGAAATCCTCATTCTTTGTTTCATGGACTGTTTAAAGTCCTCAAAGTAACTAGTCATTTGGGCATCAAAATTTTCACCCATCTGTTCAATATATCCATTGATTTGTTCAACAATTTTTTTGTCTGGACTCCATCTCACCTTACCTACAGAAGGGAATTCTTTCATTAGATAGAAAAATATGCACACCAAAACTAATCCAAATTTGCATTGAGCTCCCTTGCTCTTCCTTATAGCTCCCATATTCTCATTAATCTGTTGAAACATGAGCTTTGCTAGATCATAAGTATGATCCTTTTTTGATTATCTTGTATGCAACATCAACTGCTATACAAGGCACACTATTTAACATGCTTGACTGATAGAATTTGTGTGAAATGATTCTCACAAAAAAATCTAGTAGGGGATTTGTGACTGTATCAATAGTCATTCCTCTATTATTCCATTTAGCACCCGTATTTTTCTCTATTACTTCCCTTTTGTCACTACGCAGGGTCTTTGGCCGATCTAGGGTTAGAATACCAGTAACCCTATGAACAGTTCTCTTCATGAATTTTACTGGCCCTGACTCTAACCAAAAGGCTCCATCATGTATTCTGCTCAAAACTATGCGTACCCATTCAATTTTGAAAATAATAAAAAATTCTAGGGTTTTGGTTAATCCTTTTCTTTCTACTATTGAGAACTCATCTTTCAATATCTTGTTCTCACATAGCTTGTCATATGCATTGTAAATCTCTAAATCTCCTATGGCTCCAATTTTGCAGATATAACATCTGCGAACATCTTGGACCATAACAACTTTATTAGGAATAACTGATAATGCACCTGCGAGATCATTCTTGTATGCAACTTCTAGAATGGGCTTGAATTCAGGTTGCTTGACTTCATTACTAACCAACTGTATTTCATGACTCTCTTTACCCTTAGTGGTTCCAGACCCAGATGCCATTGTTTGCCAAACTAGGGTTTACAGTTTAAAACAAGTTTATAAACTCTATGTAGCTCAACACTTAAGTAAAATACCTCAAATCAATGACACTTGTGCTGAATCGCTGTTGAAATCTTCAAAAATGGCTTCTAAGCTGACCTTGATCTTCTCCACTCTTCTCATCTTTGCTTCGCATTTGAATGGTGGGAAGAGATCAAAAATCAAACTATGTACCCTTCAAAATAGAGTAATTAATACTCAGTGCGCTAACTATCTACTCGAAACCCATTGTGTTTCACTTTGCTCGGCTCCCATTAGTATTTCACAGCTCGACATCATCTATCAACTCGGTCGATGTTAGCAACTCGGCACCTGAAGAAAATTTTGGCAAAATTTGCAAGACTCTTAATTTTAACTTAGCATCTTTGCTTATGCTGATTTCTTCTTTGTAGTTCTTCTATCTTTTGGGACTGATGTATGATGTAACTTAGTTTATCAATCCCACACATCCATTCTTGCTTAACTTGATGAAGTGTGATCACTTGACCCATTAGGTGAAGTGATCTTTGCACTTGATGTGCTGCAATCATCTTTCTTCTTCCATGTCTTATTCATCTCACTTCTAATATGTTCAACATCTATCTTTGCCTTTTCATTGTTGAACTTAGAACTTGGCGCCTTTGACCTTGTTGGACAATTCCTGCTGACATGACCAGTTTTTAAACAACTGAAACATGTAGTTTGACTCAACCATCTTTTATAGTTCCCACTGAACTGTGTTCTTATGCAATTTTGGAGTGTATGTCCATATTCTTAACAATAGTGACAACTGTACCTAGTGTTGAATCCCAAAATTCATGGTTTGATGTCTTTGCTGGTTGATTTGATGTCCACATAGGCTTTGATCTGCATTCAAAAGCTCTATGTCCATATTTCTTGCAAATGTGATAGTGACTCTCAAATCTTGATGTCTTAGTAGTCTTGGTTCTACATTCATATGCTTGATGACCTTGCTTCTTGCACTTATGACAATGGCTTACATTCTTAGATTTATCATGCTGATGGGCATTCTTGCTTCTACATACATTAGATGTATGTCCTTTCTTTCCACAGAAATGACATGTAGGTTTGACATTTTTACCTTTATCGCTTCTATGTTCTGCACTCTTTGATGATTCTCCAACTTTAGTACTGTTGTATCCAAGTCCTGATGTATCATGGGTTGATCTTGGGGATTTCAGTAATTGCTCAAAATACTTGATGGCTTCATTGGGTTTATTGAAATTTTCTGAAATTTCCTTCTCTCTTCTTAAGTCATTTTGCAATTGTTCATTCTACATCTTTAGTGTAGAGATCTCAATGTCTTTCACATTAAGTTCATGATGAAGGTTCATCATTTGGGCAAGTGTATCCATCTGCATGTTTGAGATCCTTGTCAATTCAGTACATTTTTCTTCAAGCCTGTTTGCAAGATTTCTTTTGTCATTTTCCATCATGGCTTTATCTTCAATTGCTCTTTTCTTTTGTTCAGTGATTTCACATAACATTATGGCCTGTGATTCATGTTCCATCTTGAGAGATCTTATCTCATCTGCTTGAACTTTGTTTTTCTCCATCAGTTCTGCAATTGCTGCATCAAACTCTTTAGTATCTCCATTGGAAAATATGTTTGTGGTATCAATCTCCTTGTAGTTTATCTCATTTTCAGCTATGGCTAGATCCTTCCTTCTTTTCAATAAGTTTCTCAACTTTTTTCTAGATTCCTCCAAGTTATGCAAAGCAAGTTGCACATCTATCACCTGATTTTCAATGATCTTTTCAAGTTTGAAAACTTCCATCTTTAGATCTTTTCCTCCAAGTTGTTAGGATTTTTCTTGTGAGAACCTAATCCGATCTGATACCAATTGTTGGAATATTCAAATATGGAAAGAATACTTATGAGAGGGGGGGGTGAATCAGAAGTATTGTACTTTAACCAATAAAACTTTTAACTGAAAGTAAATTGCATGCATGTGAATACATCAAAAAAACATGAAATTGAGACATGCATCAACAACACATAACACTAGAATTTGGTAACCCAGAAACCCTCCAGGAATAAGAAGGTAAAACTGGGGTGGGGATGATACCCACAAAAATTATTGCAACAATATTTTTCAACCACTTCTGATGGTCTGCCCTATTAAAGGCCTGCCCTATTAAAGGCTTTACACTATGTCAATAGTGACCTAGTTAAAGGATTTCAAACATTTAACATGAAGTGTCACCCTGTTAAAGGATTTAATCACCTTTTGATAAGGATCTACAGATAGCTGTTAAGCCAACCTATCTACATAGGATTTCCTTTCTAATACAATGGTAAGAGAGTATTAGGTATTATAAACCTAATAGTTTGTAATCCTTGTTTGCTAAATGCAGGTACTTGTTCTGGCTCTTTCTCTGATTTTGATCCTCTGAGATCTAATTTCTGTTTTTCTACTTTGCTTTGTTCTGATCAACTGATTATTGAATTGCTGCTCTTACATTCTATGTCTCCTTTTTCTGAATTCCATTATGTTTTTCCTTTTAACACTTCCCTCCTTCTCTCATCTCTTTATTCAATGAAACTTTCGTCTTCCTTAAAAAGAGTTTGAAGACTTAGGGTTAGATATGGATCTATGATCCACATTGAATCTTAATTTTCCGCTCAATACTTTCCTTTTGCTGATTGGTTGCATGCCTTTCCAATTTTCTAATTGGCTGCATGCAGATTGCATAGAAAATGTAAAAGATTCATTCTTATCTCTATATCTTTCGTGATTTATCTTATGTTGGCTACAAAAATGGTTTACATCATAGTTTGTGCAATTACAAACTCTTATGCTGATATCCTAAGTTACTCGGCTCCTGAAGCATTACTGATGCTCGACACATGCTATTTCCTGGATAGCTCGACACTTAAACAAAATTGTATCACTCAGCACCTTATGTTACTCGACACTTGTTATTACTCAGCACTTGATATCACTCGGCACTTTATGTTACTCGGCACTTGATATCACTCGGCGTGTATAGTGAAAAATGGTTAAGTGTATTGAGACTCAGCTGTCAAAATTATTCTTTAAACCAACAAATCACTTATTGTTTCTCTCAAATTCACAAACTTAGAAATATTCTTTTAAATATTAAAAATAAAGATGTTGCTAAATATCTAACTCAAGTTGCTTTAAAGTAACTTCACTTCACCTTCCAAACTAAACAACAAAAAAACTAAAAATATCGATCGCTTCAAAGCTTACAAAAAATAGCTATTCAAATTCTATAAATCTCAACATTTTCTATTGGACTTCCTCCATTCATAAAAAAAAAATGATACTAACTTCCATTTATCTATAACCAATAGCAATTAAAAATAGCACTCAATTAGAGTTCCTCATGTTATCTATAACCAATAACAATTAAAAATAACACTCGATTAGAGTTCCTCATGTGAGTCATCTTCTTCCTCATCACCTCTAGGGGATCCACCTATTTTCTCATACACTTGTTTTCTATTTTCTATTTGGTCCATCAATTGGAATAGGGAAAAGGAATACATATTCTCATTTTGCCTCTAAAATGAGCTTATACCCATTCAAAAAAAATAGTTGTTATTGGAATAGCCATTCCTATTCCCAATATTCCATTCCTATTCTTCATTCATATGTCGACAACCAAATGGGCCCTTACTGAACTATATGATAAATTCTCAAAACATAATTTAATTGTTTGTCCATATTTCACAGAAATGCAAAAAAATTCTAATGAAAGGTTACAAACCAACAAATGATAGTTATAAAATAAATTTTGCTAGAAAAATGTGCAAATTTTGATCGTATAGAAGAAGAAATGCAATTAGAATTGAGTATTTAAGACATGAATACAATCTATTATTTTGTCATTCTAGAGTCCATTAAGAGTAATACTAAAAAGGAGGATAAATTATTCACCATGAAAAAAAAAAATCTATTAAAATAAAATATTTCTTTGGTATGTTTCACATATAACATAAGAAAAAAGAACATATTACAACTTTTTATAATGAAGAAATGTATTTAAAATTAATAAAATCTAATATAAAACATTTAGTAATATCCAAGTGATTTTTAACATTTTATTATGTACATACATACATTACTTTAATATTGTCAATGGATGTAGGACTAATTATTGGTATCATTTCATAACTCCTTGGTATGCTCAAGTAAGATCATGAGACATATTGTTTATTATTTGTTATATTAGTGTCATTTTCTAATTTTAACTTGTAATATGCACTTGCAAATATAAAAGAAGGTTGACTATCACATTAATATTATCATTTGGGAAGGTTCATTTGATATATGAGAACAAAGTGGTAACCATTGGAGAATCAACCAATCATAAACAGAAAATTAAAAAACTATGTAAATTTAATAACAACAATTTAGAGAAGCAACCATCTTATATAGAAAATAAAAAATTTAAGTAAATTTGGTAGACAACCTTGATTTAGTGAAATAGATTTAAAGAAAAAGTCAAAAAGAAATAAATGGTCTCATTCTAATCATATGTTAAGTTGTTAACATATGTAAGAATATTTGTAAATTATTTTTTATTTTTAATAAATAAAAAGAAACTAACCAAAAATGTATGTTTACTAAGTTATGCTCGCTTTTTCCTCTTTCATACATAAAATAAAATATTCATCATTATTATGAAATATTAACCAAAAATATATTAATAAATTTTATTTTAGAATTTTTTCCTTTCATTAATTAATACTATAAAAATAAATTTAAACAAGTGTTGTAGTGTTAAAAATGGTATAAATAAAGTCAAGAGCTTACAACACAATAGTAACTTGGGAGGTACTGGGTTTGAATTCGCTTAACACATAAAAATAATTAATTACAATAAAGAACAATAATTAATTTAGGCTTAAAAATGGTATAAATAAAACATTTTAATTATTAATATTCAATTAAGTTACTAAATAAAAATATTTATTTAATTTAAATGATATTAAAAAATAAAAAATAATTTCATTTTATTTTTTAATAGATAAATGGTCAAAGCCTTGTATATTATATTAGTAAGAATAAATGAAAAGTTACAGGAGCACTGGTAAAGTATAATAATAATTAATATCAAAAAATAATTTAATAAAGATTACCTTATGCATTCATATAAAATCATACTTTTGTGACTCAATAAAGATTAAATGAAAGAAATTGTGATGAATTTAAATTTGTAATAGTTACTATTGAAAAATAGTTAATACGTATCTATTATTAATTATAAAAATAATTAAATTAAACTATATTTCAACATTCCACTTTGAAAACTTTCGTATCTAACAATAATTGTGGCCACTTTAGTGACCAACAACTTGTTGCACATACCAAAACATTTTAAACTCTTTTTAAAAAATAAGCAATAAAATCAACATGATCCACCAATAAATGTTTGAAGTTTACTTGTTTTCTCAATTCTTATTCTCATATCAAAAAGAAATAGAAGATTAAAGATAAATTAAAAACTTTAGTCATAAGCCAATAGTGGCATGTTATGATGGTTAAGTTGTTGCATTGTTATCCTTGCCATCAAGGTTCAAATCTCATGGGGATGAGGTCCTCCGTTTGTGGCCTCACTGGTTCATAGCTCCAGGTCAAAGTGTTTACCCCTCTTTAAAAAAAAAAAAACTTTAGTCATAAGAATTTAAACTTCAAAGGTGTTGAAAGAAAAAAAAAAAAAAAAAGGGTCCTATAACACAATTATTTTTAGCCAATGAAATTTTGAATAAATAATTCATTTATCAAAGAAAATTAAAAATAGAAATTTGAACATTATAAAAACTATTATAATTTGCAAAAGTGAAAAAATAAAGAAATATAATTGGTGACAATTAATTTAAACTTATAATATTCTTCTATATATCTTATTTAAAGTAATCCATTTCAACTGTACATTTAAATTCAAAATTTAGAATTTAAAAATATTAAATATAGAATTATATTATATTAAAATATCTTTCCTATGATAAAAATTTTAATTGCTTTAAAATTGTTGGTAAACATATTTGTCACTTGAAAATGGCCCAACCGAGTGTATGTGGCAGCTCCCTCGTATAATATAATTTTGAAGTTTTCAAATAAAGATGTATTCAAATTCAGAAAGATACAAAGAAAGCTATGAAAATGGATGCACCAAGCAACTTTCATGCCTTTCTAAATCAACTCTATTGCTAACAAGAATGATCAAGAACTACGCTTGAAGGGCAGCATTAGCTCAGTGATGATTCAATGGTTCACTAACATTTACATCATACCATGAAAACATTAATTACAATAAGAATCAACACCTAGACAATTTAGAATTGGTAGAAAAGAGAACACAAAATGCACTTCCTTTTATTTCTTTGCACCAAGAACATAAGAAAATATGTTGATTACAAGAGCAAGAATTGTACACACTTTCCAAAAACTGCTTGGCTATCAAACTTGATTCCTTATATAGACATCAAGGTTAAGAACTACTCCTCTGTGGTTAATAACTACCTCCCAATTATGTGTTGTAGGAGGGGTTAATTAACCTCTATAAAATTAACCCCAAAATGACATAAGTCACTGATCACATAGATAGAGAATTAAAACCATTACATCACATGAAGGATAAGATATTGGCCTTATCAAAATGTCATGTACAAGAGAGAATCCCTCTTCTGTAGTGAGATGAATCCCCCCTATGTAAGATCACAAACTTTCCAATTCAATTGGGATAATGTCTTCAAATCTACAAAATAGAAAACACTAGTAGAGGAAATAGTTGGCATTTTCTCATCTTTGACATTCTGTCAACACTTGGAACCCAAGAAATTTTGGCACTATCTTCTTTGCACGAGCATTAATTAAAGAATTCTATCATTAGAAATTTCGGAGAGGAATTCTTGATAAAATTTAAGAATGTCTGAGTCAATCTCTCAAACTATGACATGTTTTCATTGAGCATTCACATAGTTTATAGTTCATAGGAGTTCCACTAACAAAATCCTCTGAGTCGAATCTATTTTGTACAAATTCTTGATTCCTTACCCTCATATGACATCCCATTCAAGCATATTGTTCCATGAGGTGGAGCCTCTTTTCATCATGTATGAGAACCACCAACCTTGTGTGTGCAAGATAGAGATTTAGCATGCTAGAAGAGCACTCTTACAACTAGCTGGTCACATGTTTGATACCTCACATATCCACTTCACTTTTGAAGTATATGATGCAATCCTTCAAATATTCACACACACAGTCATTGTGGCCTTTTGTCAACCATCTACCATCGAAGACCAAGGAATAAAAGGAATTGAATCATTATATCAAACACTTAGCTGCTTACTTTGCTACTGCATAAATTGGATCATAAGATCTGCCATAATGTTTCTTGCCATGATAGCATTATGATAGTTTCCCCAACATCGAGATTATTACTTATTCTAGACCTTTTATACTGAAGGGATTGTGTCATATAGGTCATACTGACATCTACTTTGGCTATGCTTCTACGTTCACATGTATTGCCTGCCGTCAGCAATGATATTTGGTTCAACTCTTTGTGACATCGTCTTGCATCAAAAGTCGGTTGCATATGAGTGCGGTTATTTTAGATATACTCACTCCACAAAAATCTCAACTCTTTGAACCCAAACTACAATGGTGACATTAAAACCTATACATGGATATCGTGAGGGAAGGAAAATCAGACAAAATCGTTCAGTCAAATAGTTTGCATGCCTTTCATGGGCTTCTATACCATGCACGCACATCTTCCAATATGGCCTCCAATGTTAGTAGGGAGAATATTGCATCAAGTAGCAATTTACATCAAACAACATATGCTTTACCATGCCCAAGTCAAAAATGGCATTTTGTAAAATATATGGCAAGTAATGTTGAAAATATCACCAAATAGAGATATCATGTTATGGGCATTATTTGCTATGGGCATTGTTTGGGTGGCATCAAGTTTCATCTTTGTACAAGGGAAATTGTGTAAGAACCATGTCCTACTAAAAAAATGCCACATCATACATTTTGTGAGAAAAAAATGGAAGAGACACAAATTTGAAAAATCATAAATCGTTCATTTGCATTGATCTCAAATTAAAATAATGAATTTAGCACATAGAGATATGTACAACAGGACTAAGATGTTGATCCACAATTTAACATCTTTTGAATAACCAAAAATGATCAATTTTACATTATGATGGTGTTGCTAAATCAAATCACATTTGATACCATTAATTAAATTTACCACGAAGGTTGTTGTTAACAAAAGATTATAGCATACTGACCCAAGTGTTGTTTCAGATTCTAAATGACCATCTCATGCCCACTTTACGCATGAATAATAGTAAATAATGCTCATTGAGGTTACACTTCCAAATTACATCAACATATTATAAGGTGATGTCGCAAATGTATGAAAAATTAACTATCACATAAGTCTAAGTTGTTCCAATTATCCATTAGCTAAAATATGTTAAGTACGTTGATCACATGTGCAGTGGGTTTGTTGTAATTACATTATCCAGATTCATCATCAAGATGAAAGTATAAAACTATGAAATAGGTTACTCAATGTTGCCATGTGCCCTTCTATGTGATCTAGTCGCCAAAGCCATTGAATGACAACATCCATCTACTCTCTAAGACGGAAGTGTGGCCCAAGCATTTTTACCTCACAAACTATGAAGCTTTTAACTCCCCTAGGATTCTTCCTGACATGAAGAATACCCTGACCTTGGCACAAGAAGTTTAGCTTCCCAGAACAAGATGGATTGGATGGATCTAGTGTAGCCATGAAACATACTACATGCATCCATGTGCCTAGCAGCCTACTCATCGAATTTAGTAGAGAATGAAAATTTCACTACACATCTACACATATGTAGTAAAAAAAAAAAAAGAATAATCACACACATATGGGTTACCTGGACAGCATAATTAAATGCAAAAAAAAAGTTGCTTGGCCAAGCACTTAAAAAGCCAGATTTATTAATAGAAAAAATAAAAAAAACATGTATCCATTCTACAACACTGGCCGATAGAAGAAACTAAATATGCAATATCCATTCTATCCTTCCCATTATTGCTACATTACACCCAACCATAAAGGAATTAACACCTACACTCACTCACATAGAACATACAGGCATGCAACACTGAGAGTAATAGGTATTTGTCTTGTTCTAGCTAATTTTTATTGAGAAGATAGCTCTAGGTAAAGCACTACTTCTAAAATGCACATCTGAAATCCACATACCATTCTCATACTTCTCGCTTAAAATTTTCCATCATGACCAAATATAAAAGTAACATAAACACATGTTTAACAGAGCTCTCAAATAACACCCTTTCACATGCAAGTATAGAAAGAACATCTTTTCCAGTTCACATAATATCTGAATAACATTAACTGAACACTTAAGAAATGATCTATTTACAATAACATTTATGAGATAGCTTTTTCCTCAGCCTATGAATCAAACAATTTGAAGTAGCTATATCAAGGCTTATCAAGCATGTGCTACCATGGAATGAACTGTGCTTAAGTCTTGACTCAACACCACTGAATCTAAGCTAAACTCGCATGATTTATTTTAGTTTCCTCAGAGTTCATGGAATTTAGAAAAGAATTCAGACATGTTCATTAGAGGTTCAGGTTTCTTAACAAATAAATTTAATGCCCTTGGTTTTCTATCTAGTCAAGCAACTAAATAACCTACTTTCCTTCTATGGCTGCTAGAGTATTTGTCAATGGAAGAGTTGAGATTGGGTTACATTTTTTTTTTTTCCAGAAAATAGTGGAGGAAAGCATATAATTTCCCCTACAAGTTCCACAATACAATAGTAATGTAGGTTAGAATGGTTCCATTAAAATGTTTCTGGCATTTATCAATAATTTCCCATTTTCTTCCCCATCTCCAAGATTTGAGTTCAAAATTGCATTCCGATAGAGAGGGTTTTGAATTTGAAATTTCATCCTAGCAGTAAGGTTCCGATTTTAACTATCTTCTAAAACAACAAGGTTTGCATCCAAAATTTACATCAAGAAAGCAAGGAAAGAACTTGAGGCTTCTTCATGCTTGATCCCCATTCTTTCTTTCTTTCTCCAGTTGCCATCGTTTTCTTGCTCTACCCCCCAGTTCCTTTATCCCCATCTTAACTACTAGCACTTGCACTTGAAGGAGCAAGGGGTATGCCTATAGTGACAAAAGGTGCAATCAATATAAGGTAGTGTTTCACATAATTGTTTTTGCCAAACATTTAAAAGAAATGAAAGGAAATGTAAAAGAGGAAAACAAAATAAACATAGTTAAATAATAAATAATAGGTTTGCCTATATAGTTAAATTGAAATAGTTAAATAATAAATAGTAGGGTCACATACATAGTTTGTTCTTGTCTAATTTTTCTATATATATATATATATATATATGATTAGAACATAAGATTTCTTAATATTAACTTTGGTACATGTATGGTAGTTTACCTTTTGTTAGCTATGTACATATCTAATATTATCTACATAAATATATGTAGTTATAATCATACTAAGTTATGGATGTTGAGAAATTTTTATGGAAGATAAAACATTTTTTGTTTTCAATCAAAAAATTATAACCTTTTTATAGTTATATTGATCCATGTTAAATAGTAATATTGATGTCAAGATCCAATTGTGCAATCTTCAAATCAAATTCAATGTCTCTTCTTTCATAAGTAATGGTTAGAAAGAATTCATATGTGAGAATAATTCAAGGTGATTTAAGGAAAATTCATTCAAACTACTTTTCGATGTTTTATCATAACTTATAAAATCAAATACATTTTTCTCTTAGATAGTATTTTACTATAATCTATTAAAAAAAATGTAAGCTGCACATGAGAAAATTTCACATTCCTTTTTACATACAATCCAACACCATACTCTTGAAAGATTGTTGTCTTTTTTAAATTATAATACTAGATGTATAAAGATAGACTTTTCATAGATTACAAGGAAGATTGTAAATTTATTTATTTATGTAAGATGTTTGAGGAAGCTAGATAATGAGCTTCATGAAATCTTTTCCAAAAATACTTGTCACTATCAAGACCAACACACACATAGTGATATCCTAACTTTTACTAATATGGTGTACGGTAAGCTAGTCTTTGGAGAAGACCACATTTCTAAAGTGGAAGATATTTTCCACAACAAGTCAAATTGTGATATTGCTATCATGATTCAACTATGTAGTTTTTTATTCAAACTTATGAGAACATGTTTTATGAAAATTAGTTCATATGAACCCATCTTTCATGAGAATGAATGAAATACATAACACCCATTAGATATAGGTCATACTCATAGGGATGAAGCATCATATTGATCAAAGAACATATTGGTTTCCATTTCTTTTCTTTCTTCATACCAATTTGGGGTCGGTGAGTTTAATAAATTTTATTTTTGAAAGTTAAACTATCGAAGCCAGTTCCCTAGTCAATCATTTGAGAAGAAAATATGAAATTTTTCTAGGCACGGTTTGCAAACTAAATGAGAGGAGAAAAATGTTAAATGTTCTATCTACAGAATGAGGAGAAGAAGAGTGAAGCTATGAATGGCATAGAAGTATCTATTGGAGGCTACTTCAAGTCTCTAAAAATGGTAGAACTATTGATACTTGTGGTTGTGGAGGAGTTATTCTCTGTTGTTTTAAATGAAGCAATCAAGCTACTCAATCCAGAGAACAAAAAGAAAGATGCATATTTGCTTCAATCAAGACTTTGAACAATTGGTTGATCATCACAAAATGTTGTGTCATTCAGAAGATAACAATAACTATAAATGATTTGAATACAACCCTTACACTCAAAATCTCTGAGTGTACGAAATTGGTAAATTTTGTTTATAAAATTGCTCAAGATGGAGAGTATATTATACACTTTTTTGTCAACATCTAAGAAATTGGTGACACTCATGTCATTCCATGTGATCACTACGATTAAATTAAACCAAAAACATGTTAAAACCTCGAAGATTGAAAGCATTCAAAATGGTGTGGACATTATGGAAGGTAGAGTTGTGTCTGATCCTCTATTTGTTAATAAATTATACATTTATAAGCCATGAAGATCATGTAATTCAAATATGTCAGAAATATATATCTCTAGAATAATAAATAAAGGCTTGTATATACTCTAGAAATAAAACAACATAGAAACTGTGTGGACTCCCCTCCTACTCCCCAACAAATGCCCAAAGCCAAGTCACTTCAACACCTGTTTCCCCTTCCTTGGTCTCACATTTATGGTTGATATGAGATGTATAGCTCTAGATTTTATCTAAAGTGAGCTCTATGATTTATTTCAAAGATCCCACTTAATATTTGGAAGATCTGGTATTTGATTTGATGTGAAATTTGATTTTAATATTTTACTTAAATATTTTCTAAAGATCCCATTTTGATCCTAAAATGCGATTTATCCGTTTATAATATGAAAGGACGCGTAAAAAAGGAAAACAAAATGAACATACTTAAAGTGAAATAGTTAAATACAAAGATTGTGTCAAAGTTCTTACCAAATAGTTAGAGGAAGTAATTAATAGAAATTGAAATAAAAAATGAGGAAGAGGAGTAAAAATATAATTAAGTTATTTTTTGAATTTGAATGGATTATATTTGTTGCATGAAGATTTTAAATAATTGTCATCAAAATATTATGAAATATAATGATAGAATGTAATGACAAATAATCAAATTTTATCAAATAATATAATCTCTAAATAGAGTATATAAAAATATGGAGACTTTTAACTTTAACTTCGAATTAGGTACAAAAAATGAGGTTCATAAATTTTAATTAGACTTGTTGAAAATATTTATTTTTTGTTGATATAAATTTCTTTTACTCCCTACCAAAATTAGTATGACTCAATAGGATTCTACAAAATTGAGATTTGTATAATCATATAAAATATAAATATTTGAAGATTGTTTAATTCTTTAATGTGATTGGTTAATTTAATTGAGAAAATGATTGGTTCACATACATAATTTTAAACTAAATTCATATACATTTATTATAAAAAAAGTAAAATGTAGAAGAGAAAAATAAAAAATAAAAAAGATAAATTTGTAAATGTTTATTCCTACAAGTAAACTTATATGTTCAAAGAAAAATATTAGAAGAATACCCACCTTTTTTTTTTTTGTAAGTTTAATATAGTGTATGTATTACAAAGCAATAGGCTGATATAGTATAACAAGACTTTGAAAAATCATATATTTGGACCTTTTTTAATGTTTCTCAATCTCCAAAGCCCTTTATTCATCTTGGTCAATTGTAAATGTTCTGTCTTGTAATACAATTTTTTGTGTGCTTACATTTAGTGGAGAGTATTGATGAGCTCAAGGGGTTTAATAACGAATGGTTCTTAAGGCATGTAGTACTTTCTAAAGGTTTTGCAGATGAAGTTGCAAGTAGAGTGGGCACCTTGGAGTAAATACCGTACTTAAGTGTAGTTGAGTATCATGACTAGTACCAGAATGGAATAGGTGTCCTCTCAGGAAGCTCCACTATATCACCTTTGTAGGCATCACTTATATGCAATGAGTGTTAAATGTTCCATTCATTCTCATGAGAGATTGGTTCCTATGAATCCCTTCTCATGAAATAAGGGACAATGAGTTCAAATTCATATAGCAATTTTACAATTTAACTTGCGAAAAATATCTCCTACTTACTAACAGAAGAATTTAATAGCTATCATGATTGTAGCATATGCAGAAAACAATCTATTTAGAGGACGATGAAGAACTTTCTTTGCTGCATCTTTTGAGCCTTTGTTGCTGCTTTTTGCAATTTCTTTTCATGCTTCCTCTATTTTATCTTTGCCTTCTCTTGTTCCAATTGTGTCATCAGAGCCTCCAAAGCTTCCTCCGAATCAATACGATAATGAATCAACATCACACCGTGCAATCACTGAAAGGGTTTAAGAGAATTTGTTATAGACACTTCACAAATTACTGAGAAATTTAGGGAAATAGAAGTTCAAATTACAAAGAAAATTTGTTGCCTGACTTGTTCTACCAGAGGTTTCTCCGCATCTCCGCTCTCTGAAATCTTATTTGACAGGGCCTCAAGATCCATGGAAACTAATTCCAGAAGCTTTGTCGCTCTCTTCACTGATAAAGATCCATCATGAAGAGCAGAGAGACCCTTGAGCTTATGCTTTTCCAATTTATTCTTCTTTTCACAATAGACCTTGAGAGCTCTAGCATAATATTGCAAATGGCTCTGATCATGATACGCAGAATTTATTGCAAGTCGTCTCGAAGAACAATTTCCCAAATTAGTTGCAGGAATGCTACAGCCCGCCATTGCTCCCTTGTTGGTAGCCATGGTAGAACAATCCATCTGGAAAAATTTACAAATTCACTGAGAAACACAATTGAAATCCCCAAAGAAAACACTAACTGAAATATAAAAAAATTGACAGCGCAAGAGGCTTTTTTTCTTTTTTCGCTCAATGGTCGGTAGAGACATCTTGGACTATTGAATGAGTACCAATTCATGTCTGGTGCTGTGGAATATAAATTGAGCTTTCTTATAGACAATCGATCTAAAGATTTTGGGATTGGACAATCAATCTAAAGATTTTAGAGATTTGTTGAGATCTCTCCCTTTAATGTAATTGATTTTATACGAGATTGTACATAAATCTACATAGATTTTCATTTATTTATTATTTGATGAGTAGTTTTTGAAACTAAAACAATTAATGGTATCTGGTTTCAACTAAACAGACAGGTATTGGTGAAATGCCCATCTATAATAGCCTATCGGCTAATAACTAACCTAATTCTATTTTGCGGTGGCCCCCTTCACAAGTTGAGAGCTCTGCTAAAAAATGTTAAAGAGCATATGGTTTTTATTTTTATTTTTTCTCTCCCAAGATAGGAAACAAAAAAAACACATTTATGGTGGCAACATGTAGATACAAAATACAATTTAAGTCCTTATTAAATAGTCAAAACAAAAACTTTTGCTTTTGTTTATCCATTATAATAAATCTCCCAAATATAACAACAATCTATCTAAACAATTTTCCATAATGCCACATCTATTACAACATCTAGATTCCACTTTGAGCATACAAGGTAACTTGAGTAAATGTAACATAAAAGAGACGTTAAATCCTAAGTGATGTGTGTGAATGGACACGAGATCATCCGACACATCCCCTCTTGAGAGGCATCTCTACCTTAGCCACTCTCTCATTGTGACAAATCCTGCATCCACTCAGACACTCACAACAAGTATGAGTCAGTATCCATCAAAATAATAAAAATGAACATATAAATACCATTCATTTATGCTTCTGGATGAGATTGTGTGTAAGTTGATTAGCATCAACATTTTGGATCATACTCAATGATCCATCATCAGGATGAGAGAGCTAAGAAAAACATGAGTTCATCAATAATAAAATCCATGTCACATCATCATAATGATAATCGAATGCATCCTCATCGGCAAAATAAGTTTAACATTATAACATCCTCATTATTTATTATTTTAGAACACATCCACACATGCATAAAATCATACAATGATACTTAAAATAAAATATATAAATTTTTAAGTGAGTTAAGGCAATACGCTTCATTTAACCTTAATCAAAGTTCAAAACAAAAAAGGTTTGACTGGTCAATATCACTCAATCATCACATAAGCATCTGATTAGCATATTGGCAAATGAGACGTGACAAATTGATGGCTTCCTCCACAATGTTTTGTGTTCCTGCTTTCATGACTCGCTTATGTCAGACCTTGTGTGAGATGGCATATAATCTATTTGTTACCAAAAATGTGTCTCTCAAGATATGCACCAAGGTGACATGGTTATGCTACAAAACTTGGTCTATATTTGTCTGATTACAGATCAAAAAATAAATAAATAGGATGCCAATTAATATGGTTTATTCATTGATGAAGAGTCTTTAATACATGGGTCAATTGGATTGTAGCCTTCAAGCATCCATGTCTTCGAGCCTACTATGTATCTAATTCACCTCCTCTCACCCTCATTGGGATTGCCATAGTTCTTTGACTTCAAGGCAGCCACAGGTATGGAGAAAATAATTAAGTATGCTCCATGTATTTCACTGGTGAGAGTAGTAGATGGTGGTAGCCATTTCATTCCATTATGATAGGCATTTTCCTTGCCTATTTGGTTTGATGATTTGGGACACTTGGATTCTTAACCTCTCATTTTGGGGCAAAGAGGTTATGGTTCATCTTCTAAATATGTGTTCTGGACTCCCAATTTTAGCCTTTTTAGGTGAGAGGTTAAGGTTAATGACCTATGTAATGTGTGTTTGAGAAATTTATCTTCACTGTCTTTGGCCTAAAAGGTTAATATTTTAGATCAAAACATGTGTTTTGTACCCCAAAACTTAACCTCTTAAAGGTTAACGTTAATGATGTAGATGAAAAACACATATTTTGACACATTTCATTAACCTGTGATATATTGAGACTTGGGTAGCTAAATTCAAAAATTTGAAGTGTTAGGCAGAGCTTGAGACAACTAGGTGACAAAAAACCCACAAAATCATTAAAAAGGAAATAGATTGCAGGCTCTTTTAAAACTTGAATTTAGCACATTTAACTTCATTTGGGCTCAATAAGACAAATTTTCCACGATCTGACTATTAGAGAACCAAGGCAACAAAAACTTTCTAAATGAATAAAAAACTTTCTCTCTTTGTTACAAGTTAAACCTAAAACTAAAATATAAAATTACAACAAAACTTTTTGTTAAAAATGTTTATTTTTAAAAACTATAATTCACAATAAACTTGCCAACTAGAATTTACAATAAATTTCCCATATATAATTGTGTAACTGAATGACAAAAAAAAACATTACTTACCCGTTCCTTGCAGTGGCTAAAAAAAACTTAAAATCTTTAGAGGAACATTGTTTGCAAGTACGAAATCCATAAGCCATGAATGATCAAATTTATAGCATTTTGCAGACTGATTAATTATTCCCATTAATTTACTCCCTAAAGACTTGGCTCTATTTTGGGTAGATGTGTGCACCTCAAATATACCAATCATATTTGGACACGTTTTCAGACCAAGTATAAGTTGTTGGGATGTTCTTGGAGGAATAGAAATATGCCATGTGTAAATGGAGAACAATTTTGTGTGTTGCAACGGAAAGTATGTTGCCACATGGCAAAAAATGCCACACAAAAACTTATGAACTACTTCGAAACACTATGTCCATGTCATCATTTCCTAATTTTAGTGATTCTTTTACCAATTCATTCATTGAATTTAAAAATATTTTAGTTTAGTTCATATTTATTTTAGACTAGGAATTTAGGGCTCGTTTGGCTACAAGAATTGTCGAATGTGACATTCATCTATGCTAGAATAAGTTGTCTTCTAGTATTCATGCATTTTTAAAATAAGTTTTTGAATATCATTCGGACTTGTTTGGTTGATCTAGAAGAGGAGTCAACGATGCATATTTTATGTTTGGTTGCAACAATTCAAATAGGAATTGGAATAAGTTTTATTTTAAAATTTTAATAAATTTTTTTTCAGTTTGGTAATATTTAAAATAAACAAGATTTTTTATTTATGAAAACAAAAAAAATTATTAATTTTTTAAAAGTCAAATTATTTTGATTAGCCTTTATTTTATTTTTTAAATTGACTTTATAAGTAAAAGATAAATCACAACCTTTTAAATTCATCAAAATTCAAAGGACATATTATATTGTATATTATATAAATTTAATTTTAAATTAAATCAAATTATTTTAATGAGTATAAGATCAAAACTAAAATCATTTTATTTTTATCTACATTAAAGAAAATAAAAAATACAAATAAGTCGAGATCATCAATATGATATTTAAATTATCTTTTAACAAAGTTTTAATTATAAGACTAAACACAATATCTATTTGTAAAGATAATTTTATGAAAGTTTAGAAAAGATATCAAATCTGATATTAGTTTTTTTTGTCATTTAAAAAAAATGCATATTGAACGTTAAATAATATTAAATGAAGTGTATCTAAACTATCGAGAGGTCTAGACGTAGGGAAGCAATAAGCTCTAGGCAGACTTAGCCTTTCTCAAATGTTGCAGGGCCTCTAATCTAATCCCATTTTTTGTTAGTATCCACCATCATTTGTGGAGCATGCACACTAAACATATATTCTTCCAAGCAAGTCTCTTCTTCCTCAAATCTATCATCTAGTCTACAAGGAGGATTATCAACCACATCAATGCTAGATTAATGCCTCTTTACCTGGAGCTTGTTACTTCCCTGCATCCAAACATTTGGATATGTTTAGATACATCTTTATTTTCCATAGCTCTAGGATGCCAAGTAGAGTGCATCATAACACAAAAGAATAATTTTTTTCTATGTTAGAAAGATTTGTAGTTAGCATTATTCTTCCAGCGGTATCCTTCATTCTACGTACCCTCAACCTTTGAGAGCCCCTGTTGGGTCGAATCATAGTCATTCTTTGTCCGCTGACTTGTCTCTCCTTGAGGCTTTTAACTCCAATTGGCAATAGTTAACAGGAATCGGTCCTCACCTAGGGGACCTCATCCTTTGTTGTCTTCTAAGGTAAAGGAAACACTTGGAGTGAGCCAATATGATTCACCAGACACCAACTAGCATGGATCACTTACTGAAAGGCTCTCTTTCTCATATGGAGGTTCACTCATGATTGTGTCCTCCCAATTGCATATGTATTAGCTACAAACTAGCACAAAGATGGCTTTGCTTCTCACATCTGTTACACATGAGGTTTGATCTCGATCTGGTGCACTAAGTGTTGATCTCCAATGTTCACCTTCTCACAAAGGCTCCTTACTAAATCTCACAAGTACATACAAAATTCCCTCTTATAGTTCTCTTTGTGTGTGTGGTAGTTATGTCATTAAATGTATTGATGGTGATTCCCAACAACTTATCTCACATCAAACCCCCATCTTGGTTGAGTCGGGTCTTGTCGCCAGTTGTAGCTTTGAGTAACCTATGCAGTTGTCACGTATGGAGGCTATAGTCAACCTGGGTGGTACTTCTAAATCTCTTTTGATATCCTCATTGAGTTCGATGCCATATCTCTCATCTCTTAATTATGGACCCCCCCCCCCCCACTGTGTGGGTGCCACATGGTTGGATCTTTCCCTCCTAATCAAATTGAGCTTCCCCCTAACCAACCTAGGAGCAAGGGGTTGGATCCCATGTGGCCTCCTCTTCTCTTCACTCGGTGGCTAATTGGGAAATAGGTTGGTAGTCAACCTATCTAATACCACCATAGACCCCCTTTATTACAACTTGTTGAAGTGAGGTCTCAATTTTTCCCGTTCCCCTCGCTCCATCCCTCACTTTCATTTTCTTCTTGAGATTGAGAATACTATCTGATCCCTCCCATCTAGTGTTGCTGAAGAAGTTAGGCAAGATTGTGTTGTTGCTCTGTAACATGTCGAACCGCCTAGACACAACACCTCTAGAGCTAAGTTGCTTGCTTTTAGTGATTTTATCAATAACTATGATATTATTATTACCAAGGTGGACAAGGGTAATTCCATAGTCATCTTGAATAGGAAAGACTATATCTCTAAGATGCATGACTTATTCTTAGATCCTAGTAGTTACAAGATCCTCTCTCGTAATTCATGCTCTAGTATCTTGAATAAAGTCAAAGATTTCATGTCCAACTCCTCCTTTGATGATGTGATTAAGAGAAAATTAGTGCCTTCTAAGGAAGTGACCCCTCGCATATATGAGGTTCCAAAAATTCATAAGGAGGGTGTTCCCTTGCGACCTATTGTTGACACCATTGGATCCCCTATGTACTCATTACCCTCGTCTTGCCAATATTATCTCTCCTTTATTGGGACATTCCAACTCTTTTGTCAAAGATTCTTGCCATTTTGTCCAATTCATTAAGGATTCCAAGTGGAAGTAAGGTGATATCTTGGTCAATTTTGATGTTGTTTCTCTCTTTACCAAGGTTCCTATTCATGACTCTATTCAAATTGTGGGGTGCAAAGTTGGGGATGAGATTGCTAGTTTGGTAGAGTTTTTCTTGAGATCAACTTTCTTCTCATTCCAAAATGTCATCTATGAGCAAGTGGATGGGGTGGCGATGGGTTCTCCCCTTTCCCTGATCATAGAAAACCTCTATATGGAGTATTTTGAAGAGATGGTTATCCACACATTTCCCCTCAAACCCAAATGGTGGAAGCATTATGTTGATGACACCAATGTTTGTTGGCCTTATAGGCTGGAAAACTTGAGAAGTTTCACAAGCACATCAACACTTTGGCCCCCACCATTTCCTTTACCAAGGAGCTTGAGTCAAAAAATAAGTCACCCTTCCTTGATGTTCTTATCATTAAGAATTCCTATGGTGCATTTAGTTGTCAAGTGTATCATAAAGCCACCCACATTGGCTTGTATCTCCACTCATCATCCCATCACCACCCTTCCCAAAAAGTTGGTATCCTCAAGACTCTTTCCCTTAGAGCCTATAGAATTTGCAATGTAGAAAACTTACCCCAAGAGCTTGACCATCTACGCCAAGTTTTCAAATTCAATGGGTACTCTCATAAGCAAATCTCTAAAGCTCCAAACTAAGCCAAGTCCTCTTATTTTTCTTGTGGTAATCATAAGAATTTCTTAAAACCACCTCCTCTTAATGTCTCTCTTCCTTTTATGGAGGGCATCTCCCAAAAAAATGGCAAAATCTTAACCAAAATGGGTCTTTGTGTTGCCTTCAAACCCCTTTCAAAGTTAAGAAATTGTATCTCCCTTCTCAAGGATTCCCATAACTCTCTTCTAGACTCTAGAGTCTACAAGATTGAGTTCTCTTGTGGCATGCCCTATATAGGTGAAACATGTTGCTCTATTATCACTAGGATTCGGGAGCACAATGCTAATATCAAGCATGAGAGGGTACAAAAATCTACCCTAGTAGAGAACGTGTCTTCTACCAAACATCATATTTGTTTGGAGAATGCCAAAATCTTGTCCATGGAGGACAATTATTTCAAGAGGAAGTTGAAAGAGGCCATTTCCATTAACTACCATCCCATTAACCTCATCCATGATGATGGGTAGTCCATTAACCATTATTGGTGCCTCATGCTCGATACACTTGACAACCTCCATTTTGGCATGCTTGAGAGACCCCACTATCCTTGATGCTTTGTTGGTCCCCCTTCTTGATCTCTCTTCTTTTTTTTGGTTTAGTGTCAAGTTCCTTTTTACCCTCTCCCTCTTTGTTGCTCTTACCCACTCTCTCTATCTTGCTCTATTTGTTTTCCTATTGGTTGGTGAATCTATTCTTGTCTACTTCTCTCTTTATTGCTCTCTCTCTCTCTCTCTCTCTCTCTCTCTCTCTCTCTCTCTCTCTCTCTCTCTCTCTCTCTCTCTCACACACACACACACACACACACACACACACACACACACACACACGCACACAATGCATTATGGACATGCATGAGTGTTGAGATTGGTACTAGATAGCAATGAGGTTGGGTTACTCTGGTATATATGGTTTTGATAAAAAAATTATGGGGCTATCTTGGTGGTTTTTTATCTCTCTAAACTCTCTTTCTTTTGATTTTATAGTAACTAATTTTTGGTATTTTTTAATGTATATAGTTACCTACACACACACACACACATGTACATATACATGTATATGTATATGTATATACATATACATGTATGTATATGTATATGTATATACACATACATGTATGTATATGTACACACACACACACACACACACACACACACACATATTTATTTATTTATGGATAAGTGTCTTTTGATCTTGTTGGTTATTTATTTGGTCAGTCTACTTGCTTTTAGATTTATATAGGTGTATTAGGACTTCATTTTTATCTACGTGTTTTTCTCTGCTGGTTTATGGTTTGCCTTAAAATTTATTTTGCATTTTGTATTCACCTTTATATTTTCATGTGTAGTGGCATAGATAATTTCTTACATATATATTATACATACACATATATGTGTGTGTATACACATAGACAGATACACATATATATGCACACACACATATACATAAATATATGTATATATACATAACTATATATGTGTGTTTGTGTGTGTATATATATATACATATACATATACATATATGTATATGTATGCATATGTATATGTATACATATACATGTATATATGTATATATGTATATGTGTATATGTATATATGTATATATATGTATATGTATATATGTACATATACATATACATATGTATATATATGTATGTATATATGTATATGTATATATATATATGTATATAGATATATGTATATACATATGTGTGTGTGTGTGTGTGTGTATGTATGCATATGCATACATATGTATAAATGCACACACACACACACACACACATATATATAGTTCTTTTTTTATGGATAAGTGTCTTTTGATCTTGTTGGTTATTTATTTAGTGGGTCTACTTGCTTTTAGATTTATATAGGTGTATTAGCACTTCATTTTTATCTATGTGTTTTTCTTTGTTGGTTTATGGTTTGCCTTAAAATTTATTTTGCATTTTATATTCACTTTTATATTTTCATGCGTAGTGGCATAGATAATTTCTTACATATATATTATACATACACATGTGTGTGTGTGTGTGTGTGTGTGTGTGTGTGTGTGTGTATACACATACATGTATATACACACATGTATACACATAGATAAATACACATATATATGCACACACACATATGTACATAAATATATGTATATATACATAACTATATGTGTGTGTGTGAGTGTTTATATATATATATATATATATATATATATATATTTATTTATTTATTTATTGTGATAAGTGGTCTATTGTTCTTGTTAGTTATTTATTTAGTGAGTCTACTTACTTTTAGATTTTTGTGCATGTATTAGGATTTTTTTATTTGTGTGTTTGTCTTTGTTGGTTTGTGGTTTCCTTCAAATTTCCTTTTATTCTGCTTTTTATTTTCAATTACATATCTTAATACATAGTAGCATAGATAAATTTATTACATACATGTGTACACTTACATTTATATACATATATGTAAGTATTACATGTATGTAAGTTTATATACATAGCTATATAGATATGTATCTAATATATATACATAAACTTGACTCTAAAGTAGACATATAAATGTGTGTGTGTGTGTGTGTGTGTGTGTGTGTGTGTGTGTACGCGCACACACATGTCTACTTTCTTTTATTGTAAATTTTGTATGTTTTTCTTGACTATGATTTTTTATTCTTTCTATTTTCATAATTTTGTGAGCTTGGTTCATTATTTTTTTTGGGTTTTTTTCCTTTTTTCTACTTACTTTGTTCATTTATATATTTTATTTATTTTTGTCCTTTATCACTTATATCTCATTTTCATTTTATTGGGTGGTGCACATTTCATTTATGTTTCTTTTATTCTTTGTATGGTTTTATGTGCTTTCCCCTTCCCCTCTTATAGTTCTTTAGAAAGGTCTAGTCTGCGTATTTTTACCATCCTACACTTTCTCATCTTGATGATGGATCATGTAGTGTGATTTGAAATGTTGATGATAAAAAAACACACACAGTCAAATCCAGAAAATAATTTAGTTTAATATAATATTTTTTAAAAAAATTTGATTTAATGTAGATTTAAAAATATTTTTTGAATGCTGGATCATTTCTTTTTATTTAAGATATTAATTATGACTTGGAATTTTTATTTAAAAACATATGAATAAACCTAAAAACATTTTTATATACTACTTTATGTACATTTTCTACACTAATATATAATATCAAAATATTTATATTTAAAAATAAAATAAAAATATATTATAAATAATATCATGGTAGTAGATGGACTCTAAATTATAAATGATTGAAACTTATTTTCATGTTTTTGGGTAAGATTACATGTTACTTATTATCTCTCAAAGAGGGTTAAGAATGGGTAGGTCTAATAGATGGATGCATTATCAATTTATAAATGTTCACTTTAAACTAGAAAAAAATGAGCTTTCAAAATGGTACTCTTAAATTAAATTAATTTTTCATACAATATTTCATTTGTCATAAAGCTCATAGTTAAGGCAATAATTGTGAAGAGCTATGAAAACTAAACTAGCTTTCCAGCACTAACTATGCAAATAGTTTCTTCTCTTTTTAACCTTGCTAGTACTCCTCATGGGAGGCAAGGACTCTAGCTTCAACAGAGTTCTTGTTAGAGATAGTACTGATAATACTGGTGTAGGAGCACATCTACGATTTGAGAATTATATTGCAACAAGAAGTTTGGTGGCGACAAGAAGACAACCTACAATATGACTAAAATGTAGGGCACAAAGCAAATATCAAAAAGTTTTGAGTTTAAAATCTGAAATTTGAAATGTTTGTGTGTGTGAGTTTAGAGTTTTATGTTTTAAAATAAATGTCCTTTTTTTTTTTGTGGTGGAAATGTTTAGGTGGCATTCTTATAAGCCTACCCAACATTATTCACTTAGGACTTAGTATGAGTTTATTTTAGTTTATTTTGGGTGTGTTAAAGGTTTCTAATTTTTGAAAATGTTTATGGGAAAATCAAAAGGAAGAAAATGATGAATATTCTTAAAGCATCATGTGTAGGCATTCAAAATGTAATCGCCACAAGAAAGCTATGATGGCTATTTGAGAGTTACATTAGAAGGTTTTTCAAAAAGAAAAAGAGTGCATATTGGAGATTTTTGGAGAGAGATTTTTTTTTTGGGAGAAAGTGAATAGAATGAAGTTCTTGAGTTTTCCTGTAATTTTCTTAAGTTTCTAGTGTTGTATAGATGTGATTGTGTAGTATTCTACATACATTTTTCTATTTGTATTTAGATCAACATGTTGGAAGAATCTGAAAATCAGATCTTAATAGTTTAATATTTTCTTATTGTTCATTTCCTATCAGCCATATCTCTCTGTTGTTTTGAGAGTGCTCTTTGCATGGGGGTTTTCTAAAGATCCTCCAATGGTCTTTGTCGGCCATTGGAGGATCCTCTGTAATTTCATGCATTTATTTATTTCTATATTGTTGTCTCATATCAGGTTATAGGAAAACCTAGTTGTAATGCAGATTTGAATGGGCAACATCTTCATGTGTTGACCCTCATTTCATTAAATTTCTATGCATTTTCTAAAATTTGCATTCATGCATGTGAAGCCTTAAGTCATGCATTTGATTTTCTAAAGGTTCTAAAATCCCTCTGCATCAAATACCTTACTAATTGGCACTAAGAGATTGTTAGAGGGGATAAACAATGAGGCCAAAGTTCAAGTGGCTCTCTCAACAATTCAAAAGACTTTATAGTTTAAAGTAAGAAAGCTATACTTAGAGGGTGAATCATTGATTATAATTATTGCAATATCAAAAAGAGCATCTCAACTTTGGTATTCGAATAAATATGTGAAGATCATTGGAGTTATGCTTGATGATTTTGAGAATTATAAGGTCACACATGTGAAGAGGGAAGGCAACTCTAAAATAGATGTGATGTCAAAAATGGGAATCAAAATGCTAAAATGGGGAAAGGGAGAATTCATGGAAGATTTCAGATATTTGAATGTGGCATGGTTGGACTAGGATGATGGGGTCAATCCCAAAAATGATCTCATAGTGAATTCAAAAGAAGGCACAAAGGCAAAGTAGTAGCAACAGATAGTTGCTCAATTCAAATGTTAATGTAATTTAAATTATAAGTCCCATTTATGCCGACTAGCTCTTAAAATAGTAGGTCCTAACTTATGTCAATCAATGGTTGCAATAGTTATAAGTTGGCATCAATGATGAAGGAGGCCTGCCGGTTACTCATGTGAGAGTACTGAGGCATTAGAAGTTGGATATGGGATGGAAAATCTACCAGAAACTTCTAGAAGAGGTAAGTGTTGAATTATCAAGATCACTACAAATGTACTAACATTGCCATTGTTATAGGTGTGTTCCAAATGTATATTTCAATCTCATATAAATATGAGAGGAGGAGACATGTAGCATGGAGATACATGTCTCTATGGTTTAATCATCATTAATTAATAATATACTAACAAAAATAATAATATGTATAACTATATATATATATATATATATATATATATATAAAATTTAACATGGATAAGTATATATAAGAAATGATGATTTACCAATAACAATAATTTATCTCAAATCGAATCCATCCAACTAAAGCTACAACCTTAACACTCCCTCTTAGCTAGGGAGGATTTGTAGAACACATTATGCTCTTAAGTATATGAAGATATATCATCTCACTATGATATTCTTGGAATAGCATATTTAAGGATATCAACATAAATCCATCAACTTAGACATTATCTTTCAATATAATCTAAAGTATGATTCAACAAAAATATCAATCATATGATATTCACCATACATATATTCTTTTGGTATGTGCATTGGCATCAAATCCTTGATGCCTACCAAAAGAATATGTTATATCCTAGAAGGATATGAGTTATCTCATTTTCGGCACTCCAGGACAACAACTTAACAAGAAATCATAATGTCATGGTCTCTATCATGAAAAGTGTCATGATCTCTGACACTTTGCGACAACAACTTAATGAAGTTTGATTATGATATGTTTGTTATCCAATAATAGGTCTACCATTTATAATATTTTCACCTTACAATGGTTACCTTCTACTTATATATATCAATGAAAGCTTGTCACCTTTCATTACATATCATATGCAAAATAGTAACCACCATGAACCATGTAATGCCCTGCCCGGAGATCCTTGGAAACAAGGGTTCAAATCAAGCCAAGATATTATTTTTTTACAAGTATGAATGCACACGACAACATCATACAGGGATCACAACGATCGCAACGGAAGACTTCAACACAATCCCGGCAACCAAAGAATCTCTGAACGCCACTACCAAACTGACACACACAAACAAAGCCAACAATGAAAACAACAAGATGAGGGCACAAGAAATGACCACTCATCAACAAAACACCAAGCTGGGGTAAAATGCAGAATCTCAAAATTTGGCTAAGTCTGAAATCCTGAAGCCCTGAAAATTGGCTAAGTCTGGATTTCTGAAGCCCTGAAATTTTCTAGAATTCATAACTTATCTCTAAGAGGTCTGAAACCTATCTCAAACGATTTGTCGCATATATTAAAATATATCTTAAGTATAAGGAATTAAACTTATACTTAAACAATATATTTTAAACCCCAAGAGACTAAAACAGAAACATGAAAACTCGATTTCAAGAGAAACTGACAGAATTCAAAATGCAACAGCATAGGGTCGAAGAATGCCCAAAAGGGTATCCAAAACCACTCTCAAAAAGATTGGATCACGAAGAAAAGTTCCCGCTGATGGCACCCGCAGGTTTTTCACAAAAATCGTGCGACACTTTTTACTATGGGAGGGCGATGCTTCTCCTTAAGGCGTGCGACATTCTTCCAGTGTCGTACGACATTTCTCAAGAAGGCATGCGACACTTTTTAGCATCGTACGACATTTCTCAAGAAGGCGTGCGATACTTTACAGTGTCGTATGACATAGTTTGCATGGGCGCGTGATACTTTTTAAAGTGTCGCACCATGCTGAACAAATGTCGCCCATAGAAACACGAAAACACTCCCAAAAGCAAAAAAGACCAAAATAGGTCCACACCCGCCGTGCTGATGGAGATAATGATCCAACCACAAACACACATAAAACACAACATCCATGGCTAACACTCACGCCAGACAATATGATGGTTGAACCAAGAACCTAAGACAATGCAAGGAGTACAGGTCCTAGTCAGACACTCAAAAAGCTACTAAGTAGGGACTAACATCATGGAGAGTCGCTTGGCATCAAAAAGCCCAAGCTTGGATCGTGCAGATTTAACATCCCTCAATGGAATGGCTCGGCACAGCATTTTATTATCTTAAATTTTATTACTAGTCACACATTTTCTTTAATTATCACTTATTTAAAACCTCATATCCTCCGCTAACCCTCTGGGCACAATGATCACCAGGCTGCGAGATAGAAGCCCCCTCCATATGCTACCCTACCCTACCCATGCTCATCCTACGACAAGTGCCCGTGGGCATGCATACTCCCATCCCAACCCCAATGATCATAACTTTCGGCAAATCCACGGAAGATCGGGCCTCGTAAGTCACCCAAAAAATGTACGTGTACGTACTCGTGTGTGGCGCACCACCATCACGAAGATCATAACACAAGGACAGGAATGAGAACACAATGCAAAGACAACACCCAACTGAAAGCAACACGGGAAGGATGGATTCTACACGAATCCCAAAGCCAATAAAATCGTACATCATAAAATCACTCAACCGGCCTCAATTCGAGAGTATGGATTCTACATGAATCCCAATGATGTAACAAGACCAAAAATCATGAACTCACTCAATCGGCCTCGATCCGAGAGTATGGATTCTACACGAATCCCAATGATGTAACAAGACCAAACATCATGAACTCACTCAATCGGCCTCAATCCGAGAGTATGGATTCTACACAAATCCTAGCGTTCATGAAACAAAAGCAAAGGTCCAACAAAAACATAACAAATATAAAATCACTCAACCGAACACAACGTCGGGAGTACGGATGCAACACGCATCCCAATGCAACATAAAAGTGCTAAAGTGGTTTGAATGATATTCAAATGGATCATCAAGGTCCACAACCCACATTGTGCCAAGAAAACTCGAGAAAACAGGGCGGCACACAAAATGAGGTAAAAACCCCAAAAATTTGAAAAACTTCAAAATTAAAACCCATTTGGCCTTTGGGTTCAAAAATCCCAAAAATCCAAAAATAAATGAAATCGGACACCGTATGCAAAAACGGCCAGCATAACGGCATAAAATCCCAAACCCTCATCTCAAAAAATAGAGAAACGTTCATACCCATCCAACCGGGTAGAACTAGCATACAGAAATGGAGGGGAACACTAGTTCTCAGCCTCCAAACAAACGGCTACCAAAAATAGAAGCAGAAATGAAGCAGAACCAATAAAACGGAAAAGCCCTACCTCACAGCCAAAAGGGCAAAACGGGAATCTGAACCATAAAATAAATATCCCGCAGAAGTAGCTAAAAATCGCGGCAATCCAAATTTTCTCCGAGCTGGATCCAACGAGCCCAACCTCGTGACGATCCCACGCCCGTAGCTCCCACAACGAACAAAACAGTAAATCCTCATGAAGAGGATTTTGGGTTTTACTCTCCAACTTTCCAATTCAAAAGTGAGAAGTGAGGAATTAAATTCCTTTTTGGATATTTATTCACTTTTCAGGTGAATAATCGATTAGGGCATTTAACCAGCCAATCTAGTTAAACTCCGAATCGACCCAAACGAAAATAGGCTATTCCTATAAATAGGAATTCATCTATGGCAAAGCTGCCAAAAATTAAACTAAATCAATTTAAAAGCCCGAAAACCCAAAAACACATAAATCACCTTAACAACTTTTGTGACAATGCGAACCTCTAAATGCATAGACACGCTTACAGGTCTAATCACATAATGCAAATGAGTTCGGATTTAATAATCACCGAAAGGTTTAAATTAAACATTTAATTAAGGATACGTCGACCATACAAAGGCGACATTGGTAAAATATGAACGGTTGAATCACTAACTCCATGTGCCACTGCCAGGGATATAAATCCTGCACACTAAACAACACGAACAAGTGCAATTGCATATAATAACATAGCCAAAGCAATAAATGCATTAAATCACCTAATTTAACCATTTATTTAATTATATTAAAATAATCTATTTACATCACTCACATTCGCAAAAGGCATAGTAACGCAGGAATGAAGTAAATAACCATAGCATTAAATCCATCACATAACAAAATCAGAGGTATGTCCAAATACCAAATAACCAGATAACATCATAAAACACACTGTCATCTCAAAATGGCATCATCATGCAATATGATTAACTGAACAGCATAGTAGTCTATTATCTATGATACTGGAATCAAAGAGTAACATTCGACCCTCAGGTCATCTCAAATGTAAAACATCACATGAGTAACAAATATCTCTCTAATCAAAATATAACAAGGTAAATGCCTGCAGCACATAACCAAATAAATCAACATGAACAATCCATTCTAATTACTTAAGCATTTATAAATGATTGATTACTCTGCATTAAAAAGGCATTTAAAACACATAAGCAAAAACAGTCATAAACATGACTAACCACTGCTACAGGAACCTAGTCCAGTGTAGCATGGTAAAAAGTACACAGTGCAATCTCTGCACACATCTCAGGGTAATCACGGAACAACCTCATAATACCACATCGATCCTGGTAACCACTGGCACAAACCTCAGTGAACCAAAAATCACATCATAATCTCAAAGATCAGTGAAAAGCATAATCAAAGCAACTGATAAAGAAACATAAATCCAAACACCTCAACGGTGTAGACCACTCAGGGTCACAATCATGATCCATCACAACAAAAGATCAGCAAGGTTGCATCCATCAGGATGACTTACAAAAGTCAAATGGGAGAGGCACTACAAACCAAGTCAAAGGGTGGTACAAGGGCTTTCACCTCAATTCTCTCTCATAGAGAAGAATACATTACAATGAATTTCACTTAGAGCATATCCCTCATATAGAAGATATCATTCACAAAGGATTGCACCTAAAAAATTCTCCCTCTAAACAATGGTCCTAGGAAGTCATGTCTTGTAGTTACTCCCTTTGAGACTCTCTTCACCCAAGGATGCCTATCAAACTCCCTCTGATATTAATCTTTCAACCTACAGGTAAATTTATTACTTCATTGTGATGTATACATGTGTAGGTCCATCACAATCATGTAGCCATACACGTGTGTTGAGTTACTACCATAAGATTGAGTCTGCACAATATTTGGTAGCATGCATAAAGTACCAACATATTTTTCTTGCAAGATCATCCCTACACATAACTCTTATAGCATGTATAGAATTACAAATAGGAAAGAGATTGCAATGAGAAGATAAATGTAAAATATAAGAATACTTATTTGCCCATGAGGGTTCATTAATATTTGATAATGGAACATCTCCTTTCTAAAGATGGTTCAAGTTTGAACTTTGATGGTGTCCCTTCTCTGACATATCACCTATAAAGATGGTTCAAATGGGAATGGGACATTGATTATCATTCCTCCCTACAATGTAAGATTTTCATTGATTATGTTTTATGGAGTTTCTAGTCATGATCAAGTCCAATGAGAGATAATATTACATGAATGATATTGTAGACACCTAAAATTGTCCAAATCCCATTTCCTAGCCAATTACATAAATATTTATTATTTATTTAATTACCCTACCTTTAATTAAATAAATTTTACATTTATTTAATTATGTTCACCCTTTCCTTGATTTAAATAAACTAAGGTTTATCTAAATCCTAGCCTTTCTTTGATTTAAATAAACTAAGGTTTATTTAAATCCTAGCCCATTCACTTTAATTAAGTACTTTTTTTACTTAATTAATCATTTGCTAAACCCAATTGGAATTAAATATTACATTTAATCCTATTTGAGCACATGGCTCCTACCTTTAACTCTAACCTAACTCACCTTTCTAAACCTACCCACTTCCTAATCATGCTTGCTTTGCATAATTGCCTAGATAATCACCTCTTAATCCTAAGTGTGTGCTCAAACATGTGTGAGGAATCCTCACACATGTGTGAGGGATGTTCACACTTTCCTCACCCATCATGTCTCCCATGCCTCTTGCACCTTGTCCTCTTACATGAGAGTCAAGGTGTCTCACATATGTGTGAGAAGCCATGCTTCTCACACCTCTTGCACACTCGTCCCTTTGCATGAGAGTCAAGGTGTCTCACACCTGTTGCACACTTGTCCTCTTGCATGAGAATCAAGTTGTCTCAAACATGTGTGAGAATCCATGCTTCTCACACCTCATTGATCATGTCACCATCAAAGGTTTCTCACACATGTGTGAGCATATTACCCCCTTTGAATGGTCAAAACCCTAATCCACATGGAGTCTACTTGGCCTCCACCTCATAGACACCTCATCGATCCTGAGGGATCCTAGCCCTTCATCTTGCATTCAATCTCAGTCATCCATTGCATCTCATTTCCTATAAAAGGAGAGCCCTCTCCTCATTTCATAATCTACCATCTACCTCATTGTTATGTTGCAGGAATAGTGAGCAACCACATCCCATAACATGAAATCATCTCCACTTGGTGATTTCATGAGGTTTGCATTAGTAGATTAAGCTCTTTTTATTTCATGTCATTCTTAGTTACATGTTCTCTTGCATATTTTGAGGTTTGCATAATCATGTAGGAATAGATGCATTAGTTACTTGGTGTTCATTCTGTTTGTTACATTTTTATGCAATACAGATATCAACCTCTATGTCATATCAGTATAGCTCTCTTCATGGTGAGAGAATTATCACACATACATGCACACTAAAAATCCCAATGTCCAAGTGTGATTTTATTTTCACTATTAGATTGCAAGCTTCATCACATCCATCTAAAGTTTGAGTATCTTCTCTCGTAACATTGCCTTTTACACTCAAATCGCCCTACAAATCATATTACTTGCATGATTTTTAAGTTTTTTCATTGTTCCATTGTATAATTAATGAATGAATCACATGAATTTTTGGTCTTATTGTAATCATTTCTCTTATATAACTCTCTATTCAAAATCTCTTATTCATATATATCAAATAAAGGATTTGAATATATATGTTTACTCCTTTCTTCGTAGTCTATTATTTTCCATTCACTTACCACTTTTGCTTTCAAATATGATATAAATTATTTAATTTTATGCACTTTACACCATCCATTAAAAAATATGCAACTCTCCATAAAATTCATCTCTTTATTAATATACTTTTTAATGACTTGAGAATAATTGTAACATTGTTTTATATTTTAATTTATTTAACCATATCTGCACCAAGTCTTCCTTGTACATATAAAATTTTCTCTTACATGGCACCTTTAATCAAACCTTTTCTAAAGTCTCTATACTCCACAAATAATAACATGAGGTAGATATGACGCTCATATCTTGTTTGAAACTGTTTGAAGATCATAATGCCATTCACATCAATTGTCTATATAACTTAGAGCAATATGGGATGCCAAATCCAAAGCATAAGGTGATTATATGTATATATATGAGTTGACACATTATCATACTTTCTTCCAAAATATTCAATGGAAGATATGATGTTAATTATTTTTGTTGTGAAATTATAGTCTAAGAGAGGCATCTTATCCTCCATTATCTACCATCACCATTGATCATTAATCATTCCTTTTAATATTTATTGGCTATTATATCCATTCATATATCCTTTGACTTGGGTGCTTAAGATTTCATTTCTTCCTTAGTGATGAAGATTGATGAATCTATTTCACTTGTAACTTTCATTGCATCTCTCTTTTTCCAATTCGATCAACATATTATGAAGTCATTGAAGGAGTATTTTATATATTGCCTTCCCTAGAATGCTCACTACCACATTATATTGCATTTCATCATATTGGATGAGGTTTCCCATATTTGATTTAATTTATGTTTCCCATAATCATTGTTTTTCTCTATTAAATATAATTATTGTTCTTCTTCTTATGCTCACTACTCAAACATTATTGTTGTTTGTGTCTTTGTAATGTTCCATAACTTCTTATTATATGCCCCTTCTTGTCTTGTTAAGCTAATCCATAAAATCTCTTTCTTGAATATCTTTGAGATTGTCCTGATGATGATGATATTCAAATTGGTATTTTCTTTTCCTTGCATTGGAGATGATTTATGGATTTTCCTTCTTGTTATTCAATGCCTCTAGAGCTGATCAATTCATTGACTCCTTGTATCGACACTTTCCTTCTTGTGATACTTCGCTAACATTTACTTCTCTCTTACCAGTTGATGATTCTTTGTTGTTTCGCTTTAAATCTATAGGATGATAGGATCATGATCGAGTGTAATGTCCCCAACTTAAATTGATGAAGATTTATAGAATAACTCCGTAGGAAAATCAATCAATAAATAGTCACCAATTTCCTAATGGAACATATTTTCATTTAAGGGATTCATAGTGTTTCAATGTAGCATACACCAATTCTCTCCTTTCCTAGTTGGAAGTTTTCATAATGCAAGTCTTTGACCAAATTATCCAGTTCTTAATTCCTTGAATATGATCCTTGTACTCCTCTATAGAGTTGTATATTCTTCTCCCCAAGAAATTCTCTGCTTTATATTTTTGTCTTAAAGGATATAAGTCTATTCTAACTTACTCTTTCTAGAATATAATTGAGACTGATTGGTTATTCTGAATTTGATTATAGAGACTCTTGTTTTATGTACCCTTCCAAACTATGTTCGTCTCATCAATACTTTTGAAAACCATCGGCCTTTTAAAGCTCTTCAAACTTTAACAAGATATCAAAATACACTCATATATCACTACATACTAAGAAGAAATGGGTTATTTATATGGATGGGTAATAATGTTCCTTGTCATAATTTAATATGGTTCTATTTTGATATCGGTCTTCTTGTCATCGCTTAGCCCTTATTTATGCACCTTCAATCTTAGTCACAATACTAAGTTAGTGTTTTGAATAGTTACTAGGGTATATAGTCATTCTTGTTCTTATAATATCTTTTCTACTTCCATTCCCCATGCTTAGTTTCTTGCATTCAATCTATCCTTTGTCCGCTAACTTTCATGCCTAATGCTATCATGTGGCATGGTTGTTGTAGGATATACTTCTCCTTGCCTCTATATTTTATTTCATTTGAGATATAAATTTTTTTAGTAAATGAATATTTCAGTTTATAATTCCTCTTTATACTCTTATCACTTTGATACATTTGTAGTTGGCTCTAATACCATGTTGAATTATAAGGATCGTTGCAAATGTACTAACGTTGCAAATGTTATAGGTGTGTTTCGAATGCATATTTGAATCACATATAAATATGAGAGGAGGAGACATGTCTCTATGGTTTAATCATCATTAATTAATAATTTACTAACAAAAATAATAATATGCATAACAATATCAATATATATGTATGTATGTATGTATGCATGCATGCATGTATGTATGTATATAGTATATACAATAATATATATTCTTTAACATGGATAAGTATATATGGGAAATGATGATTTACCAATAACACTAATGTATCTTGGATCAAATCAATCCGACTAAGCTACAACTTTAACAATAAGTACGGATAAGTGGAAGTCTTTATGGCTCAAAAAACATTTTTCTCATCCAAAAGAAATGAAATGCAATGTTAGGTATGGGATTGGCAATTTAAATGGACGTAAATTTCACATTTAATATCGTATACCAATAATGACCCTTTTGTGGAAAGATATCCCATGGAATATTAAAGGGGATTTTTTGGTATAAAAAACCAAGATTTATGTAGATTTTAGATGTGTAATTGGGCGAGGAGTTTATAAAGACTTATTACAAGCATAATAGGGTAAATGTGGATGTACCCTTTGGTAGACCCTAAAATTTATTTGTCCAAATTGACAAAAAAAATTCATTTTTTCTCAACTAACATTGGAAAAATCATGTTTTTTCCATATTGGAGAAGAGGATGAAAGATACTTGCAAAATAGCTATTTTTTCTATTTCAAGGATAACAAATTTGGTACCATGCAAAATGGTGATACTTTGCTAGTCCAAAAGGGATGAAGTATAGAGCTTGTGAAGTGATGATTCTTCACTAAATCATAGACACTATTGTTCAATGGTTGCAAAGTTGCAAAATTTTAGAATTTGGGAAGGCATGACAAGTGAAGCTAGCTAAAGTGAAAAAAAAAATTCAACACTCTAAAAAAGACTAAGATAAATAAAGGATATCAATTCATATATCTCAAATTACAAAGCATTAAACTAGAGGAATGTCCTAGTTGATAGCTTAAGGGAGATCATAAAGTGGCCACTTGCATGAAAAGTTTGAGCTCATGAATATGAATTTGATGAGAAATAAGGATGACTAACTATTAAAGAAGCTACATTGTTTCATGTGAAGTGGCATCTGGAGCTGAGAAGAATTTTGAAGAGCAACAAGCAACTATAGGGTGGTTTGTACAACCTAAAAAATAATAAGTTCAATTCTCTGCCCTAATTCAAGCTTCCTTTTCCTAAAATTAAATGTCAGTTAAAAGGGAGGTTAGTACTAAAAAGACTAGGATAGAGAGTATGGATAAAGATATTCAAAGAATGATTTTAGATTTATTTTTTGGGTCTTCCTCTACTAGAACAATGGGGGTATTTACTCATGAGTTAAGAGGATATAGAGATGTTATTTTGCCAATTTATGCTCAATCTCTATTTTGGTATTTCTATGCCAACAAGGATGAAAAGGAGCCTAGGAATAATTCATAGAGATTAGACTTAGCCAACATCATTATGCCAAATGTATTTGTGGACATTGAGATCATGAATATCCTAATAGAAAACTATGAGCCAACAACTATAATAGTAAGAAAAGTAGATGGAATGCCCTTATTAGTCATCACTAAGTCTTGCATCAAGCAATTATTTGACCTAAGTATCCAAGCTCTCACTAATCTTGGCAAAGAATAGTTCAAAGTAGATTATTAGAGGATGGGTGAAACTCACTAGGTACAAAGAAATTGCACATTTCATGACTATATGAGAAAATAACGGATTGATGGTGTATATTAAGAAAATGTCCCACTCTAAACCCTTCTATCCAAGGGATTCCATTAGTTCAGAATGCTTGGATGTCGGCTTAGGGCTCCCTATCCATAGAGTTCAAGAGAGTGTATTTCAAGTACAAGCACTCTTAGTTGAGCCTTAAGAATACTCTTCTTGCTAGTAAACCATGCAATGGGAGGTTCAAAGATGAAATGCAAGAATGCAAATGTCCACAAGGAGTTACTTTATAATGCAATGCAAGATGGAAGCTAAGCTAGAATGAGAATGCAAAATGTAGCTATTCTAAGCAATATGCAAGTGTTACAAATCCCACTATTATGCTATGTGATTTAAACTATTGTAAAGAAACTACATTAACATGAAACTATGCTAAAATTCTATATGTTAAAATTCCATGGATGAGAGAATGTAGACAAGAAATAGAAGTTCTCTTTAAAAAGCTCTGAAGAATTTGAATGATAAACCTATAGCATAACAATAATCAAGAGTGTGGATCCTTTGAGGGGGAAGCTCTCTCCCTTTTAAAGTCATACTGATGGTAGAGATCAAGGTAAAGATGATGGATGATCAACAGTGGAGTTCAAAAAGAGGAGTAATACATGTGCAAACACAAGTCAACTAATAGAATATAAGTTGACTTTCTATATGAGACAAAAGTCACAAAGCCTTTTCTCTTAATTTGAAAATTAGAAAAAGGACTTTATGTGTGCACTTTAAGTGGGTTAGAAGAATGGGGTCCTTTATTTAATTAAAAGGGGACATGTTCTTTTAATCAAATAATGAACTTAGGATAGCATAGTCAAACTATAGGTTATAATCAAATTAATTGATTATTAGCAATTTGGTCTAGGTAAATAATTAATTAAATTAGCCAAAAAGCTGAGACAGGGCTAATAGTCTAGATGACCATTTTCAAGTGATTACGTTTGCCCCTCTTTGTCTAATGTTTGATTGATCTGGGAACACATTAGATCAAAGAAAATAGAAGCCAAGTAGGCAGTGATAGATATAGATATTTGATTCTGAAGAACAAAATGCAAATAGAGATAACACATCCTAAATGTATAGCCTGATAGCAATAGTATTGAACATTAGGAAAAACGTGATGTCATAATTCAAGAAGAATGCTAACACCTAGTAAAGAAGATAGATCGAGAGAAAATGAAAAGATCAAACGAATTCTCCTAAGAAATAGATAGTTGTAGTAGGTGATTATAGAGTATTTCTGCCCCCTTCAGATCAAAATTGAAATTAGATAAGGGGATGCAAAAAAGAGCAAGATATGAGAAAATCAAGATATAATAATGTCCAAGATGACAAATAGATGATTAGAACCAAAGAGTGACTATTAAGGAATGATAGAATGCCCCATTTTGACTAGAGCTGACCATGAATGATACAACATAAAAACTAGGTCAAATCAAGTAGAAAGATGATTTTAGACATGAAAAGGTGAATTTGAGTAAATATGAAGCATGGAAATGATGAAGACATGAAGAAATGAAGATGCCCTAGCAATGATTTAAAGATTAGACCTCAGAAGGTTAGCTAACTGTTTAGAAGAAGGTAGAATTTTAAAATATAATTCTGACAATCAAGATGAACTCAAGTTTCAATTTTGATCCCAAAAATGGATCTAGGACATCAAAATCAGCGAGGGCATGATTTTTGTAGAATTCTAAGGAGCTCAAAAATTAGGTCAAAATGAGGTCAAAGACTATAAAAGGGGCCAAAGTGTCATTTTCATGTCATTTTATCTTTTGTGATTTTTTGAGAGCTTGTGAGTGGTCAAGAGAGAGCATCATGGCTTTGGCGAATATTCTGACTCACCAACACCATTTTGAGCGCAGCTAGTTACACAACTAGCTAGACCACTACGGGGTACCAATAAGTGAATACCTTTTTGTCATTTTTTTGAGCTTTTGTGTACTTTTTGCACATTTTTAAAGGTAGAATATTGAGTGATAATTTAAAAGTATCACATAGGTACTTTATAAAATATTGTGTGATATTTCACACCAAAAAATGTATCGCACAAGAAGTTTTAGGTATATCATATGGGACACACCCATTTTTCACCTAGACTGGTGCAAAATATCACATGAAAAAATTGTATCACACTGGTTAGAAAAAGTATCACGCGATATCATTCCAGCATTTTATGTCACCTACATGTAGAAAGAAGTGTCACACAACTTATTTTTGAGCATTTTTCGTTGATTTTTTCATTGTGATCATGTTTTTGATGCATCATTAATGTTTTCATATCATGTGTTTGCAAGAGATATTTATAGTGCTTCTCATTAGAGCCCCCCAAAGTGGTGGGGTTGTAGGTTGTTCAGTATTTGACTGATGATGAGCTTGTCACTATATCGACTATGGGGTTGAGATGGGTTATACGGATGCCCCATATATGGGTGAACCATGGGCTGCTGAACACACTTACTAAGTGGTGGCATAGCGAGCATGACACTTTCCATTTGCCAGCTAGGGAGGCCTCGATCACATTAGAGGATGTGTATCACATTCTTCAAGTGCCTTGTTATGGTGATCTGGTAAGTTGTACATTGATTGCTTTGTTATATTTTTGCAAGTTTTTATATTGATGTGAGGTGTACTAATGTCAAGTTTGGTTACATGTCACAGGTGTACTATGATTAGA
The DNA here is from genome assembly GCA_028749045.1 of Cupressus sempervirens. NCBI lineage: Eukaryota > Viridiplantae > Streptophyta > Pinopsida > Cupressales > Cupressaceae > Cupressus > Cupressus sempervirens. The sequence goes on from CM053793.1 coordinate 61,038,703, forward strand.
CCCCAATAGAGGGGGCAAGCAGTGATGCAGTAGATGTTCCAGGATGTTACCATCCTAGATCGCCATCTAAGTTGGGAGTGACTCATCAATGAGTATGGTGTAGATTACCCTCTACCAAGTTTATTGTATTCTCTAGCAGCTCAAGCCTTGGTGACTAATAGGAGCCAAAAGGGCTTCCCACTAGGATGGGTAGATTGGTGGCATATTTGATTGCATAGCCACATAGGATGGGATGGGGGCCAGTGATACTGGCAGAAATGTATCATGAGCTACATGAGATAGTGTACCATAGTGGTCACTCCTAGTCATGTGGGGTAGTACTAGCATAGATCTTGGCCTAGGAGCACATTGTTGTGATTTGACCATGGGTGCAGCCACAGGAGCAGAGCCAACCATACATTTTTGGGTATATAGGTTTTGTCCTACAAACTCATAGTGGGGATGTGACATACTATCAACGCATTTTTGACGAGCTAACAGTGTTTACATGGCAGCCATATCAAGAGTGCCACAAATGGTCAAATGCTTAGGAGTTGGAGTATATGCATTATAGTAGACCATTAGTGGGCAAGCATTTGGAGATCATCGATAGGTTTTTGATTAGCCAGGTATGGCAACAATTTGTAGAGCAACATGTGATATCAGTGGAGACCACCTACTATTCTTTCTTTCACTTTGATAAGGCATGGGTATGGTTGCCCATGCTGGATTATCAAACATCAATGTGAGATATAGTAGCTCTAGTGTGGACTCCCTAGGATTATTGTCCAAATCTGGCAAATGCAGGAGCAGACCTAGCTTACTTATATGACATGTAGAGACATTAATTTAAAAATTTTATAGAGCCAGGTGTGCTACCCATAGCAAGGGAACATGGAGGAGGCGAAGGTGGAGGAGGAGGCACAGGCAGAGGCAATGGAGGGACACGAACACATGTCGCTAAGGAGAGGAGGAGGAGGAGGAGGAGATGCCACTAAGGTGGCAACGAGTGGTGTAGGTGGAGGCACAAGTAGAGAAGCCAACCGAGGGAGATAATGATCATGAGGCAAGGATCTGCATCCTAGAGGTAGAGCTACAAGTGGCTCAAGTTACTATCCTAGTATGAGATCAACAACTCATGGATGAGCAAGCATGGGGAGATGAGCTCCAGAGGGAGAGAGATGCTACAAGGTGAGAGGAATCACATCATGGTGCATGCATCACATACTATTATACTACCTATAAGGGTGTGATGTGACTAGGATAGGGGCTTCTCAACTATTCAAATTAGGTAGGTAGGTGAGAGGGTGTGGTATAGCCACTAGATAGGAGATAGGCTCCACCACCAGGGCCACCACTAGCTGGAGAGGGTGTGAGTTAGTCATAGCCTAATTGTGATAGCTTTGACACTTTTGGTTGTACTCCATGTATTTTTGAGACAAATATCTAGATTTTGGATCTCACATTTGTATATATGTACTATGACACATTGAGAGATATATATGAGATACTAGATTTTGATCGACAAATTTTTGCACTTGTCTCATTTTGATGGATGTTTCAGTAGTTTAAGTTTTCATGTGATGCTTTAGTTTATGTTTTTGTGTTTGTTTCTTGCTCATGTATGTGTTGCTTTGATGTTTATGTTTATATGCTCATGTATCTCTCTCATGTATGATGTTTTAGCTCTCATGTGTATGATATAGACTTATGGCTCTAAAAACATGTGACACTTGGATAGATCGAATGTGATGTTTAGATTAAACCCTTGTGATGATAGGATAGCAAGATAGAGATGAAGTGAAAGCTCAAGAAGGTGAAAAGACATGATAAAGAAGAAAGAAAAGAAAGATGTGAAAGTAGTTAACTAATATGTCTACAAAAAGGATGAAGAGAGAGCTCTCCCCATATGCATGAATGCAAAACTAGATTAGAGAATGAACCTATAATGCAAGCTAATATGAAAAGTGGTTTACCAACAAGAAACACATAACATTTAGACTCTTATTTCATCACTTAGCATTTATTAGGGACATCATGAGATCATACAACCATCAGTAGTATAACTATGAGGATATGAATATGATAGATATCAGATAGGTATGTTGAAATCCAATCTAAGCATCAAAGACATATAAGTCAAGATGACTACGTGATTAGATTCGCTAAGTTTGGTATAGCAAGAGTACACCTGTATCAAGGCATAAGCGCCAGGATAACCCCTAAGTGTAGTCTTGCAAAACAATCAAGGATGATAGGTTTATAAGTCAAAGTGTCAAATAGGACAAGCATGAATACTTAATACACTATAGACAAATAAAGTATACCCACAAGCATAAATCCCCTAGTCTTCTAGTCCATGAAATCCTTGAAAGACTATTAGGGAGGGAACATATAGAAAAACAATCATCATAGACAACACAAAAATTAGATAAAGATTAGCATGGCTCAGTTGCTTAAGTGTTTAAGTGTGTATAATGAAACCTTAAATAGACTAAGTAGCAGTACCCCTGATATGAGGATTAAAAGAAATCCCAAGCTAGGAAATGTATAGTGAAATGGGTGATTAAGACCGATAGACATAGGTACAAGGGTCTCAAGTAGTGCCTATTTCCAAGTTTTCACCACTTGGCAGATTTTTTTCATGACTTTTTTCATTTTATTTTTTTTGGATTTTCCAACTTTTTCAACTTTTTTTGGTGATACGTCAAAGTGCCTATTGCTAGTTTTTTGCTAAGATGATCATTTTTTCAGGACACTTTCTAATTTTTTGGATTTTTTTAGGATTAATAAGTATGTACAAAATAACTGAGCAATGAGCCTCTAAGCATAGAACTTCTTCAAATGTAGGACATTGATAGGCTTGGCAAGTTCTTTACCTTCAAGAGTAGATAGTTGATAAGCACTAGACCCAAATATTGTTGTGATAATGTATGGGCCTAACTAGTTAGGTTCAAACTTTCCCTCCTGCTCTCTATGCTACTAATTTTTTGAATTCTCTCTAAGCACAAATTCACCTACTTGAGACTCATGTGGGTGAACTTTCTTGTTATACTGAGTAGACATTCACTTCTAATAAGCCCTTATGTGATCAAAAGTAGGCTTACGACATTCATCAAGATTCTCTAATTCTTGTATTCACATAGCTCTATGGTCTTCATCAAATATCAACCCATGTAAGGAGACTCACAAGGAGGGGATCTCTACTTCTAATGGGAGGAATACCTCAAAGCCATAAACTAGAGAAAAGGGTGTGGCCCCTATAGCAGTACAAATGGTAGTTCTGTAGGCCCAAAGTGTCAGATTTATCTGTAGGTGCCAATATTTCTTAGACTTGTCAACCATGCAATGTAAGATTTTCAGCAATGTTTTGTTGGAGGCCTCAGCTTGGCCATTCCCTTAAGGGTATTAAATAGAGGACCAAAGTTGTTTGATTCAAAATTTCTTGCACAGTTATTTTAGGTCCTTATTCTTGAACTACCCTCCATTATTAGTGACAATGGAGGAAGGAATACCACACCAACATATGATAGATTTAGTATAAATAGGGCAACATGTTTGCCTATAGTGGCAGATAGTGGCACAGCTTCAAGCCATTTGGTGAAATTCTCAATTGTTGTAATGATGAACTTATGACCACTAGATGAACTTGGGTGAATTTTTCCTACCAAGTCGAAGGCCCATTGTTGAAATGGACAATATGTCACAGAGGGAATCAACTCACATCTAGGAGCATGAATTAAGTTGCCATGAAGTTGACATTTCTAACAGGACTTGGCATAATGAACAGCATTAGCTTGCATGGTTGGCTAGTAATAACCCATCCTAAGAAATTTTTGAGTAAGTGCAAGGCCATTAGAATGTGCCCCACAAATGTCATCCTAGACTTTGGCAAGTTCCTTTTCAGACTCTTCTAGTTCTAATCACCGAAGCAATGTTCCATCTAGACTCTTCCTATAGAATTCACCAGAGACCAAAGTGTAATGTGAATCATTGTGAAGGAATTAGTATTTTTGGTTGCATGTGAGGTTTTCAAGAATAACTTGATCATGCAAGTAAGAGAAGATAGCTGCATAGTGGGAGGAATCATGACCTACAATAGTGCAGATCACTTGGTTATCTAAGGAATCATAGGAAAGGTGATGCAGTTCTTCCACCAAGAACTCAAATAGTGATTCATGCACTTGTAGTTGGAGGATAGATGCTAGAGTGGCCATAGCATCAATAGCCTTGTTTTCTACTCTAGGAATTTGTTGGAATGTCAAAAAAGTGAAATAGTTCCTTAGAGCATCTATCAAATTTCTATACAGTATCAACTTGTCATCCTTTGTTTGATAGTCATTGTTCACTTGGTTGATAACAAGTTGAGAATCTCCTTAGATGTGTAATTTAGTTATTCTCCATTCAGAGCCATTTTAATCCCATTTATTAGTGCCTCATATTATGCAATGTTTTTTGTACAAGGGAATAAAAGTTTGTAAGATTTGGGGATCGTATATCCATGAGGGGAAACAAACAAGACACCTACTCCAGTTCCATTCTATGTATGAGAACCATCAAAGAACATTTTTCAAGTTCTCTCAGTAATGTACATAATTGAGGCATCTGGAATTCAACTTGCATCGGTGTTGTATCCTCGAGTGGAAAATTAGCCAATTAGTCATCTATAGCTTATCCTTTGATGGTTTTACATTTGACATACTAGATGTCAAATTCTCAAAGAATCATCATCCATTTAGCTAGACGACTAGTAAGCATAGCTTTTCTCAACAAAGGATCAATTTGAGAAATTAGGTGAACTATATGTGCCAACATATAATATCAAGGTTTTTGAGAAGCAAAAACCACTACAAGACAGGCTTTCTTGATATTGTGTAGTTTGTTTCATAAGAAACCAACATTTGACTGATGTAATATATAGCTTGTTCTTTACCAGTCTCATCACTTTGGGCTAATAGTGCTCCTAGAGAAGAAGTTGTAGCTGAGATATACAAGATCAAAGGTTTTCCTAGAATAGGCGGCATCAAAATTGGAGGTTTTTCCAAGTACACTTTGATTTGGTCTAGACTTTGTTGACACTTGTCATTCCAAATATGAGTAGAGTCTTTATACAAATTCTTGTTAAAAGGTTGAGTTTTATTAGCCAACTGAGAAATAAAAATCTTCTTATGGATTTTAGACATCCTTGTAGGCTTCTAAGTTGGCTAATATTTCTTAAAGGAGGCAATTCCATGATAACCTAGACCTTTTTAGATGAACCTCAATACCTTTTGTTGAGATAATGTAGCCTAGAAATTTTTTAGAAGTGACACCAAAGGAACACTTTTTTGGGTTTAGCCTAAGTTGAAATTGTTCCATACTATCCAATATAGGCTAAGGTCTTCAAGATGTATGTCGTGTTTTCTAGATTTTGCCAGTGTGTCATCAACATATTCTTCCATATTTTTATGCATCATATCATGGAATATGGTGGTCATTTCTCTTTGATAGGTAGCACTAGAATTCTTGAGCCCAAAAGGCATGACATTCTCACATAAAGTATCCCATGCACATGTAAAGGTTCTCTTCTCTTGATTAGCTAGAGCTATTCTAATTTCGTTATACCTTGAAAATCCATCCATGAGGGAGTACATTTCATAACCCATAGTCATGTCCACTATCATATCAATGTTTGGTAGCAAAAAGTTATCCTTGGGGCATGCTTTGTCAAGGTCTCTAAAATTAGTACAAACTTAGATAGTTTTATCAAGTTCAGATACAGGTACAATGTTGGAAATCCATTATGCATAGTCAATAGCTCTGATAAAGTTTGCACTCAAGAGTTTTTTTAATCTTCTTTCACCAATAAGGCTACATGTGGATACATCTTTTTTCATTTTTTGTTTAACAGGTTTAATATTAGGCGAGATAGACAAATGATGCATGACAAGATCTATGTCAAGCCCAGGCATATCTAAGTACGTCCATGAGAAATTGATCTTCTTGTCTTGAAAAAAATTGGTAAACTGTTCTTTTTCCTCAGTTGATAATGATTGAGCCACATGAATAATTTTAGGAGATTCCTCTATCCCCAAGTTGATATGTGATGTAGGTTTGATAAGAACTGAAGATCTGTCCTAAAAATAGCTTGGTAGACTACCAAGTACCTCCTCTATAGGTGCCTCAGGGAGGTTTTCACCATTAGATGCATCTTTCTTTTTTTAGATTCAGATACTGCCACAATGTGGTTTTCACCATTTGACCATTTATTTTATCTTTTAATTTTATGACTAAGGTACTTGATATCTGATTTTGTCATATGAACCGTAGTTTCACTAGTGGAAGAAGTGACAAGTTCAATGGTGTTTAAGTACAAGCGATCTCATAGTCATTTTGGAAAGACTATATTTTAGGTCTTTGATGTTGAATGTACCAATCTATGAGATTGGGATGGATCAATGAGAGTGAGGTGGAAGCTTTAAGGTTGTTGATGCAAAAAGAGTCATCTCTGGTGACATGTGAAGTGGAGCCTATAGTGAATGTCACAAAGGAGTCTAGATCAAGAATAGACTTAAAGGAACCAACATGATCCACTTAAGCATTTTACGAGCCAAACTAATCTAACCCTATACTAGACTCTTTGACTACATTTGGTTGAGTTGTGTAGGTGTAAATAACATCCACTCCTAGTTCACAAGAGGTGTCTGACAAGTTTTCCCATTCATGTTCTTGAGAGTTTGTACTCTAATCTCTAGCAATTAGATGAGCAATATTTTTTCTAACCCATCCTCTATTCAAGTCTTCATGGTTGGATTCATCTTGTTTTGGCTATTGAGAGGTGGAAGCTTCAACATCACCATTGGTAATTAGTGTTACTTCTTCCCCAAGGAAGAGAAGTTATAGGCATAAAGTCCTCATCTTGTAAAGTGGTGGCAACAAAGGGAGGATTGTCATCTTTTGATTCAGTAGATATGGGTGTGTTTTGATCAAATGTTGGTATATCGTCCTTTAATCCAAATCCTAGGCCAACAGTATCTCGAGTATCACAACCTTTAGTATGACTTAAAGGTTCAACTAGAGATTTTTTATTACTAGTTAAGGATTCATGGCCCTAATAGCCCATTTTTGTAAGAATTTTATAGCATTTACCATAATGTTTAAGGGAAATGAGAGTAGTGACTATGACGTCCTCCTCATCTTCCTCTTCCCTATATATCCAATCTTTAATTTCTTGTTCTTCTTTCTTTTCATCTAGGGGAACTAAGAACTACACAAAAGTGCCAAAAAGGGTCATGGTGGAAGTAGAAGCCTTCTTTTTAGTAGATGGTTTCCCATAAGACCAAGGGGAAACAAGTAGAGCAGCAATTGATTCTAGAGTGTATTTTCCCATACCAAGGCTCATCATTTTCAATTTCTATTCACATTCTATAAAGAATAGTGTCGGCTCATGAGAAGAGTGATTATGTGGAACTAGTGTTTCAACAGTAGATAACGTGTTGATAAACATGGAGTTGTCACCAAGGACAATGATTTTAGTGCCATTAAAATGGAACTTGATGCACCGATGATATGTAGAGGGTACTACTTTCATGTCATGAATCCATGGTCATCCCAACAACAAATTGTATGCAAGTGGTATGTCTAGGACTTGGAAAATGACATCCTTCTCAACTAGACCAACTTTGATTGGAAGCACAATTAGACCTTTGGAAGGTCATTTGACCTCATCATAGGCTTTTGTAGAGATCTTGCGTGTAGGGTCGATGGAAAATTCAAACGTGCCCAACTATTGAATCACATTGAGTGAAATTATGTTTAACCCTACACCATTGTCTATCAAGACTCGATGAATGTGAGTGTAGAAGATTTGGACTTTGACATGGAGAGAAAGGTTGTGGGGTTGATTGAGAGCTCAATTATCTTCTTTAGAAAAGGTGAGGTAGTGAGGTGAAGAGATATGGTTCACCATAGCTTGGAATCATTCTATATCAATATCCGTGGGAATGTTGGCAGAATGTAAAGCTTTTTTGAGGATATCCTTCTACAAAGGGGATGATTCTAACAACTCAAAAATGGAAATTTGAGCCTGGGTATGTTACAGTTGGCTAACAAGGTCATAGTTGGAGATCCTAGAAGTAGTTGGTTGTTTAGAAGAGAAGCATTCTTAGGATCATTAGCAACTCTTATGAAAACTTAGATTGCCCCCTAGTGATGGCATTACGTGGTTCACTTTGTGAAGAGGAAGATTTAGCCACTTGAAGCACCACCTTAGGTCTAGATTCATTATGGTGTTGAGGAACATTGAGAATCTTTAGGACAACTTTGGGTCATTCATCTTTAGGTTGGTTTTCATCATTAGAAATTACCATGCATAAATACTCAATAGGCTCAAGCATGACTATAACATTGTTTGTATTAGCATAAGCATAGCTGATCTTGGCATCATGATTCTTTTTAGCCTCTTTGGAAGTTTTTTTTCAAAATCCTTATGGTTAACATTTTTGATGAGCCTATCTATAACAACTTTACCTTCCTTAATGAGATCTTGAATTACATCTTTGAGCTTGAAATAGTTTTCAGTGTTGTGACCCTTGCTTCAGTGATAACTGTAGATATGATCCTCTCTCCACCACAAGGGTTTGATAGGTGGGTCATAGGGTTGGGAATTACCTAGTAAAGTAACCAGCTTATTTAAAATTAATTTTTTTATGACCAATTCATAAGGCTCAACCATTGGTGTATAAATACATCATTTTTTGGTAAACTTGGAGCTTTTGTCAAATGTTTGTGGTTTCACATTTTCTTGTTGTTTTGTAGCATAGATTTTAGTAGAAAGGTTAAACATAGATTCCTTGGTCTTAGGAGTGTCTACTACTCCATCATTGACAACATACTTGTTTTTATTCCAAGGTTTTCCTTTGTCTTTACCATTTCCATTGTTATTTTTGTCTTTGTTTATAACAATGTCACCCTTTTTTATAGCAACATCTTTAATGCGATACGCACTCTCAAGCATGGCATTGAAGGATGTGAATGACTATATTCTTAGATCAAAGTATGCGAGAGGTACACAAGCATATTGACAAAAATGTCAATTTTTCAGCCTCAGGAACTTGCTAAGGGTATCGAGAGTATAAGGATCTCTATCATTGAAGATATGTTGAAAAAGGTTCTCCCAATTTTTGTTTGATGTCGCATAAGTCTGGCATAGTTAAGGGATGTTGAATGTTGTAGGAGTATTCCTAGATAAAAAATTGTGTAAGTTAGTCAAATATTTTAAGAGGGGGACTCAATTTTGTGAACCATTCTATAGCTTGCCCTGTTAGACTCTTGGGAAACAGATGCATAAGAAAGGTGTCTTCATGCATAAAATCCATGCTAAAAGCATAAAAATGCCTCACATGATCATTAGGGTCACCATTTCCATCATATTTGTCATACTTAGGAACCTCTATATCCTTAGAAAATGGTAGCATGTATAGACTCCTACCAAAGAGTGCATATTGATTCAACAAATGAAGTTTTAGGTGGCTCTTTTGAAGTTTGCAATTGTGTAAATTTTTTCCTCAGTTCTTGTATTTCTCCCCTTAATATTTCAAGTTTGGTGGGTTCTCATTTTTGAATTATGTGTTCCACATCAAAATCTTGAGGGAGTTTTCGTCCCCTTGTTACCATGTATCAGCAATATTGGTCTCCATTTTCCTCTAAAGTTGTAAGCATCAGTTTTTGAGCAAAACCATCTTGTTGGAATTTTACAACATTTTCACTAGTTACTTCTTCATCACTTTCATGATGGGAAGGGCATGCGCTCGCGGTGACTCTAGGAGTTCTTGGAGGTGTTTTGTTGCCATCATTGACATCAAAAGGATTTCAAGAGCAAGTCCCCCTATTCCCTTAATGGCGGGTATGGTTATCATTTTTACGTCATTGATGTTCTTTTTCCCTAGCGTACATGGCTTCTAGGATCTTTTTATTTTTACACACCTATTCTTTTAATCAGTGTCAAACTTCATCAGGGTGCACCATGGTGACCAAACTATTTTCACCCTTAGGTGTCTCAAAGGCTGTACTAAATGGATTTTTAAAGTTGTGAAGTGGATTATGCCAAACATTGGTTGTTTATGTTTGAGTAGATTTGGGGTCCTCCACACAAGGTTGTCTGCAAGGATGCCTAGGTGTTGTTTCCAATTGCTTGAAGACAAAAGGGGTATAACTACTACTACCAACTTGAAATCTAGTTGTAACTAGCATGTAAGGATTTTTCTTTGCTTAATAAGATAAGAAAAGTGTGTCATATTTGAAGCTTTGTATTGGTGACTCAAGCCAAGCGAGCGAGCAAGAAGCTCAATAGCAAGTAGCTAGTATATAATGGTGTTGGTAAACAGATTGCTCTTTTGAATAAACTCTCAAAATGCCCAAATCTAAAAGAACAATTAGATGCCAACAGTTGGATAATCTATAATGGGGTTGATAGATTTCCTCTGAATTGAAATGTACAGCTCCCTTATAGAATGATATGCAATGAATTTGTTTATTCCTAAACTAATTAAGGTACGTTCTTAACCTAAGAATGAAAGAGGAAGACCAAGCCACCCTAGACAGAACTAACTCAGGTAGATTTTAGTTCCTAAACCTATCCAATGCCAAGAACCCACAATTCCTATGACTTCTTGATACCGGTAATGCAATATGGATGCAAATTATGTGAATACAATGAAGAAATGAAGATTGAATATTTAGATTTCTACAATAGGAATATATGCAAATACTCTGATCTACAACACATTCACTATTTGACATAAGATGCAAGATAATGTCCAAAACCAAATACAAAAATGCTCTGATTGAATATATTCAGAAAATAATACCCAAATTCTCTGACTTGAAGCAAAACTCTCCTTTGTTTTGAACACAACAAATATAATGCTCTGATTTTTATTTGCCTACAACTCTGGCCAAATCTTTTACATAAATCAAAATATCAAACCCCTAAATGCATGAAATGAAATACATAACAAAAACTAATGTCTCCCCTCTACTCCAGCAATACCTACTCTTGTGGAAAAGAAGAACCCATTCAAATGAAAAGGTTTTACAATAAATACATTCTCCAGCAACCGTTTGGTTTCTTCCAGTGACTTTTCAGTTCTGTAACTGATCTTGTCTCTTCGACTTCTCACATTTTTCCTTTTGAAAAATGATATGCTTATTAACTTTTAAAGTTAATAATGATATATATTAACATATTTAAATTATATTTTAACAGTTGACATTTAAGTATGTTAAATCAATATCCAAAATCTTTCCTTCATTGATTGGATAGCAAAATAAATAATTCTACTAGGTAAAAATGGGCCATTTTTCGTGGGGCATATCTTTTTATTCCACCGTTGGATCGAACTCATTTCTAGATATGTTCTTCCAAACTTAGTTATCTTGATCTTGACCGAAGCGATCGAAAAAATAATATTGAGTCAAAAGATATGAGCTTTTGAATTCCGCTCTATATGACTGCTACAAAATCAGAATTAATAAAATAAAATTTCCAGCCATTCTTCTTTCAATGCTCTATAATCCATGTCTTCAATCTGCAACAATGTTATCTTCCATGCTTACAATGTTAATTCTCTACTAAAATTTGGGAGAAATTCTTTGGAATGCTTATAGCAGAAATCTGACTTTTGTCTTCTCCCTTTGGTGGAAAATTGAGCTTTGACTACAAAAGTCATAGTGGAAAATGAATTTTCCGCTATGCATTTTTCTTTTTTCTAGAAAATGAAATATTTGCTTCTCCAATGGAAAATCTAAAAATGACTGTGAAAGGCGCAGCAAAAAATGAGTTTTCCAATACACATTTTTCCTTTGGTGGAAAATCCCAAGTTGACTTCTCCATTGCAGAAAATTAGAAAATGATTGTGAAAGGCACAGCAGAAAATGAGTTTTCCACTACACATTTTTCCTTTGGTGGAAAATCCCAAGTTGACTTCTCCATTGCAAAAAATTAGAAAAGTGCTTCTCCATGGTGGAAAAATGAATTTGTACTTCTATTTGCTTCCACATTTGATCTAGACTTAGAAATAATTCAATCCTTCATAGAAATTTTGTTAAACACACTGAGAACAATTTTAAGAAATTCTTTATGGGTGGCAACTTTAAAAGTTTCAAAAAAGGTGTATTGAAAGTGCACCTACAAATGGTAACCAAATTTTGACAAGTGATTCATCAATGGCATTTCAAGACTTACATCTAATGGACTAGACCCATCTTTTCAACTTTGGATAGCTCCTAACATACAGATGTGTAACCAGGACCAGAAAAGACTGAAGTGACAAGACCCTAGATCAGAAAAATTAAAACACATACCCTATTTTGGTAGTAAATAATCTCAAGTGATACTTTCTCAAAAACTAGGTGACAGTAAGACAACATAATATGTCATATGGCATAGTTTAGAACATTCATGCAGTACTTCTCTTCTAAGCAATAGTTCACACAAAGCAAGGCAATAGATCTCAGTATAGTAAGGCGATAGACTTTAAAACAAAAGGGTGACACAATTTTAGAAAATGTCTATCGTGCAATATTTCTCCAAAGAACAAGTGATAAAGTGCTAATTTTTGTGCAAAAAGGACCAGTTTTGATTCCAAAAGTTTATGTTTCAGTTTGATAATCAAGTAGTTTTCAGATCAATCAGTGTGAGATTTTAGTTTGTTTTGATTATCAGAAAGGTTTGCAAATAGTAGGAGTTTTAACATGTCTCAAACAATTGAACAAGGGTATAAACAACCTTTCCAATATGTATTTGTGATATCAAAACAACCTTCTTACCAATGTTACCGAGATGTTTGATTTGTAAGAACATTAACACTAGTCAACACATTTGAAAACAATAGCCAAGCAATCTACCTTAGAGTCATGGTTCATTGTTAGGATTAAACCACATATAGAAATAACAAATACATGCAAATATAAACAATATCAAAAAATAATAGATCACACAAAAAAGAACACAAGACACCAAGATTTAACATGGTTCACCCAATCCTTAGGCTACATCCACCAAATAGCAAGTCTAATATTATTACAATCCAGTGATTATAACCTAATTATAATTTGTAATCCCTTATAGCACAATACCACCACAAGAACCAATTTTTGCCTCACCATGTGAACAATCCCTAACCCTAAGCCCTTTTATACAAGTATTTTTACCACTTTAGGGTTATAATTAATAATTACATGCAAAATCCCATTAAAATAGGGCCCAAAAAATTTTATGAAGTATGTATAGTACTATCTTGATTAGTCACCACAAACTAACAATATCCCACTTGGGGATTAATCAGACTCCACACTAGACAACAATCTCCCACTTGGAGACTAATCCTATAGCAATATTGCTACCACATGGGGCTCCCACTAGATCAAACCACCCTGAATTTTGTTGTTATGTTATTCTTATTTAGTCTAGAAGACAAACCAAAGCTAAAGAGGAATTCAACTTATCCCTAGTCACTACCTTTGTAAACATATCCATTGCATTGTCATCTATATCTATCATGTCTAGCTTTAGCTATCCATCATCCAAAATTGATCGAAACCTTTTGTAACCTTTTGTAACCTAGAAACCCAACTCATGGCCGCCCCACCAATAGTAAATACATAACCTATAGTACTTCACTTGGTATCAATATCCCCTACCAAATCAAAGTCAACATAGCCTTATAAATTAGTAGTAGAGCCCCCAAAGTGTAAATACTTATTGGATGTTCCTCTCAAATATCTAAGAATCCATTTCACTACATTCCAATGCTCAATTCTTGGATGACTCATATACCTGTTAATGACTCCCACTGTATGTGTAATATCTAGCCTTGTACATACCATAGCATACATCAAGCTTCCTACAGCTAAAGCATAGGGTACCTTTGACATTTTCTCCTCCTCTTCTTGTATCATGGGACACATCTCCTTAGTCAACTTCAAATGACCAGGTAAAGGTGTGCTGACAACTTTAGCATTCTCCATAGAGAAATGTTACAACACCTTCTCAACATAATCAGCTTGAGATTAGCGTCAATCTCTTATTCTCCCTATCTCTACAAATCTTCATACCAAGGATTTGTTTTGTTGCCCCCAAATCTTTCATAGCAAATGCATGTGCTAACTAGCATTTTAGCCCCTTAATCATATCCATGTTAGACCTAGCTACAAGCATATCATCAACATATAAACATAAAATAATGTAGCTATCATCATCCAACCTCTTAAAATAAACACAATGATCTAAATGACACCTACTATGTCCATGCTCATGCATAAAATTGACAAATTTTAGATACCATTGCTGAGGTGCTTGCTTCAAGCCATATAAACTTTTCTTCAATTTGCACACTAAGTTCTCCTTACCTTTGACCTCAAATCCCTATGGCTGAGCCATATATATCTCTTCATCCAAATCACCATGAAGGAAGGTTGTTTTAAGATACAACTACTCTAAATGAAAATCTCCAGTAGCTACAATACTTAAAACAATACGGATAGAAGTCATCTTAACAACAGGAGAAAATATCTCATCAAAATCAATGCCCTTTTTCTGTGCAAATCCTTTTACCACTAACCTGGCTTTAAATCTTTTCTTACCTCCATCCTCTTCTTTTAACCTATAAACCCACTTATTTTGTAAAGCCCTTTTACCTGCAGGAAACTTGCATTAATCCCATGTCTTATTTTTTAGCAAAGGGTCCATTTCTTCTTTCATTGCAGACTCCCATTAAATCTTAGTATCCATCTATATAGCTTCATCATAACATTTAGGTTCACCAACTTCTATTAGGAAAATAGAATACAAAGAGGGAGAAAATATTTTTGGAGGTCTAATTAGCCTTGTTGACCATCTAACATTCACTAGTGTGTGTGGTATTTGTTGTTGCATTTGTTACACATCATGAGGAATGTTTGGAATGTCATCTTTTGGAATATCATCCATCACTACATAATCATCTTCTTTCTTCCATGTTGTTGCAATAGATCTTTGTACAAAACTTTCTCATTGAATATGATATCCCTACTTCTTACAATTTTATGATTTTTAAAATCCCAAAGCCTATAACCAAATTCATTAATGTCATATCCAAAAAATACACATTTCTTTAACTTAGCTTTTAGCTTGGTTCTATTTTTAGAATCTATGTGATAAAATGCTTCACAACTAAAAGTTTTGAGAAAAAAATAACTCACCTTCTTGCCAGACCATGCTTCCTCTAGAATACTACAACCTAAAGGAGTAGAGGGACCTCTATTAATCAAATATATAGCAATATTGATAGCCTCTACCCACATGTGTAAGGCCAACCTAGCATGCAACCTTATGCTCCTTGCACACTCTATTATATTCCTATTCATGTGTTTAGCCACTCCATTTTCCTATGGAGTCCTTGGAACAATTTTCTATCTATGAATAACATTAGTGGAGCAATAATATTCAAATTCATGACTGCAATACTCACCACCATTATCAGATTTGAGATATTTTGATTTCTTATCAGTCTCATTTTTAACCAAGTATTTTCATTTCTCAAAAGTTTTAAATACATCAGATTTCTATCTAAGGAAATAAACCCATACTTTTCTAGTTTCATTATTAATCAATGTAACATAATAATGAGAGCCACCAAGGGAATATATATGAGTCAGTCCCCATACATCTATATGCATAAACTCTAATTTCTCCTTTTTATTTTCCTTCCCAGTCTTCACAAAACTCACTCTCTTTTTTTTCTTTGCACACAACTTTCACAAAAATCCATATTAACACATTTTAGACCTTGTAAAACTTTCTTTGAATGAGGTACTTTCATAGCTTTCTCACTCATATTCCCAAGTCTATTGTGTCAAAACACTATATCAGAATCTATAGTAGCTATTTGTTCTTCATGCTCAATTGTAGCAACTATTCTTGAACATTCATTTTTCTCTGAAATAATTAAAGTAGAAGGAACAATATGACTTGTACAAAGTTATAAGGTGCCTACTTTCACACCTTTTGCTACTACAAGAGAACCTTTTAAAACCTTCCAATTTTTTATCATTCAAAATAATTACACAACCCTCATCACTGAGTTGCCCTACTTAAATTCTTACTCAACCTTTGAACATGTCTTACCTCATGTAGTAGCCAATGGTTCTGATTCTGCAACTTAATCTTAACTTGTCCCTTTCCAACTATCTAACAAGATTCATTATCCCTCAAATAAACAAGTCCAAAATCCCCTTGGACATAATCAATGAAATAACCTCTATGAGGTATAGCATAAAATGAAGCACCAAAATCTAAAACCCATGAATTGTCAACACTTTCTAAAAATAGAAGCAAAGCATCCCCTTCAGATTTGTTACTTACCACATTTGCCTCCTTGTATCCATATAGTTTATCTCCTTCATTTTTCTTTTGAGTCCAACAATCTTTCTTTTTATGCCTTGGTTTCCCACAGTACCAATAGTCATTCGGTCCTCTCTATTGAGACTTCCTCCCCATTGACTTTTCTCTTGATTTCTCATAATTTTTGGAATTACTTCCTCTCTCATTCATTCTACCTCTACCTTGTGCATTCAAAGCACTTCCTGATGTAGATCCACCTAAGGATTTCCTATGATTTTCCTCACTCAAAATAACACCGATCACATCATCATATTTTAGGGTACTAGATCCAAGAACAGAATTACTCATAGCCATTACCAAGCCATTCTAGCTTTTAGGCAAGGAACACAAAATCAAGAGAGCCCTAATTTCTTCATCAAAATTGATACCCATAGAAGATAACTGACTATTAATAGTATTAAACTCATTTAAATGATCTACAACAGATCCACCTTTTGTCATTTTCATATTAAATAAACGCTTCATGAGAAATACCTTGTTTGAAGCAAAGGGCTTTTCATATAGTTTTGCTAAGGTTTGCATCAACTCTTTTGTTGTCTTCACTTTTGTAATATTAAATTCCACCAAGGGTTCCAAGCATAATTAAATACTTCCAAGTGCCTTTATGTCCAAGAGATCCTAGTCATTATTTGACATTGATCCCTGATTCTTGGTTTTTTCTTCCAACAGCTTTCATAAATCCTTGTAATAAAGGTAGTCTTCCATTTGAATCTTTCACAACTAAAAGTTATACACATTAAACCTATCAACCCTTAGCTTACCCTTGTCTTCCATCGCTCGCACTCAACCATGAGACTTTTCTATAGAGGATAAGTAAAAGAACAACCTCACTCTAATACCACTTGTTAGGATTAAACCATGGACTGAAATAACAATGACATACAAATATAAACAATATCAGAAAGAATAGATCACATAGAAAATAACATAAGACACCAAGATTTAACATGGTTCATCCAATCCCTAGGCTATGTCCACTAAATAGCAAGTTTGATATTATTACGATCCAGTGATTTCAACCAGATTACAATCTATAATCCCTTATAGCTCAATACTACTAGTGTAAATAATTAATTATTATTTACACTTTACTTAGGTTTACTTAGGTTAATGCATTATTTTATTATTTATTAGGTAGACACCTAGGAGTATGCATACTCATATGAGTTTTCATGTTGACAACACAAGAGTTAGCAATGCATTTCAGCACATCGTACCTACAACACTAGAATTTACATAATCAACTGAGTTGTCTGTAGACAACATAGTTGTTTGCACTCTAATTAAGCACATGGTGTCTATAACATAATTTTCTGTGACACATGTATGTAAGCTTATCTTCTCATCATCGCACTAACTCCTATGCTCAATGGAGGATAATCCACTCTTGGTGGACATGTGCTTAGTTCTAAGGCTTATCATTTCACTAACTCCTAGTCATTCTAGAGGCATTCATATATAGGCACTTATACTATGTATGTACATCAATTATTGAATGATCTAATATCCAAAGATTAAAACATTAATTCATTCTCATATTGTTATTATGATCATACATCATTTGGTCCATATTGTGCTTTGTTCTTGAACTTCTCCATCTTGGCATCATTTTTCCCTAAGGAAATTTTTTACATGGTATCAGAGCTATACCAAATTTTTATATGGTATCAGAGTCATAGGAGCATCATTTCATAGCCATTGGAGACCATTTTTGCTTCACCTCTCAAAGGACCACGATTCAAATTTGGAGTATCTACAGCAATTGGGAGCATCTAGACCCAAAGAAGACCTCACCATTGTGTTTGGAGTATCGATTAAGTCAATTTTAACTATAAATTTACCTACCCAAGGCCATAGGACAATTTGAGGCAAAAAAATTTTGCAAATCAGAACCTAAAGACCTAATTTATAAAATTGGTATGATCTCTTCATATCTGTGCAATTGATTTTTAGATATATAATTAGATATTGGCATCATATTCAAAAGGTCAAAAAAACCCCAAATCAACATTTTTTCATCAAAATCAGACATCTGAGGTGAAATCTAGAGTCAATTGATTTTTGGAGGTATGATAGCGGTGATTCAAGAAAAATATTATAGAGGTGATTTCAAACAACGATATCACCCTCATATTGACTCCTTTTTTGAGCAATTATTTTTTGTTTTGGGGTAGAATTCTATGATCTACACATTGGTGCACATTGTTTGAGATCTCTATTCTTGAATTTTTTTGCAACTTGCAAATCCCAATTTTTGCAACTTCAAAGGCTTAGTTCAGACTCATATGGACACATATTCAAGTGCTATTTTTTTGAAAGTGCATAATTTTTTGTCTACTTTCCAGATCTGGTATCAGTTTGGAGTAATTCTAAGTAGACATAGTACTTTCAAAATTTGGTCTTAGTTTGGCCTATTAGCACTTGTAATAAATTAGATCCTTGAGAAGTCTTGTGTCTTATCTTGTTGAGTCTTATTTAGCTTCATAGTTGTTGTTGTAACCAGTAAAATCAGAAGACCACTTAGGCCTAAATTGGCAAGTGGCTATTTTAATTGCTCTAAATATAAAGTGCCAAATCATATATTAGAGGGGGTTTCTTTGATTATTTTATCATTTTGGGGTGTGCATATATTTATTTCTCTCATGGAGTCTTGTTTCACATGTCAATTTGGTATAAGACTAAGGTTAACAAAGAGGAACTATCACAAATGGAGTGCTTTAATCATTGATCATCTAAGAGATCATAAGGAAGTATTTCCTTTTGCTATGTTCCAAAAAATTACCCTCTTACACTTATCTGACACCTATTCACATAATTGGGTTAGTCATTTTTTTCAGTATCAATGATTATTGCTTTGATGTCATTAGAAAGCTCACTGAACCTTATGACATTTGGATGGCTCTTTGGAAAGCATATGGAGATCCAACAGTTCCTCCATTCCCATGGGACATTCTACCTCTAGTCACTCCAATTATGATACCTTTAACTCCAAGTGAGATCGTACCTCATGATGCTCCTGTTGCTTCTAATGATCTAGTTCTAGCTACAAATGCTCTTGATTCAGTGTAGTAGGAAACACCATGTCTTCCTATTTCAGCTTCATAAAATGACTTCCTTCTATACATTGCAATATTATTCATGGAGTCTTACATTGAAAATGTGGGAGACATCATTGATGACATCAATCTTCTCTTTATTGAGGAGACTTCTTCTTCACTTATTGTGAGGGAACACTTTGACCCTCAACGAATTGATCATTCTTACGAGACTGACATGATTGTAGACACTTCTTTACAATAGTTGGAAAAGAACTCTTTTACTTTAGAGGAGACACATCAGTCTTTGGAGATTGTATTCCAGTTTTCTCAAACATCATATCTTCTACGGATTCTTCCTACTAGTTGGGAAGCATTCTCTACTACACCTATGGCACCATTTCTTCCTACAAGGAGGAACAACATTCAACTTTCATGGTGCAGCTTCTTTAGTCATCAAGGAGATTCTTTCATGGGTGTGCATTCATCATTGAGGGGAGGCTAAATTTGTTCTCTTCTCATATCTTCCTATTAGGATGCTTCATTTTCTTTGGAGGTTGATTCACTTTCATACATGGACATGCTACCTTGCTTTCCACCTTCTTTTGGGCATCCACTAGATTGATTCATGGCATTGTTAGGAATAACGTGTCTCAAACTTGCATAATTCCTATTCTTATTATTTATTTTGTAAAATGTATTTCTTGCAAATAATGTTGATGTGTCAACATCTTGAATTGTGTGTAAGGAGATCATGACTAAAATGGTTATGACGGATTCCTATGACACGTAAGAGCTATGTTAGGAAGATTGAATGACAGGTGAAGACATGTGGCAACTAAGATATTTGAGTACTGTACACTCTACCCCAATAGTGGGTTTCAGGGCATCGGCCTGAAAAATTTTTTGGGGTTCCTATTTTCTTGGAGAATGGTAAAACCCTAATACGGTTTACCTTTGGGAGTAGCCCTAAAGTGAAGCACATGTTATAAGCATTTTTAGGGTTGCGAAGAGATGCAATGTGAAAAAAGTGTATTGTTGGTGCTGTGTGTAGCTACTAGAGCCTTCTGTTGTCA
This sequence comes from Cupressus sempervirens, assembly GCA_028749045.1. Lineage (NCBI taxonomy): Eukaryota > Viridiplantae > Streptophyta > Pinopsida > Cupressales > Cupressaceae > Cupressus > Cupressus sempervirens. The sequence continues at coordinate 61,059,213 of CM053793.1, forward strand.
ACGTTGAGCTTGCACTGCAAGTGTATTGTAACCTTTTTTTGAAGATAATACATTGTCTAGGTTCTGAAGGGGTGGGGTTGTTTTACCGAAAGGTTTTTCTCCACTGGAAAATCCTTGTGTTATGTGTTCCTTTCTCTGTCTATTTTTTGTATGCATGTTTGGCTGCAATATTTTTGTTTACATGATATTGAATCTGTAAGTGTAGAAGATTTTAATAGGATTTGCATCATACTTTCCTTATGAGATTAGTGTAGGAAGTTGTTTCTGCACCTGAGTTTCCTTACAGGCATCTACACTCATTAAGGACTTGTCAACATATGAGCAGACTTCAGAGGCCACATCCATACCATACTACATCTAGATCCCTCTTTCATGTTCCTATCCACAATGGGAAGCATACTAGCACCTATACTTGATGTATCTTCTTCCTAAAGGGAGAAATGTTGTTTGTAGGCATTGGATTCTCTTGTGTCTTCAAGTGCTCATCATCAGGAGATCCTTCACTAAGGGGGGGATTTCAAGGAGAGATTATCTATTGTATATGCATGATGTATGTCATAATGGGGGGTCTTGATTACTCCATTCATACATGTTTCTTTCTTTATTGTACTTATCTATCTTTTTAGAGGAGGGCTTTTTCCATGAGGTTTTCCCTCTTTCTCCATTACTTAAGTTTACTTAGGTTAATGCATTATTTTATTATTCATTAGGTAGACACCTAGGAGTATGCATACTCATATGATTTGACATATTGACAACATGAGTTAGCAACTAATTTTAGCACATGGTGTCTACAACACTAGAGTTTGCATAATCAACTAAGTTGTCATGTAGACAATATAGTTGTTCGCACTCTAATTGAGCACATGGTGTCTACAACATAATTTTACATGACACACCTATGTAAGCTTATCCTCTCATCATCACACTAACGCCTATGCTCAATAGAGGACAATCTACTCTTGGTGGACATGTGCTTAGTTATGAGGCTTATCATTTTGCTAATTCCTAGTCATTCTAGAGGCCTTTATGTACAAGCACTTATTGTGCATATGTACATCAATTATTGAATAGTCTAATATCCAAAGATTCAAAAATTTATTTATTTTTATATTGTTATTATGATCGTACATCATTTGGTCCATATTGTGCTTTTTTCTTGAACTTCTTCATCCTGGTGTCATTTTGCCCTAAGGAAAATTCTTACATGGTATTAGAAATATACCAAATTCTTACAAATACCACCACAAGAATGAATTTTTGCATCACCATGTGAACAATCCTTAACCCTAAGCCCTTTTGTATAAGTATTAATACCACTTTAGGGTTATAATTAATAATTACATATTGGCCCAAAATCCCAATAAAATACTTTCTCTTTGGTGTTGGTTATCTATCTAGATGTTCGATTTTGCTTACATTATATTTGAGATTGGTAAAGATTGTGATCACTGGTTTGTGCTCATGTATGTCATGTGAGAGATGACATGTTTATTCCTTTATTTCTTTCCTTTGTTGGTTGAGTAGGAGTCTCATGGTTGACTGGAAGTGATCACAAATAAGGGTAAGCTGAGGGTTGACAGGTTTAATGGGAAAATCTTTCAGTTATGAAAGGTGCAAATGAAAGACTATCTTAAGTAGAAGGATTTATGGAAACCATTGAAAGGAAAAACCAAGAATTAGGGATCTATTTCAAATGACGACTGGGATCTTTTGGACAGAAAGACACTTGGAAGAATTCAATTATGCATGGCACCATTGGTGGCATTTAATATTAAAAAAGTGAAGATGACAAAGAAATTGATGCAAACCCTGGCGAAATTGTATGAAAAGCCCTCCACTTCAAACTAGGTATTTCTCATGAAACATTTATTTATTATAAAAATGACAGAAGGTGGATCTTTTTTAGATCATTTAAATGAGTTTAATGTTATTAATAATTAGTTATTGTCTGTGGGTATTAATTTTGATGAAGAAATTAGGGCTCTCTTGATTTTGTGTTCTTTGCCTAAAAGTTGGAATGGCTTGGTAATGGCTATGAGTAATTCTGTTCCTAGATCTAGTACCCTAAAATATGATGATGTGATTGGTGTTATTTTGAATGAGGAAACTCATAGGAAAATCTCATGTGAATCTACATCAGAAAGTGCTTTGAATGCACAAATTCAAGGTAGAATGACTGAGAGAGGAAGTAATTATGGAAATCATGGGAAATCAAGAGGAAAGTCAAAGGGGAGGAGGTCCCAATCAAGAGGACCGAATGACTGCTGGTATTATGGGAAACTAGGGCATAAAAAGAAAGATTGTTAGACTCAAAAGAAATATGAATGAGATAAACTAGATGGAGACAAGAAGGCAAATGTGGTTAGTAATAAATCTGAAGAGGATGCTTTACTTCTATCTTTAGAAAGTATTGATGATTAATGGGTTTTAGATTATGGTGCTTCATTTCATGCTACACCTCATAGAGGTTATTTCATTGATTATGTCTAAGGGGATTTTGGACTTGTTTATTTGAGGGATAATGAACATTGTTAGATTGTTAGAAAGGGAAAAGTTAAGATTAAGTTGCATAATGGGAATCATTGGCTACTATTGGTAAGACATGTTCCAAGGCTGAGTAAGAATTTAATTTCAGTAGGGAAACTTGGTGATGAGCTTTATGTAGTTGCTTCTAATGATAAAAATTGGAAGGTTTCAAAAAGTTCCCTTGTTGTAGGAAAAGGTGTGAAAGTAGGCACCTTATATCTTTGTAAAAGTCATATTGTTCCTTCTACTTTAATTGTTTTAGAGAAAAATAAATGTTCAGGAATAGTTGTTGTAGTTGAGTAGGGAGAACAAATAGTTGTTGTAAATTTTGATACAATGCTATGGCACAAAAAACTTGGGCACATGAGTGAGAAAGGTATAAAAGTACTTCATTCAAAGAAATTTTTATCAGGTCTCAAATGTAGATTCCTATGAAAGTTGTGTGTATAGAAAAAAAAAGAGAGTGAGTTTTATGAAAATTGGGAAGGGAAATAAAAAGGACAAATTAGAGCTTGTGCATATAGATGTATGGGGACTAGCTTAGGTATCTTCCCTTGGTGGCTCTCATTATTATGTTACATTCATTGATGATGCAACTAGAAAAGTACATGGATTTATTTTCTTAGACATAAATCCAATGTATTTCAAACTTTGAAGAAATGGAAATGCTTGATTGAAAATGAGACTAGTAAGAAATTAAAATCTCTTAGATCTGATAATGATGGTGAGTATTGCAGTTATGAATTTGAATATTATTGCTCCACTAATGGTATTCATAGATAGAAAATTGTTCCAAGGACTCCACGAGAAAATGGAGTAGATGAATGTATGAATAGGACTATAATGGAGTGTGCAAGGAGCATGAGGTTACATGTTGAGTTTCCCTTACACATGTGAGTTGAAGCTATCAAAACTATTTTATATTTGGTTAATAGAGGTCCATTTACTCTTTTAGGTTGTGGTATTCCAAAAGAAACATGGACTGGTAAGAAGGTGAGTTATTATTTTCTCAAAACCTTCGGTTGTGAAGCATTTGCTCATATAGATTATGAAAATAGAACCAAGCTAGAAGCCAAGTCAAAGAAATGTGTATTTGTTAGATATGACATTAATGAATTTGGTTATAGGCTTCAGGATATTAAAAATCATAAAATTGTAAGAAGTAGGGATGTTGTATTCAATGAGAAAGTATTGTACAAAGATCTGTTGTAGCAACATGAGAAAAAAGAAGATGATTATGTAGTGTTGGATGATATTCCAAAAGATGATGTTAAACAACCATTCCTCATGATGTGTAACAACCACAACAACAAATACCACACACACACTAGTGAATGTTAGATGGTCAACAAGGCTAATTAGACCTCCAAAAATATTTTCTCCCTCTTTGTATTCTATTTTACTAATAGATTTTGGTGAACCTATGATGAAGTTGTGCAGATGGATACTAGGATTTAACTATTGACTTCATGTCAAAATGTTAGTGAAATAGTCAGGTACCCTGAACTTTGCTGGGGCAGTTCACAATTTGGCAGAAAACAATGTCTAGTGGATAGTCTTTCTTTCTCTGATAGAATTGCTCACCATTACAAGGTTCTGCATTTTTCTCACCCATTATGATATCAGGATCATCACTTATACTATCAAAATGGCCCATTTATTTGCAGCCATTTTGGTTTGGTAGGAGGTGGCAGGGATTCAAAGTTCCTTGCCTTACTATCACATTAGAAAGAAAATCTACTTTTGAGATAACATACGGATGTCAAGATTTTTTATTTCTCTAATGCCTAGACTCTAATGATTAAAGGATTGTGAGGGATCATGGAATATGAAAGAACAAGTTAACATCACACGCAATAAGGAAAGGTCATAAAATATGCAGTATAGTCTGTTTGACGATTAAGAATAAGTTGGTGATATTTTGCACCAGAATGGCATTTACACCCCATTAAAATGTCCAATTTGCTTTTACTTCAAACCATCAAGTGGTCACCAGTGAATAATTTTTTTAGTGGCTTATAAAGTAGTGAAAGAGAACCCTGAAGATGTTAAGAATATAGCTTCATTTGGATTGAAGCATTTGTATTTATTATGGTTTTGAACATATATATAATATTATTGATATAATAACACGTGCGCACACGCTTGTATGTGTGTGTGTGTGTGTGTGTGTGTGTGTGTGTGTGTGTGTGTGTGTGTATATAATGTCATTCAAAGAAGCAATATTAAATATTGTTATATCTTACCATGAATCAGCAAAGGCAAATAATTGTTATTGTTTTTCAACGCGCATTCAGAGATTGGATATTGTTCATAGGTTACTAGGACTATCGAACTTAGTTTTTCTCTAGAATAGATCCATTTTGTTTACATGGTATCATAGCCTAACTAAAGAAAATTTCTAAAGACAAACATGCAATACTCTTTTCCTTATACAAGGCTATTTTTTGCTTCAATTCAAAATGGTGAACGGAATCAAAGTAAAAGACAGATTGGAAGGGGCAGCAAACTTTTCTTCCTAGAAAATTCAAATAATAGCATTACTTGAAGAACTTGAACTAGTCTTTCATAGAAAAAGATATTAAAATGCCTAAAGAAGAATCATAAAAAACTACTTGGAAAAGATGAAACAATAAGGCTAAGAAAATTATAATTGATGTTGCCAGGGATCATATACTTCCTTCCATAGCAAGTTTGAATGTATGAAGTATTTTAAACTATAGAAGATACATTTGAAATAAACAATGCTAGCCAAAAAACTAACATTAAAAAATTAGCTTCTAAATATTAAAAAAATAAAAGAGAATCGATGGCAACTTATTTCTTAAGAATTTTTGAAATAAGAGATCAATTTACCACCATTGGAAACAATGCAGATGACGAAGAACTTACACTAATTGCTCTAAGAGGCTTACCTATATCACGAGAGCCCATCATTCAACGTGTAAGTCATCCCTCTCTTCCAAAATTTGATCAACTCAAGAACGAGTGCATTCAAGAGGAATCTCGATTGATTTCTAGAGGAATCTACACAAATCAGGCAGGGGCGATTCAAGCCCTACATACCAACAACAAAAGAAGAAGAGGAAGTTCAAACCAAAAATAGAATAAAATCCTAAACATCAAAAGGAAAGGGATCTATCCAAAGTTCAATTCTATCAATCTGATAAACTTGGTGACATTCGAAGATTCTACCATGAAAGAGAGAAAAATCAAAAAAACATATCTGAATCTCTTGATATTGAAAAACCTTTCTTCTTTCTAGTGTTATCAAGTGAATTAACACAAGCAATACTACTTGGATCATAGATAGTGAAGCATCAAGACATATAACTGGATTTAGAAGTTAGTTTGAAACATTTGAGAAGTATTGCATAGAAGAAGTCACAATTGGAGACAACTCTACTTATCTAGTAAAAGGAATCGGGACCTAGACTTTACAAATATAAACTAGAGAAACTCTACAATTAAAATAAGTGCTATTTGTACCAAGCATAAAAAGAAACCTAATTTCCATTTTTGGTCTAACTGATCAAGGATATCAAGTCACCTTCAATGAGGATAAAGTATTACTATGGCCTAAAAACTCCAACATAAAGAACAATATTAGTATAGGATCAAGAGATGGAAGCTTGTATAAAATAAACCTTAAAGCAAAACAAGCAGCTCTAAATCTTGAAGTTTGTAATTCTAATGAACTTTGGCATAGAAGATTATGGCACTTTGGATTTAGTGCTCTTCCCACCATAGGGAAAATCACAACAGGTCTACTTAACCTCAAATTTGACCACATTAGTATTTGCAAAGGGTGCGCTCTAGGAAACAATAAGAAAGAATATTTTCCCACAAGCAAACAAAATTCTAAAATTGCACTAGAACTTATACATATCGATTTATGTGGATCCATTTCAACACCCTCTCTAGGGGGATTATTCTACTATGTAACCTTCATTGATGATTACTCTAGGAAAACTTGGATATATTTTCTAAAACTCAAAGAGTTCAAAGAGTTCAAACCTCTTCTGAAAAATCACACTGGAAAGAAAATAAAAACATTAAGATCTGATAATGGAGGTGAATGCACATCTAGCATTTTCAAAGGATTTTATGTTTTTGTTGGTATTAAGAGGGAGACTACAATGTTGTATAATCCTCAACAAAATGGGGTTGCACAAAGAAAAAATAGGACTATTATAGAAGCAACAAAAGCCATGATTGACCGAAGCAGCAAATACTGCAGTCTACATTCAAAATAGAAGTCCTTATGAAACACTAGAAAATATAACTCCTGAAGAAGCTTTCTTAGGAATCAAACTAGATCTTAGTCATCTAAAGATTTTCAGTTGTCCTGTCTACATCCACATTCCCAAAGAGAAAATATCTAAACTAGAACCTTTCAGAAAGAAAGGCAGATTTATTGGCTACAATGAAATAAAGGCAGATTCATTGGCTACAATGAAACAACTAAGGGATTCGAAGTATACACTCCACGGAAAAAATCTGTTGAAATCAGCAGTAATGTTCAATTTGATGAAGAGATTGGTTTCAAAACATCTTTGAACAAAGAAGATGAGGAAATTGAAAATCAAAGGGATTTTGTCATAGAAGATGAGTATAGTACTGAGAATTAGCGGGAGAACACTATAGAAGATAATTAAATTGGAAATCTGGAGAGTCTCCCCGAAGACAGAGACACACTTCCATCCAACACTAAAAATGATGAACTCACAAGAAAAGACCACTATGGGCGAGAAAAATGATTGAAGAGAACAATGTAGAACCAGATGAAGTTTCTAGAGAAAATAAGAAAACTAGAAATAAAAAATGCTATGTTGCCTTAGTATCAAAACTCGCTAAAACATAAGCAACTAAAGTTGAGGAGGCCTTAAAAATTCAAGCATGAAAAGATGCAATGGTAGAGGAATATAAATCTATTCTTAAGAATGATGTCTCGGATATTATGTCTAGACCTAAAGACAAATCTGTGGTATCTTCAAAATGGTTGTTTACGATCAAATATGCACCTAATGGAAGTATTGAAAAACATAAAGCAAGATTTTTTGCAAGGGGTTTTTCTCAAAAAGTCAAAATTGATTATCAAGAAGCATTTGCTCATGTTGTATGATACACTTTAGTACGGACAATAATTGCCATTGCTATATCCACAGGTTGGAAAATACATCAAATGGATGTAAGGACAACTTTCTTGAATGACATCATTGAAGAAGAATTTTACATAGAAAAACTTGAAGGATTCATGACACATGATTAGATGCTATGGATATGTAAACTAAAGAAAGCACTCTACGGGTTGAAACAAGCTTCCAAGGCTTGGTATGAGCGGATAGAC
>CM053793.1:61672091-61862091 GCA_028749045.1 Cupressus sempervirens
ATATACAATTACAAACCGACCTATAGCTATTGTTGCTCCCTTGTATCTACAAAAGGGAATTCAGAGTCATTTCAATTTGACATTGAGTCATTTTCAAAGGGTTGTAATTGTTTGTAATTGACAATTGTTAAATGTATTATGTTGCAGGCTGATTTATAATTATAAATTATAATATAATATTTTTTAAATAGACCTTATTCTTTTAAATGCATTATGTTACAATTTCTTAAAGAAACTAGAATTAATGAAAATCTAAACATGTAAGTTTGTAACATCAACATGTTCAAAAAATAATAATTTAAGCATCTATAAAGGAATAGTGAATGAAGGCTATAAATTAACTTCTACAAACATGTTACATAATTAATTAGTAGGTAGAGTCTTAGATAAGAGCTACGAGCCTACTACTTGACTTACGTAGAAGTTAGAACTTGAGGTTGAGATGTTGCTATAATTGCCATTCTTCTTGGACTGGCTCAACATCACTATCATCAGAATCCTTCTCATTTATTGCATACAACATTTCATTGTCCATTGTGTTTTCTTCAAATTAACTGTTAGCGTCAGATCAATATGCATGCCAAAGTCAACATCATCTTAATTGCTTCCAATATCAGGATATGAACCACTGCCACCGCTACTGCCACTACCACTGCCACCGCCACTGCCACTGCCACTGCCACTTGGGTTTGAAATGTTGGTAATCCCCCTTCTTTGACATTGGTTTATCCAAATGTTGACAACCCTATCATAAGGGAAATTTTCTACCTCATACCTAGAATTATAGAGCCTCAAAAAATTATCCAAATTTGTTTCTAACCTTTGACTTCAGGAAGCCCAAAGTACTAGAAACTTTCTCATCTTCCACTGAACTCAATATCATTGTCAAACATAAATTGGTAAACTTGAAATATTTTGGTATTGCCTCTCTTAATTGATTGCTCTCACCAAAGTTTTTCCAAAGCTTTGTTACTGCTCCCTCCTCATTTGTGTTCTCCATAAGAGCATATTGTTCCCTCATTATGTTTGCAAAAGAATATGATTGATCTCTTAGTTTAGATTCATCTAAAATTCCATTTATAGTGACTCCATTGATTACTTTAAGTTTGTAAAAATGCTGAATCAAAGCTGTCACCCTTCTTCAAAAATCAGTTGGATAGTTTAGAGACCAATATTGTGAAAAAAAAATTGACATTGCTTTGAATAGTTCCTTTGGAGGGAATCTGAATCTGATTTCTGACGAAAGATTATAGCAAACTCACTTGACAGAGTCAAGCATAGAGTCTTTGATCTTCTTGAAGTATTCACTTGTAACATGTGAAAGTGCCTTCTCTGGTATTGATTCAACTTCGCTTCCTACTTTGTTGGGGTTGGAGTTAGGGTTTACGTAGGCATAGTATTGCATTGGTATGTCAACTCCACGTACCCTAGCATATACCTCATTGTTTGCACCAATATATAAAAAGTTCCCAGGATTGTTCAAATTTGAGATTTCTAATCACTTTGCAAACTTTGTTTCATCTAATGGTATTCATTAGTACGGAGTATCCAGGCTACTACATGTCATTTTATGCAGCTTATTATATTCTGCAATGTACATAGCTCTTTGTTGAACCTTTTTAATAATATTTCTCATGTCTTGTCGCATGGGGAGAATAGCTGCTAAAGTTAAGAGTATCTTAACATTAGTTAGGCTTGAATATAGCCAATGGAATCTGTCTCGCACAAAGTGGATTAGTCCAAGCAATGACGGGTATTCAAACATTACTCGATATGTTGGTCCATCCAAAGAGATCCATTTGGTATCATTGTCTTAAAGAAGCTTCTTCCCATTAGTAAGTCCTTCAGCAAAGTGTTGAAATTCTCGAACTCGTTTTGGCTTCGACAAAACTATTGGTAAATCTCTTTGATTAGAGATTCCACTTTACTTACACAACCAAAATTATCAACAATTCCAAAAGCTAGGTTCATTTGATGGGCCATGCAATGAATGGGAATAGCATAGGGTGCCAAATCATTCGTGATCTTTTTGCAAAGATTGCTTTTATGACCTTGCATAATTGCAACTCCATCCGCTCCAACACAAACCAACTTTTTGGCAATCTTTGTGCTATCCAAACCTCTAGATTCAATTAGAGTGGTCTTTAATAATTCATATAAATTTTTAGCTATCACACTATGATTCAATTTAACAATAGATAGTAGAAATGGTTGATGACAAGGATTGTTTATAGTATAAACATGCATGCACACCCATGAAGTATTATCAATTGCTGTAACTTCATCTAGAGACAATGTAATGAAATTAGAGTCTTTAATTTTGTCCTTCATATCTTCTTTTTCAACCTGTGCAAGACATCTAGCCCATTCCCACTTGCTATTTACTAACTAGTGACTGTTCGGATAGTTTCCAGTTTTCAAAAAGCGCAATAAGGTAGGAATTGAAGGGTAGTATATCATAGGAGGTACTCTTTTCAATATATAAAACATCACACTTAATTGAACTACTTTTTCCATATTTTGCACTTCGGTTGCTTTCCCAATGAAATCTTTAATGGAACCTTTTATTGCAGAACACTTCTCTCGTAATTGCTAGTGTAACTCATATATTTCAGCATTCCTGATATGCAGATAGTTCTACTTTGTTTTCTAGATTTTTCAACTCCATCTATAGTTTCCTTCTTGTAAACTTTACTGACATGCTTTTCTATGGTATCAATTTTAAGCTGCAACCTCTTCTCCTTCTTTGTTATCTCTATGAAAATCTTACATCTATATTCTACAGGAGGCTCACCATCAATTGGATTAGGCATTGGTTCAATGAACCAATACTTTTCCACCTATTCTAACTAAAAATTCCTTTTGGACAAATCCCAACAAGATCGATCTTTCGTCAATTTCAATTTTCTTTTTCCCTTTTCTGCATTAACACAATTTATGGAATCAATTTTGGTTTTCTCACCCGACTGGTCTGGGACCGACTCCAACACTATAATCTCAGTTTGTGTCTCCCTACTTAGGGGAAGTGCTTCCAAATCTTGTTCAAGTTCATCCTCGACTGAGATATCAAGTGCACCAACTTGAACTTCAATACGGTCTAAGGGTCCAACTTGTGATGAATCTCCTTTTTCAATAACCAATGGAGATCTAACTTGTGAATCTTGTAGGTTGCCAACATTTCCACCACCAAAAGATGCCGCTATGGTTCTACATTTTGGTAATGCTGGCCTCTCTTGGCTTTCAGAGATCCTACTGGAACCCCTATTACCCCTCTTATTTGACATGACAAATTGATAAAGGTTGCAAAAAATATCAACTTAGTTGTTGAACAAAAGACTCAACTACTTAGACTATATATAATAAAAATAATATGATTCATTCTTAAAAAAGGGTACTACTACTATGGTACAAAGTCTATGGTACTACCCAATATAATTTGCAAACCTATAGGCTATCTTAGCATGTGAGATGTCTAGTCACCAGCAGACACTAGACAATAAAACTAAAAAAAAACCAGTACTAGTATACTAGTGGTCCAATACCACTATTGACATAAAAAATAAATTAAAAATCACTTTCCTTTTACAAAAATCAGGGTCCACGAGTCAATGGCCAATGCACTAAGCACTTTGAAAGTTTGACAATAATAAGAAATGCTAGTCTCCAGACCAGAAAATAGTGAATTGTGTAGAATAATAATATCTTATAGTCCAATCTAGGTTGGCAAATTAGGCAGGATTAACAACTGAGAATGTCAAATGCAGGTGAAATGCACCTTCCTATGTAGGCCCATAGTAGGAAATAGTTGGCTAAATGGGGCTGGTGATCGACACATGTCGGTAAAATGGTTGGCAACACCCAACCCAAGGGAAAATTATTTAGTTGTAGTAATGGCAAAAGAACATGGGCCAATAAGAAATAACATGCAAAGACTAGTGATATGTTTAAAATAAATGTATCCAAAATGTATATTGCATTGGCAATTGGACCAATATTTTTGACCAATCATGTGATAACTAATGGGTGACTACCCCAGGCATTGAACCCAAATCTAATAAATATCTGGTGACACGGTTGACTTGCGTTGCATGCACTATACACCAAATGAAAATTGACTCGTCAGATGGGTTCACCAAAAGGTGAAGATTCGCCACTAAAGTAATCCCTAATGGTCATCAAATTTAATGTCATTAAAATATGACATCAGCAAAAAAGGCTAGCCCTCAGATGATGTGGCAATACAATCTAGTGATGTCAGCTGTATAGATGAGTGACTGGGTGTGTGACATCACATATGGAATAACTGACCTGGCAAGGTGACGTGTATGGTTGACTAGCACATGTGTTGGTGATGGGGCTTCAAACTATCTGCTGACTGTGTCAGTTGATGTGGACTAGGTGGCTATGTATGCTGCATGGCAGTGTCGAGTTGGTAGGTTGTGTCAGATGTCAGGGATGAAAAATTGGCCAAAAAACATGAATGATAAAGTGACTGGTGCCGAAAGTTAATGCGTCGACAGTAGGGGATATATCAGCATGTGGTGTGGGTGTGTTTTATGCCATGCCCAAAATACGGGGCAAAAAACACACGTGATTTTTTTAAATAATTAAATCCACTAAGTTCGATAAGTTTATTTCGTAAGTTAAAGTATAGGTACATTGTAGGATAGAAATAGGTTCTCCTATCAATACCTTGACATTCCATTTAAGTTTATAATAAATGTGTAGGAATAGATCATTAAATTTGAACATTCATTATTAAATTGATTTTGACATTTATTTTGTTGTTACATTTATTTATTTATTTTTAAACAATATATTTAATTTATTCAAACAACAATTTAAATAATTTAAATCTAATTATTCGAAACATTGAAATAGAAAGAACTTACTAACTAAAACATCACATCTAACATACAATTAATTAAACTTTATTTTAACTTAACACAACAAAACATCTTTTAGTTTACTATATTCATTCTTAATTATAATTAACTATAACCCCTAAACAACAATTCTACCTTAATTTAATCCAATTTATTGTCTTTATACTTACCACATAAATAAATAAAAATAATACAAAACAATAATTATATAAAACCTAAGTTAAACTAAATAATAAATAATACAACTAACTAAAACTAATAACTAACTCTACTAATACAACTAATATTCTATTAATTTAAATTTACTCATATTTAAAAATATATTAATTAAATTGCTTAAAAATAAAACTAACTAATTGTTAAAACTACAAACTAAAACTAATTAAATTTAGCACTAACTAATACTAACACCTAAACTAAAACTAAATTATACTAAAATAAACTTTATAACTAACACTACTTTAAAAATTCTAACATTCAATAATACTAATTTTTAAAAAAATACTTAAATAAAATAACACTAACTTAAACTAACTTCCTTACCCTACCTATCTACCCAACACCCCCTACTCCCCCTCCCCACCTCCCTACTCCACGTGAGATTCCACTTCCCCAAACTTGGGCGCATTCCCAAGCACATGGCCAAGTGGAAAGGGGCTGTAAATGGTCCCCAGGTCAGCAATTATGTTGTTGGACAAATTCGCATGGAGGGGGAAAGAAGGGTTAAAGACCCTTGTCAAATCATTGTTTAAACCAAGACACCCCCCTCCCTTTTATCATAACAACATTAAATGCCTGCCCAAGTCAAATTCGCGTGGATTCCCAAAACTAATGGAAGGAGAGTGAGTGAGGTTAGTGACATCATAGGGTGCTCTTAGTTAAGGTCTATGCCATGTTTTTTCAAAAATGTAGTTATGATAAAGTTTAGTAGTTGGGTCTTTTAGGATAGGATTAGAATATTTAGGATATTTGTTTTAATAATTTCTTTTTCTTTAAATATGTAATATTTAATAAGTCCAAATAAGGATACTTAGGGAATCTTTATGATTCTCTATTAAAAAAGGGGAATTAACTTCCTCCCCATAGAAAATCTAGAGAGCATAATTGCTCTAGGGGATATTTTTTTTTTCCCAAGTCCATTTTTTTGTCTAAGTATAGATTTTCAAAATTTATATTTTTAGTTTAAGGGGAATAATAATTCTTTTCTTGTAGGTGTTGGGATTGTGCAAAACATATCTATTTAACCAAGGGGCAAATATTATTTTTCTTTCTAATGTTGATTATGATCATCGAGTTTAAATGTTTTGTTCAAACAATAACATAGGATTACTTTACTTCCTAATAATTATGAAAATACAATAAAGTCCAAATTAAGCATCAATTTTTTTTAACATACTTTGAATCTTAAATTATATAATTATTTATCATCATTTTATCTAATTAATCTAAATCAAATGAATATGATTACAAAACATAAGAATGTTGCAGGGAGAGTGAAACATCATTTTATCCATTTTTCAATATACACATACATATAACTGAATTACAAGAAGAAACTCATATGAAAGAATACTACATTTTTTTTACTGAACCACCTAATTCAAAGGCTCCACCAAGAAAGAACTGGGAAGAAAACGCGACATTGTAGCCATTTTCACAATAAGTTTAAAATAACATTTTTATACAGGATTACTATCCCAAGGAGGAATCTCCCAACATATTTTAATTTCAATAGTAATAGCAATTCTAAATTTCCTTCTTAGCTCCATAATAAGGAAAATATTACGAAGTCTACAACACATCAAGGTGATCATGGAGAGAATAAAAATTGACCGCGAGACAACCAATCTTAACATGAAGACAATTTCAAACATTCACTCCCATCCAGGTTTGCACAACAGGTTCATTAATGAACTAGACTAGGGAGGAAGTAAATTTTTCCAATAGGAGATGTTGGTCACAACACCATAATAGGTACCCTTTCGGGGCTATAAACTCAAGAAATTTTGTTCTTCCATTTCTTAAATTTCAAAAAATCAAAACATGGTTTGTGCTTACAAGTAGGGGCCCATAGCACCCTACTTTCTCTCCCTCTCCTTGTCCTAAGAAGAGACTTTGCACTGTCAGAGTCCAACTAAAGACCTTCTCCCATTCATGACCACTTCTTCCCTATTCGAGGGTGAGTAATTCCAATACAACCCATACAAAATCTTTGAAAATCAAAGCAAAATACTAAGGAAAAACATTTAATAAAAACCCATTTCAATCCCTCCTAAACATATTATTCAAACACATAAAACTACTTAAGCATGAAACATATGCAAGAAAACTACTTAAGCATGAAACATAGCATGAACAAAAAGAGCTTGAGGGACTCATACCTTCACAATAAGGTTATGACAACTAAACAATTTGAGATGGGCTTTCCTTCCTTTTTCCTTGTCTTTCAATCCTGAATTTCTATCTAAAACTAGAGGTTGGGTGAACACTCTTCCTTCCTCAAATTTGCCTCTAAATAAGATATTAACTCAACCACTTTCAAAATGCAATAACTTTTCCCACTTGCCTAAAGGTTCTAGAATCTTCTAACTCAACTTATCATAAGTCTAACCTAAAGGTGGAGTTTAACTTATCCAACTCATGGTTAAACATTCAATTTTCGCAATAAAACAAAAATGAGTTATTTGGGTGACCATAAAAGTCAACAAAAGGGGCCAGAGGGGTGGAAAATGCCCCCAACCCATACCTATACCCCTTAGGTACTTAGTTTTTATGATTTTTGGCCTCTAGAAATATTTAGGGACCTATCAAAAAGCTTGAAAATTTGGACTTCCTAACAACTCTAAAAAATGCAAATTAATCACTAATCTTGATTAGGGTAGTTAATCTCAATTACTAACTGATTAGCAAAAAGATAACTAACCTAGTCCAACTTAGATCTTTAGGTTACTTGGTTCACCGTAACTATCAAGATGAAATGCATATATGAGTCACAAGTGTCAAGTGACACTATAAAATCACTTGTTATGAAACATTAACACTTAATGATTACAAAATGATACATTCATTCATGATACAAATAAAATATGAACAATAGGGTCTACATCCTTTTAGTAGACTCAACCTTGGTTTTCACAACAGTACATAGGGTTCAGTTCCAATTCTCCATAGAGTCCCTGTCTAATAAATCCTACACACTCATTGCACACATCAGTAGCTCAAGAGAATTACACACACACACACACACACACACACACATATATATATATATATAACTTATCAGCAAAATCAAATAATTTAAAACATCCACCTTTCAAATAACTAGTTGTTTATCTTGTTTCTAGTCATATTTTTAACCATTAAAATTGCATAATCAAAGTGTTAATCATATATATAGTCTTAATTTTGCATTCACTTTCCATACTACATCATCAGTATACATGTTCAAGAAACATTAATTACATAATTAAACATCTAGAAGTAAACATCACATGGCATATAATAACATAATAATATCCAATGTATCCAACAATGTCTCGATGTATCGAGTCATTAGTACCAAAATAATTAATGTATCAACTATGCTACGAGGGGTTAGGGCGAGGCCTCACATTTTATCCCACATACACCCAATTTTTGATTGTAGAGGTAATTAAAATGAGAGCCAACAAGGGTTAAAACAACACAAGACTACCAAAGGTTGTGAAAGCTAGTGTGTTAGCTTGGCCGCCAGTTATGGATTGAACTGTCACTTTGTGTGTTCCGTTGGGTTATTTAGATTTGGGAATTGGTTATGGAATATGTAGGTGGGAAAGGAATATTCTACCATGGGCACTGGGATTTGACCACCCAATTTTTGCAAAAAAAATTCTTCTATAGGCTTGATAGGCCAAAAAAAAATTCTAAACAAAAATATAGTAGATAAAAAAAAATGCAAAGATTGAAATATGCAGGTTCAAAAAAATGCAGAGATGCAAATAAAAAATGCAGATTTGAAAATTAATTGCATAGGTATGATAAAATCATACCAATTTCTCAAATTGGGGCTTTGAGTGCTAGTTTGCAAATTTTTTTTTCTCAATTTTGACTATGGCCTAGGGTAGGAAAATTTATAGTCAAAAGTTATCAAATTGATGCTCCAAACACAATGGTGAGGTCCAATTTGGCTCAAGATGCTCCCAATAGCTATAGATATTATGGATCTTAATTGAGGCCCTCTGAGAGGTGAAGCAAAAAATGGTTTCCAATGGCTATGAAATGATGCTTCCTCAACTTTGATACCATGTAAGCATTTGGTATAGCTATGTTACTATGAAGAATTTTCCTTAGGGAAAAATAACACCAAGATCAAGAAGCACAAGACAAAGCACAATATGGACCAAATGATGTATAATCACAATAACATGCAAATGAATAATGGACTCTTTGGATATCAGATTATTCAATGATGGATGATTCCCTCACATATCCCATGTACATATTGCCTATATATAAAGGCCTCTAGAACGCTTCTAGAATGACTAGGAGTTAATGAAGAGATAAGCTCAACAACTAAGCACGTGTCCACCATAAGTGGATCATCTTCCATTGTGCATGAATATATGTGCATTAATAAGAGGATAAGTATGGCAAGGTGTATCTTGTGTAGAGATGTTTTAGACACTAGTGCTGAAATTAGTTGCTAACTCCTATATTGTAGACACCACGTGCATAAAAGAGTTGCTAACTCCTATGTTGTCAACAAGAAAACTCATATGAGTACGCACAATCCTAGGTGTTTAAATAATGCATTAACCTAAGTAAACTTAAGTAAAGTGTAAATAGTAATTAATTCTTTACACTAATAGGATTATAGATAAGTTTTGTATTGTTTCTAAAAATACGTTCAGAGTATCAATTTATTTAAGGGTTATAATTCAATTGTTATATATGTGGAATTGTCTATTCTTAATCTTAATATGCACTAAATATATGTATATTATTACATATGTAATACACTTCTGTGTGTGTGTGTGTGTGTGTGTGTGTGTGTGTCTATATATATATATATATATATATATATATATATATATGGTGTGTATCTTAAGCCCTTATTATCCCACATCTTTACCTATATGTCATCCCTCCATCACTTCCCATTTTTTCTCTACCTCATCTCTCTCCCCCGACTTCACCCCTTATAATGAGGTTATGAAAGAAGGGTAAAAGTATGTAACTACCTAAATACCCTCTCTCTCTCTCTTTCTCTTATACATGCCACTTAGATTATGTTTTCAAAAGGGTATAAGGTATTCAATTAAATTTAGTATTGGAGTGTCATATTAAATATTATTAGGGATAATATTTAATTTAGATTAAGATAAATGGTAAACTTTCTTAGTGTATATTTAGTTTAACATGAGGGCAAAATTTCGTATATTGTATGTATTGAATTTACAAATTAATAAGAAAATACAATTTCTAACATATATTTGTAAATTTTGTTTTGATATTACATGTATCCACATTAAAATTTATATGCAAAAAATTGGTATAATTTTACATAATTTATGTAATGATATTCTTGCATTAAATATTTTGAAATAACTTATATTGTATAATTATATTTTATCTATTTCTTAGTGGCTAAAAAATATTGTCCTTTTTTTTAAATTTTATTTTATTTAATGTTTCAAATTTACTTTTTATATCTATTTTTATTTAATAATAATTATGCTAAGAGGCATATACAATGGGAGCAACAACTCCTAGCACAAGAATATTCCAAGGAATAATTCGTGTAAGGAAAAAAGATTTGGTAAGAGTTACAAATGAAATTCACTTTTACAAATAAATTTAAATAAAAAATGTCATTTGGCATTGACAAAAAGAAAACCAAATTAAAATATGGAAGAAGCCAAGGAGGAGCTGAGAAAATCCTTAAAGAGAAGAAGAGAGATTGCCATGGCTGAGAATGATACACAATACAAGAAGATTTACACCTCAAAATTGTTTGCAAATGGATATTTCAAAGAGTTTGATGCAACAATAGTAGACCTAATGGAGAAAGATAGAGCCCAAGTAGAAGAAATCAGAGCACTCAAGCTTGAACAAGAATCACAAGCCGTAATGCTTTGTGAGGTGACTGAATACAAGAAAAGAGCCATTGAAGATAAGTCTATGCTAGAAGAAGAAAAGAAAAATCTTGCTAACATATTGGAAGAAAAATCAATTGAGCTTGGAAGAATTTCAAACATACAGCTAGACACCCTAAGTCAGATGATGAATGCACATCATGAACTGAATGTCAAAGACATTGAGATCTCTACAATAAAGATGCAAAATGAACAACTACAAAATAACTTAAAAAGAGAGAAAGAAATTGCAGAGAGCTTCAACAAACCCAATGATGCCATAAAGTACTTTGAACAGGTACTAAAATCACCAAGGGTTGGCAATGATACTTCAGGACTAGGATACACCAACACTGAACAAGGAGAGTCATCCAAGACTATAGAAGAAAGAAGTAAGAAAGGTAAGAACACTAAACCTACTTGTCATTTCTATGGTAAAAAAAGACATACCTCTAATGTATGTAGGATCAAGAATGCCCATTAGCATGAAAAACCTAAGAATGTGAGTTATTTTCATAAGTGTGCAATAAGTGAGGACATCAAACACATAACTATAGGACTAGGACTATAAGAACACCAAGATTTGAAGGTCATTGCTATAATTACAAGAAGTATGGACATAGAGCTTTTGAGTGCATATCAAAGCCTACGTGGAAACCTAATTAGCTACCAAAGGGAAATAACCATGGACATCACTACAATTAGGACTACAACACTAGGTATAGCTATCATTACTGTCAGGAATATGGACACATTCTTGAAAATTGCATAAGAACACATTTTAGTGAAAACTACAATAGATGGTTAAGTCAAACCACATGCTTCACTTGTTTGAAAACTTGTCCTATCAGTAGGAATTTCCCAACAAGGTCAAAGGCACCTAATTCAGAGTCCAACAAAGGAAAAGAGAAGGTGGATGTTGAACACATTACAGGAGAGATGAATAAGACATGGAAGAAGAAAGATGGAAGCAACATATCAAATGGAGGGATCACTTCACTTGAGAGGTCAAGTGGTCACACTTCATCAAACTAAGCATAATAAAGGCATGAGGGACTGATTTACAAAAGCTTTATCATACATCAGTTCCTAAACAACCAAGTACTAAAAAGAAGAGATCAACATGAATATAGATGCAAAGTTAGAATTTCAAGATTTTATAAGTATTGTCGAGTTTCCCTTAGATGCTGAGTAAAATTTTGATACATGCCAAGTTGATTACCAAAGACAATAGAAGCTAAACGATTAGTTGGATCCGAGTTGGTAGTGGAAGCTGAGTGAAGATAAATTTTAGTTGAAGCCAAGTGAGGGATACTTCTGTGGATGCCGAGTGGTGGAAAGACAATGGAAGCCAAGTAATGTAGAAATTCGTAAGAAGCTGAGTGGATAGCTATAGATGCACTAAGCATTAAATGCAATGAAGATAGGGTATATTATCACATTTTTAATCATTTTTCTTCATCGTGAATGAAGAGAAAAGATGAAAAAGAGTGTAGAATGACTTCAAAGTAGAGAATCTAACATTTGAGCTAATTTCAATAGTGATTCAACACAATTTCATCAAATTCAAGGTATTTAAATTTGTGCCAAGTTACACAGTTTCACATTTTCTTCCTATTTAAACCCTAGATCACACAAATGGCTTCTAGCTCTAGGAAAACTCAGGAGAAAGAACCATTTGAGGTTCAACTAGTGTCCAAGGAAGTGAAACAACTAGTTTTTTGGCCAATCCTAGAAGTGGCATATAAAAATGACCCAACTGGAGCCCTGTCTGTTATACCCCCTAAGGTAGTTATGGTATAGGATGTTAGAAGATGTTACAACTGCAAAATTGGAGCCATAGGAGATATGGAGATGAGGGAAGTCTATGAAATTTTTTGTGAAAATGGAGTATTAAAAGAGGAATATCAAATTGTTGAGAAGAAGGGTTTGATGTGTGCCCTAGAATTCCCCATAGTTTTCAAAACTAAATGGATTAGGGTAGTAGTTAGTAGGATACATGATGGAAGTTTATGGTTGTTGGGTGGTCCAGTAAAAATTACAAAAATGGTTGTATATAGAGTGATAGGGTACCCAACCCTAGATCAGCCAAAGACCCTTAAAAGTCATTCTAAGGAAGCAATTGAAAAGAACACTGGTGCCAAGCGGAACAAGAGAGGAATGACAATAGACACCATTCAAGACCCGCTTGTTGACTTTTTTGTTAAGGTTATTGCACACAAATTCTACCAATCCAACAAACTTAATAGTGTACCTTGCATTACAGTAGATGTGGGTTACAAATTAGTGAAAAAGGATCATACTTATGATCTTGCAGAACTATAACTGCAACAAATCAGTGAGAATTTAGAAGCAATAAGGAGAACCAAGGGAGCACACTGCAAGTTTGGTGAAATTTTGATTTGTATACTCTTCTATGTATAGAATGAGTTTCCATCTTTTGGTAAACTTTTTTGGAAAGAAAATAGGTCTATCATTGCTCAAGTTAATGAATAGATTGAACAAATGGGAGCTAATTTTGAAACCCTTATGGCTAGCTTTTTTGAAGACTTCAAGAAGACTGTTGGTCTAATTTTTTATAGTGAAGATTTTTTTTAGTTCATGTCCTAATCTCTATGTTGTTTGAATTCTATCAAATTATCAAAGTTTGTCATCAACACAATCATTGAAAAACCCTAAGTGTGTAAAAAACCCTAATGCCTTATCTTATTTTACCCTAATTTTGAAAACCTTCAAAAATAGTATTTCAAAACTAACTTTAGGGGGGAAATTTTACCCTAAATTTCAAAAATTACACAAGAATGACTTCATAATTTTGTTATACCTTTTATATCCTTAGCTTTTGATTGCAGTTTGTGCGAATATATTATTTAAAATCCTAACTGTCACACCTTTTTGACCCACCATTGATCTTGGTAAGATCGGCAGAGGGTGCTTTCCCATATCATTGAAGTGCAAGTTTTTAAAATATTGTGGCCAAGTGCCTTTGCACTACGTAACCCTTGCTTACGTTAGAATATCTATTACGAGGTAATTGGTAAATACTTGCTTGATATCAACAGAGACCAAGAGGTCAATTTATACAAAAGAATAAAGTGGAAAGAATAGAAATATTCTATTCTAACAAATAAAACTAAAAAAATGAAAGCTAACTAAAGCTAACTAAATATTTACAATAGATAACCATTAACTAATAATAGATGTCTTATCTATTATTGTAATACCCTCCCTTAATGGTTAATCTATCTAACACACCAAGCTGTCCTCTAAATTTGACAAACTTATCAGGACCAAGAGGCTTGGTGAGAATGTCTGCAGTCTGATTTGTGGTAGGAACATACTGCAGATCTATAGTCTCGTCTTCAACTAGTTGTCAAATGTAATGACAATGAACATCCACATGCTTGGTTCATTCATGGAAGACAGGATTCTGTGCTAACTTGATAACGCCTTTGTTATCAACAAAAATAGTAGTCAGTCCTGCTGGTGACATTTGCATATCCCCAAGCATCTGGCGAAGCCATACAACTTCACATCCTGCCTTAACAGTCCCTCTGTATTCAGCCTCTGTAGAAGAGAGAGAAACTGCCTGCTGCTTCTTGCTGGTCCATGTGATTGCACCGAATCCCAAACTGAACACATATCCAGATGTTGACTTTTTATCATCAACAGAGCCTGCCCAATCTGAATCTGTGAACCCACTAAGTTTAGGATTAGAACTCCAAGAATACAGAAGTCCATAATCAGAAGTGCCCTTCACATAATGAAGCATACGCTTTGTTGCCATCTAATGATCAACCTTAGGAGCTATCATAAAGCATGAAATATAGCTGACTGCGAAGCTGATATCAGGCCTAGTAGCAGATAGGTAGATGAGGCTGCCTACTAGTTTCCTATATGTAGTATCATCAACAGAAGGAGAATCAGACTTGGCTGATAACTTGAGACCTTTCTCCATAGGTGTAGATGCAGGTTTGCAATCTTGCATTCAGAATTTGTCTAACAAGGCCCTATCATATTTGGACTGAGAGATGAATATACCAGAAGACTATTGCCAAACTTCAACACCTAAGCAATAATGCATGAGCCCAAGGTCAGTCATATCAAAAGACTGGCATAAGTGTTTTTTGATTCCCTAAATCAAAGATGCCGAACTGCCAGTGATGATCAGATCATCCACATAGATAACCAAAAGGATGATGTCACTGTCAGTAGTCTTGATGTATAGATTTGAGTCTGAAGAACTCCTCTTGAAGCCTTGATCACTGAGGTACATATAAATCTTGATGTACCATGCCTGAGGGGCTTGCTTCAAACCATAGAGAGATTTTACCAATCTGAGAACTTGATGGTCTTTACCAGCAACCTTGAAACCAGGAGGCTGCATCATGTAGACCTCTTCATGGAGATCAACATTCAGGAAAGCACTCTTTACATCCATCTGATGGACCTTCCAGCCAAACTGTGCTGCCATGGCTAGGACTAATCTGATGGTGCTCATCTTTGCAGTAGGAACAAAGGTCTCCTCATAATCAATCCCCTGATGTTGAGAAAAGCCCTTTGCCACTAAACGAGCTTTGTACTTATCCAAAGTACCATCTGATTTGTATTTGATTTTGTAGACCCATTTGCAGCTAATGGGTTTCTTCCCTAGGGGAAGATCAGAAAGGACCCAAGTGTTGTTCTTCAGCAGGCTCTGGTGTTCAGATTGCATGGCCTGTTCCCACTCTAGAATTCCTTTAGCCTTAGAATATGTTTGAGGTTCAAACACACTGTCAATGTTGGCCATAAGAGCAAAGTTAACAGAATCTGTAGTTTTGCTCTTTTTTTGAGCAGTTCTCCCATCAATGAGCTCATCATCATGAAGATCAACAAGTGTCTTAGCCCACCACTTAGGTTGGAGAGGAGAATGACCAATAGTAGTACTAGGAGATGCTTGATTAGAAGGATCCTCATCAGAAGAATCTAGATCAAACTCAGGTGAAGCATCTTCAAAATGAGGTGATCCTGCAGGAGAAGCCGAAGGTGTTTGTATAGGTATCACTAGCATGACTAGAGCTGCGGGAGCTACTAGAGCCCTCCCATCAGGTGGACGTAATGGAAGCCGAACTCCCAAATCATGAACCTGCATAGGCTGGTCTGCTGGATCAAGAACACTAGAAACATGCATGAATGGTCCTCACTGCTCATCAAAGACTACATCGTGGCTGTATATGAGACGAGATGTCTCAACATCAATAAGGTGGTAGGCTTTGTGAAGACTGCTATATCCAGCAAGCATCAGTTTCTGACTCTTGGCATCCAACTTGGTGCGTGAAGCATCAGGGATCCAAACAAAAGCAAGAGAGACAAAAACCTTTAGGTGACTGATTCTGGGCTTGCGACTTGACCAAGCCTCTTCCAGAGTTTTACCTTTGACTGCCACTATGGGTGACCAGTTCAACAGATAAACTGCAGTGTTAATTGCTTCTACCTAAAAATGCTTCAAAACATGTCTGTGTTCGAGCATGGAACGAGCCATCTTGGTGATTGTGCTATTTCGACGTTCAACTACACTGTTCTGTTGTGGCGTGTGGGGTGTGGTGAACTGGCATTGGATGCCATGTGTATCCAAGAAGCTGGAGAAAACATTAGAACAAAATTCCCCCCCATTATCTGATCTAAGAGTAATAATAGATTTCCCAGACTCTTTTTCAACTAAGGGTTTAAACTTTTGAAATACAGTAAATGCATCAGATTTCTTTTTAAGAAAATAAACCCACATTTTTCTACTGAAATCATCTACAAACAATAGAAAATACTTGTACTCAAGAACAGAAGGAGTGGCCATAGGGCCATAGATATCAACATGAACAAGCTGAAGTACTTGAGAAGCTCGCCAAGAATCGCCACTGGGGAAAGGTGTGCGATGTTGCTTCCCAACCTGACATGCGTCAAAAAATCCAAGGTGTTGAGTTTGAATCTTTGGCAAACCAAGAACAAGCTCATCTCGAGCAAGTTGTGAGAGATAATGCACATTTAAGTGCCCATATCGCTGATGCCAAAGCGTGCTGATGGAAGATCGCCGAGCAGCCATAGCTAAGTCCTAAGAATCACCAGAATCAGTAAGTCTAAAAAGACCATGATTCTCAAGACCAACTGCAAAATTAGACTTAGTCGCCCGATCAGTGATGGTGCACTGATGTGAATTGAAGGTGACTACCAAGTGTGGAGAATGTCATAGCAACTGACTGACCGAGAGTAGATTTAGTTCTATCCTTGGAATGTAGTACACATCAAGGAATATGAGATTCCTCCCAACAGACTAAATTTGAATGTTGCCTTTACCAACAACTGCGTACTCTTCTCCACCACCAAAAATAAAAGAATATGAATAAGCTTGGTAGTCAGTAAACCAGTCTCTGCGGTGAGTGAAATGTCGAGAGGCACCTGAATCAATGTACCAAGCATATGACTTCACATGATCTGCGGGTCTTTTAACCATGAAGGCGTAAAAGGAAGATTTTTCTTTCTTAGTGTGCTCTACACTATTCAATTTGGGTTGCGAACCTAATTGCTTAAACTGGGCAGCTAAGCATTTTCGACATTCAACCTTCATATGACTGAACTTGTGACAGTAGTTGCATTGAATGTTCTTCTTTTTGGTACCATCGGATGCTAGAGAAGAAGACTTCTGCTGAGATGGTTGCTAAAACTTGACCTTATCCTTCTGAAAGGATTTCGCAGTAAAGGCTTGCTCAGTGGAGGTGGAATTGGAGCTACTACCAAACTGTTGTTTCCACCGATCTTGCTGAAGCAACAGGGTGCAGAGATCAGTGAACTTTAGATCAACACTAATAGATGTGATATTGAGAGTCTCGATAAAATGCTCATAGGATTTTGGTAAACTCTGAAGAGTGATTACCACAATATCCTCTTCCTCCATCTTGCGACCGCTGGCAAGTAACTGATCACAGATTTCCTGAATTCGATTTAGGTGTGCCTGGAGCGAGGTGCGCTCATCCATGACAATAGAAAACAAAGTGTTTTTCAGAAAGAAGGCTCTGCTCTTGTCGGAAGTCTCATGAAGACCTTTTAGATGTGTCCAAATTTTGGCAGCTATCTTGCCGGATGGAATCTGAGAAAGCTGGTCATCAGCTATAGATAGTTTGAGAAGCATTACTGCCTCTCGATTGTTCAGATCCCATGTATCTTGATCAGGACCCGGAGAAGTCGGACGCTGCGTAACACCCAAAACAAGTTGATCGATGTTTCAATATTCGAAGATTGCGATGATGCGCTGCTTCCAGGTTCTATAATTGCGACCATTGAATTTGGAATTATGTTTGAGCAGAATATTTGTCAGAGATGCCATGGCATGTTTTTCAATGAAAAACTGTGAAAATCTGTGAAGGCACGTTCTTCGAATCAAAAAAATGAAAGACCCAGAAGAATCAGAGAATGACCTAGAAGAGAGCTCGAAAAACCCAGAAGGAATCTGCTGTCATTTTTTGGATCCTCTGGCTCAAAAATTGTGTCACAAAAATTGAGGCACCCAGAAAAAATAGACGACAACCCAGTTGAGCTCTTGAAAAACCCACCAAGAATCTGCAAACAAAATATTTTTTTGACCCCAAAAATTAGGGTTTAAAAAAAAATGGCCCTAGCTGAAAAAAGCTTGAAAAAACTTTAGATTTCTTGATAAAAAATGGCAGATTTTTCTTCAAGGATCGATGTGCATGGACGAATGGGGGTAGAGTGTGCTAAACAAACACCAAAAAATGGCGTGAGTTTGCAAAGCCGAATGCAAAAAACCATTTGCAAAAAAAAATACATTTTTTTAAATTATTGCTCCCATCTTTCACTGGCAGAGGGTCTCGGTTTTGCTTTTGCCCTTGAAAAACCATGGACTTGAACACGCAAGCCATCTCTAACTGAGCCGAAATTAGAAAACCCGTAATTTTTTTTTAGCAAAAAAAAATGTGAGTTCCTCAGCCACAAATGCGAGTTCAAAAAACACGAGTAGGAAAAAGAAAATTGTGAGTTACAGATGAAATCGTCCACGATTTCCCTCAATTTGCAGACCTTGCAAAAACAAAAAAATCTTCCCACGATTTTCAGAAAAGAGACCTAGCTGGATTTCAAAAAATTTGAGCAAATAATTTTGAATGAAATCATAAATTTTTCAAAAAGTTCAAGAACTAGGCTCTGATACCATATTACGAGGTAATTGGTAAATACTTGCTTGATATTAACAAAGACCAAGAGGTCAATTTATACAAAAGAATAAAGCAGAAAGAATAGAAATATTCTATTCTGACAAATAAAACTAAAAAAATGAAAGCTAACTAAAGCTAACTAAATATTTACAATAGATAACCATTAACTAATAATATACGTCTTATCTATTATTGTAATAATATCAATGTGCTGCAAAGATAATGACTTGTCAGAATTGGTTAGAACCTTTCTTCAAGACTTGTTAGTACCATTAATGCACATTCTAAAAAGCCTGCAATATCATTGGTTGAGCGTTTAAATGAATGTATTACTTTATTTTCAATTTTATGCACCGTTGATCTACTTTAGATCAAAGGCTAGTGCTTTCCCACAATTAGAAAATGCATTAGGATTAAATAATTCAGGGAAGAACCAACAAGACACATAGCATAGTCTGACATCATGGACCTGCCTTTTTAGAGGATAATAATGATACACACTCAATGGTAGTTGTCAAATGAGCTGGACTAAAAGGAAGTTTCTCATTGGTCTTTTCAGCTGATTCACTATTTATAGGGTGCAAGAATCCATTATCATTGATCTATGTAAGATCCATGGTCAATGCTTACTCGCATTATGACGTTACTCAATTTTTAAATAATATGGAAAAGTGCTATGGTGACATGTAGCAAAGATGACGTTGAGAAGTCCCTTTCTCAAAGGACTAAAATGGGACCCACTTGCATGGGAGTATGTTAGTATGCACTAATTCACACAAAGAATTAGTATTGGTCAGTATAGCTGATTGGGCCTTATTCAATTATAAATTTGTGTGATCATTGATCTTGTCTTGATCAATGGATGCTGCTTACCCACAATTTCAAGATGTAAGAAATTTAAGGAATGTAGGTAAGCAATAATGTGACACATGGCCACATTTTTAAAACCATACAACTTGTTTCTTTTTAAATTAAAGCCTTCTGATCATAGAAAATCAACGGATAGCATTCAAATTTTGGTGCAATTTGGAGGTAACATTTACTGAGAGTTAGTATGGTGCAGAGTTCATCCATGTGATTTCAATGCCCATATATATTTCGTGATTTCACCATTATTGAGCCATAGAATTGCAAAAGGTTATAAAAGTGGAGAGAATTTTCAGAGCTAGGGCACATAATTTTAAAGAGAAATCCACTAGATTGTAGCAAAAAATTCACAAAAAGAAGTGGAATTTCATGGGAAAGTGCTCTAAAAATTCTAAAAAGCAAGAATTTGGTGTGATAAGATTTTAAATCTTAGAAAATGCCTCCATGAAAGGAATTCTCTAGGAAAACTAATTACCTAAAGAGTGTTGTACATGAAAATTTCCTAGAATAATTCTCACTATCTGTGAATGAAATCACTAAGGGGAGAGAACTGATTCCTAAGAACCCTAGGGTAGTTGTAGCTGAGGGTTTCTATGATAGGGAAAATTAGGCAATAGATGCCCAAGTATCTATGGGAGGTCTAGAATTGTTTAGAAAGTGGTTCTCAAAATGAAAATTAGATACCCCCATTAGCAATGTCTAGGAATTCGACATTGGGAAGTTAATAGTCCCTAAAGTTTTCTTTGATAGTGATTTATTGACTGAGCTAGCTAAGAAGTATGATCCTATCATGGGGTGGGTTAAGAACCATGTTGGAGTAAATCTTTTTAAGGTCTGCCATGAATTGATTAGTAAATTTTTCAATCTAAACCCTAACTGTTCTGTGCATGAGAAAATTGACATGGATGAACTACACGCTAGGTATGATGCATAGAGGATATACTTGAGGATAGGGGCATTGCAAGAACATGCTACCAAGGTTGGTACATTGTTGGTAATCACTGCTAGCACACCTAAGCCATTAATGAGAAGACATTTCAACCTAAGGGCTCAAGCATTATATTTTTCTTTCTGCAAGATTTTTGGGATGGATGAAGCAGAACATATCCCAGGCTCCATTGTTCTCATCATGGCTCAAACTCTTCAATTTGGGATGAGCACTATTCTTGATTTTGCTACTCTCCTTGCACAAGAAATTTACAATGATTTCGTGGGGATAGCACAAGGGAAAGTACACAAACCATTATGTTGTTATTCATTTCTCATGTATGTATGTTTTTATAAGGGATTTACCTACTTCTCCAAGAGTGTGGAGCTGGAAACAACCTAGGATTGAGAGAGGAAACTAGTTTAGTTATGGAGCATGGACATGACCTCAGAGGCTAGAGATGCTAGTTTTGAAAGGTTTAATAGATATTTCACATCAAAGCTTAGATTTCTCTTGAGAGGAGAAAATCCTAGGTTTCCACAATCACTGCTTGAACTGGTTAGGCCTAAGGACCATGCAAAAGGGCTTTTGGTTAGTCATAATTGGGGGGACATAATACCCTATAATGTTTCAATATTAATAAGAGTATATAGTTTCTTGGGAAAGCCTCACGTGCTACCATTCCACGTGCCTCTGAAAATAGGGATAGTAGAGTTGTTATGGAAGATAGGGACCATTGATGAGAGAGATTTTCCAAAGAAAGGTACATTCTTTCTAGTTGTTACTGTAGTACATGACTTTTTCTTTGTGAGGAAAGGATGGAAACACCTCAATTTGTTCTTGGATAGATACAACATGGCAGAGTCCCATGCAAAGTTTATTGATCCTGAAGTATTCTATGATCTCTTAAGAGAGGATAAAAGTTACCTACATGGTTCAATAAGTATATTTCCCTGAGGATGTTATAAGAAATATTTTCTCTTTATAGGAATAAGAGTTAAGAAAAGAAAAAATGGATAGTTTTTAGTAAGACTCTGGAATTCATCAATGCTTTTGACTCCAATTAGGATCCTATAAAAGATAAGAAATAATGGAGAGCCAAGATGCAAGCATTGATGAACAATTTTTCTATAATAATACAAACAATAAATGAAAAGAAGCTTGCATATGTCAAGACATTTCCAGATAGAGCTGCAGAGATATAGAGGACGCTAAGCAAAAGAAACATAGTAGCTCCTGGACAATATACATTGCAAAAAAGGGCATGCTATGTGATGGTGCAGAGTGTACAATAGGCTCCTCTTCAGCAAAGGCCAAGACTAGAAAACTCATATGCAAGTAGCGTCCCAAAGAGGCAAAAAGTTGGAGCCAGTGTCTTCCTCTCATGTAGAACAATACTCCACAAGAAAGGCCCCAATCCAAATAGATGACCAAGCATCTTTAAGTGAACAACTTGGAAAAATTGGTGGAGAAGGGGATGTTATTGTTACTTCCACAAGAGCCTCCTGCACCCTCCTTGGACCTTATTGTTGCTGACTATCAAGGTAAGGAGATAGATCTTATAGTGGCCCAAGCTTCTAAGAGGTATATTAATGATGAAATTTTGTGAAACCTAGAGCTTTTGCACAATTTTTATGGAGATTAAATATAGGAAATTTTGAGAGGACTTATGAGAAGATAAAAGTAGAGAAACCTAATGATTCAAACTTTGATATAAAGGAAGAGGTGAAATATAAATTTTGGAATGATTTTTCCTAGTTTACACTTGAGGCCAGAAGGTAAATGGTTAAAAAATCAGGAGTCCTAATTTTACCAGAGTGGGACATTGTTAATGTAATGGGTTTTGATTCAATTAGAAAGGAAAAAGATGTCAAGTATAAAATGAAGGAAGAGGTATTATAGGCTCATAGAGGAGTCAAATTCAATAATGACCACCAGGCCCTGGTAATTTGGTCAGTTGAGAAGAGGGACAAAACCAGAATGCAGGAAATCTTTACTACAGAGCATACTGGTGCATTAACAATATTCAGGACTGGTGAAGTTGGCAGCAAGAAAATTATCGAAATGGCTTCAAAAATGCTGAAATTTGGTAGTGTGATGTCCGGTCAGGAAGAGGATAGGTTTTCTCAACTCAATGCTAGATTTGAGGAAGTTTTAAAAGCATATGAGGATAGGACAAAATAGATACAATCATTAGAAAATCAAATATCTCAAATGGATAAACAACTAGGGAAAAGAAAAGTAGGAGAATCAAGCAAACCTAGGATTGTATACCCCAAGCCACCTATTGAGCCTTTTAAGTCAACTCCAATTGTTGAGATACTAGACACCCTTGAGAGGCCACAATTCTACACTGCAAAGGATTTTGAAAAGGGAAAGAATATATTTTATGCACTGCATGTAGAATTAAATAACCAATATGAGGAAAAGATAAGATAGAGTGTAATGTATCTAATGGATAGGATAGAATGACCAACATTTTTTGACCATTTGACAAGGATTGCTGCCATCAAGGATGAATTGAAAGGAAATGAAGAAATAATGAAGCCTATTATACAAAAATGGATTGAGAAGTACAATAATATTACCCTCATGTATCTATCTATCATCCAGCTATCCTATCACCAAATAGAAAAGAATTTTGACTTTTTAAATAAGCTAGAAAGTTTTGATGAAAAACATGATTCTTTTCAAATAAGAGTGATAGTTTCTTTCTCAAAGTACATAGCTGAAAAAAATTGATTTATTTCCTAGTGCTCTCAAAACTATTAATAAAGTAAAAGAAAAGGAAGAGTGAAAAAAAGAGATAGATGAATTATTTTGTCAAAGATTGAATAATGTAATAAATGAAACTGGGCATGTACTATGGGCAATGACCAATAAGAAATTGGTTCGAGTGTAGTTGTTTTACAATGCCATTAGGAAAGATTTTGTTGAAATAGAAGAAATAAGAAATTCTTTAATAATTGTAAAAAGGGATGTCCTTAATTTTGATTGGCCTAATGAAACTATTTACAATGAGTGGATGGAACAATTTATGTCTACAGAATTGATGGAAGAAGATGACAACACAGAGGAAAATGTAAGAGCAACTATTACTTTAACTATTGATGATGAAGATAATGAGAACCCCCAAGTTAAAGTAGACTTGTGAGTAACTGAAGAGGACAAATCACTTTCAAGTCTCATAGCCACTTATTCTGAAGATTTAGAATAACTAGAGAATCAAATCATAAGACTTTATTGTTCTAAGAAATGTAACAAAAATGGGGCCTACCAAAAGAATGTAATGATGTTTAAGTTTTCTATTACACACATTTTTTTTCTTTTTTGTGACAACTACATGTAAAGTTTCTTTGTAAAAGATAGCTGTCAGTTCTCTATGCCTAAAGCTTGTTGCATCTCACGTTATATAAGTGAGATCCCAAGGCTAGATAAGGGGTCCAAATACTTGTATATTTTTTAATTTTCAAGGAAAGTACAATTGGTTAATTCACGTGTAGTTGTTTTTAAGTTTACTCCCAGTTATGTAATTTTCTGATGACAAATAGAAATGATAGTATCAGTATGAACTCATGGGATTTTCATTGAGTTTCTATTGGTTCTTGTATTAATCAGCAAAAAGGATAATACAAAAGGGTATTTACACTAGATCTGTGTCACCACTTTTTGTCTCCATTTCATTAGTTTATTAATTTTGAGATCATTTGAATAAGGTTCATTTGATTGAATGCAGTCTGGATGGGTTTTATATTGGTTTATTGTTGCTTTTAATTTAAGGGATTATGTAAATTCTTTAGTAAATTAGTAGGATTCATGAGTTTATGAAAAGGATATCTCATAAGAATGGAAATAGGTGATTATAGTTGAGAAATTCAATTACAAGTTAATTGAACAAGATCTCCTACCAATAGTTGACTCTTTGTTCCCATGGATAAGGCACTAGTCATATAAATTAGAGATGATTGAGAGTAAATTTTGCTTCTGCATGTAAAACAATTATATTTTCAAAGTCATTTTCATTCCATTTTGTACAAGGTTATAATGCTGGTCACCACTTGTTTGCATTTAATTTTTGAGTTTTAGGTAGCTGCTATTTCAAGAAATACTTGTAAACTCTAGGAGAATTATGACCAGATCTACTTATGAGAGATGCATATAAACTTGAAAGCATTAAAGAAATTGGTAAATTGTGTATGTGCCTAAGAATAAGAGATGAGAATTAGAATGAAACTAAGATAATTTTCATACAATAGTTTGCATTTGAATTTGTAAGAAATAATAATGTTGAGCAAGGAACGAGAAACAATCCAAGTAAGTTAAGTGTGAAACAATGTTACCATAAGATAAGCAACTCCAAGAGCATACACCAAGATGGTTCAACAAAGGAGACAAGGATTTATAAGGGGAAAGCAAAGAAAACCCCTTGTGAGTATTATGAATGAAGGAAAATGCCTAGAGAAGAGAGAGAGAGAGTGTTGGACCAAAAGTAGCTCAATACAATAACATCAAGTGCTAAGAGTGAAGAAGAAAGAAGGAGGAGCATCTCTTATATAGAGATGAGAGAGGAGTTGCATTTGTAACTCCCATTTCTATGAATGCCACATTCATAATAGGTGTGTGCAAAGTGTCACAATCCTCTTAAGGAGGATAAACTAAATAAAGAAATAAACAAGAGTTGTCCTTACATGTGGAATAAATGACACGTCCTCCACATGTGTACAAGAGGACAAACTACATTTAGGGACCCTTGGAATATCCCAATTAATATATCCAAGGAAAGATTAACCTTTCTAACATCCCCCCTTAATCTTTACTTGGGGAGTTTACATCAACGGGTTGTAATCCCAAATTTTTACAATGGAACTGAAATCTCTCTTTAGAAAGTGGTTTGGTTAAAATATCAGCCACTTGATCTTCTCCTTTACAATAAAGAAGAATAATTTGCTTGTCTTCAACTTGTTCTCGAATGAAGTGATGTTGAAGTGAAATATGTTTGGTTCATGCATGATAAACTGGATTCTTTGCCAAGGCAATAGCACTTTGATTGTCACAATGTATAGGTGTAGGTGATTGTTGAAGTAGACCCAAATCATCAAGAAGTCTTATAATCCATAAAGCTTCCTTAGCTGCATTGGTACAACCTTTGTATTCAGATTCAGTTGAGCAAAGGGAAATAGAGTGTTCTTTTTTGCTTTTCCAAAAAATTACACTTGAACCAACAAAGAAACAATAACCACAAGTGGACTTCCCATCATTGGGATCTCCACCTGGATCGGAGTCAGTATAGCCATGTAAAATAAATTCAGAATTTGCATCATAAAATAATCCCACATTAATAGTTCCTTTAATGTACCTTAAGATGCATTTAGCAACTTTAAAATGAGTTTGTTGAGGTTTAGACATAAATCGAGAAACTAAACCAACACTATAAGCAATATCAGGTCTAGTAAGAGTTAAATAATTTAAACTTCCTACCAACTGTCTATACAAAGTTTCATCAACAAAAGGAGTATTCATATCATTCATTAATTTAGTTCCTAATTCACATGGAATTGAAACATGGTTAGAGTCATTCATCTTAAATTTTTCTAAAAGATCATAAGCATACTTGCTTTGAGAAAGAAAGATACCTTTAGGAGTTTGGAAAATTTGCATACCTAAGAAGTAATGTAAGATACCTAAATCAGTCATCTGAAATTTCTGTTTAAGTTGGAATTTGATATCAAAAATCAAAGTGTCTGAATTAGAAGTGAGTATTAGATCATCTACATAAACAATAACAATAATAATGTCATCGTTAGTATGGTTAATATACAAATTTGGATCATTCTGACTTCTAGCAAAACCTTGAGAAATAAAGAAAGAATTAATTTTAGAATACCATTCTCTAGGTGATTGTTTAAGACCATAAATAGATTTGTTCAATTTGCAAACCAGATTTTCACTACCTTTCTTAACAAATCCAGGAGGTTGAGCCATATAGATTTCTTCATGTAAATCACCATTTAAGAAGGCACTTTTAAGATCCATTTGATGAATGGGCCAATTCAGTTTAGATGCTAAAGCAAGAACTAATTTGATAGTAGGCATCTTAGAAATAGGAGCAAAAGTTTCATTATAGTCTAATCCTTCAATTTGTGAAAAACCTCTAGCAACTAGTCTAGCCTTAAATTTACTAATTTCATTATTAGTATTCAACTTTGTTTTGTATAACCATTTACATGAAACTATATTCTTGCCATGAGGTAATTTGACTAAGTCCCAAGTTTGATTAGCAAGTAAAGAATCATATTCCTCTTGCATGGCTTTTTTCCAATGAGTTTGAGAGTTAGCTTGATCAAAAGACTTAGGATCATTAGAATTCATAATAGTAGTCATCAAAGCATAATTAAAATAATTAATCCTTCTATGTTTAATTCCACCAGATCTAGAAATGTAATCATCACCTTCATTGATTAAGTTTTGAGCCCATTTAGGTTTACGTTTAGTTGTAATGGAATTATCACTAGAGGAAGAATCATTAGTAATAAAAGTATCATTAGTATCTACTTGAATATCATGAGGTGTAGGTGCAGAAATAATAGGTGGTACTTGATTTGAAGGATTAAGAGGAGGAGTAGGGTTAAGAGAAGGAGGTTGGTCCTCCACCAGCACAATTTTAGTCCCACTAAATTCTGCATCATGTGTAGTAGAGCAATCATGGACTCCATTTTCTACAATACAAACATCTCTAGCAACTTGAACTTTGTTAGTAGTGGAATCATAAACACGATAACCTTTAGTGTTTTCATCATAACCAACAAACATATAAGGAGATGACTTAGCATCTAATTTATGTCTTTTCTGTTTAGGAGTATGAACATAAGCAATAGAACCAAAAATTTGTAAATGATGTAAATCAGGTTTCCTACCAGACCAAGCCTCTTCTGGAGTGATAACCTTGAGAGCTTTGGTAGGAGTCCGATTAAGGATATAAGTTGCACAAAACATGGCTTCAGCCCAAAATTTATAATGCAAATTCTTAGCATGCAACATGCTTCTAGCCATTTCAACAATGGTTCGATGCTTTCTTTCCGCCACACCATTTTGTTGTGGTGTATAAGGAATAGTAAGTTCGTGTTTAATTCCACATGATTTCAAATAAGAATGAAAAGAATTATTCACATATTCTTTTCCATTATCAGTTCTAAGAATTTTAAGTTTAAAACCAGATTGCCGTTCAACATATAACTGAAATTCAATAAATATATCAAGAACTTGATCCTTGCTATGCAAAAAATAGATCCAAGTTCGTCTAGAAAAATCATCAACAAGGTAAGTGCATACCGAGAACCTTGGATGGAGGTATTCTCCATGGGGCCCAAAAGATCACTATGGACAAGATGCAACTTATGAGTTGCCCACCATGATTTTCCACTTGGAAAGGGCTCCCTATGCATCTCACCACTCATACAACCTGTACAGGCAATCTTGGAAGGAATAATGTGAGGCAAGCCATCAACCATATTATGCTTTTGCATGAAACTAATAGAATCAGAATTTAAATGGCCAAGTCTTTCATGCCATATATTGAAATCAATAGAAGTATGTAGTGAATATCGTGAAGTAGCAAATTCATGGAATTTAAACAAATTGTCATTATCCATTTTAGCATGAACAATCACTTTTAGAGTTTGAGGATCTATGATATAACATGTATCTTTGTAGAATTCAACTTTATAGTCCTGACATAACTGTGAAACAGAAAGCATATTAGTTTTCAAGTCAGGTACATATAATACATCATGCAATTTACCATTAGGAATAGTAACATCACCTAATCCTTCAACTTTACAAGTCTGATTATTAGCTAACTGAATAGGAATGTTAGCAATATCAGGTTGTAAAGAATCAAAAATTTCTTTATGAGAGGTTACATGTTGTGATGCACCATTGTCAACAATCCATTCTAAAGGTCTACAAAGATTAAAGCTACAAGTAAAAGCATGACGAGGATTAAAACCAGTAGAGTTACCTTTTTTATGATTTGAGTTTTGATTATTGGTACTATTATTCATAGGTTTTTTTATCATTTTTCTTTTTAAAACAGTTATTGACAATATGACCATCTTTGCCACAATAGGAACAATGAGGTTTGGAATTGGAATGGTTCCTTTGATTATTAATATGGCGAGTGTTATTATGATGATTGTTATTATTATTATATTTCGCATGAAATTTATTGTTGGAATTATTTGAATTAGTATGATATTGTTTGTGGTTATTATTATTATTATTAGAACGAGAATTAGTATTTGAATTTCTAGACACAAATGCATGTTCAGTTGATTTAAGGGTACCAAATTGAATTAGCTTAGCTTCTTCCTATCTTAATAAAGTTTGAAAAATAACATAAGTTAACTGAGAAGTTAAAGTAGGAATAGCAAGCTGTGCATGAATATTAGTTATAAACTGTTGAAACTGTCTAGGAAGACACTTTTTAAGAATAAGATGAATTAAACGAATGTCCTCTAATTGAACACCTAAGGCAATAATTTGGCTTTTAAGAGAATCAAATTTTAATAGAAATTCATCCATACTTTTAAAATTTGCATACCTGAGATCTTCAAGTTGATCCTGCAACTGTATTTTGCGGTATTCATCTCCACTGTCATAATTGGTTTGCAAGATGGACCATGCATCATGAGCTTTAGAACAGTGAGCAATCAACACATATACATCTGGAATAATGGAAATACCAATTAACCCTAAAGCTTCTTCATTTTTAACTTTCCAAGTATCTTTTTTAGACACCTAAAAATCTTTTAAAAAATAAAGTATTTTTATTTTTTGAAAAAATCCTTGATGGCATCATCATTTATTAATTAATTAATTAATTTTTATGCCATTAAATCCCTTTATCTTAATTAAAAATATTTAATTAAGGAATCCCTCCCAAAAATGTTTAAATCTTATTTAAACATTATTTCCTTATTTATTAATTATTTAATTAATAAATTGACCAAAAATTCTAAAATAAATAAAAAATTTATTTTTTGCCCAAAACTTGGCCAATTTCCTTATGACCAATAACCTCTTCCAAAATCTTCTAATCCTTCTTTAATTTCGATTAAAGGCTAATCCCATCATTTCCTACCCCTAATCCCAACTCAAAATATTTAATTAAGATTAAATATTAATCCTCATGTTTATTAAAAAAGTTTTAATAAATATCTCCTCAACCCAAACACTTGAAATAAATAAAACTTTATTTATTTCCTAAAAATCTAATTTATCCTCATCCTAAGAAGTTCTAGACTCTTCTAGAAAGTCTTCATCCTCATCCTAAGAAATTCTAGACTATTCTAGAAAGTCTTTATCCTCATCCAAAGTCTAGACTCTTCTATAAGATGTCTTTAAACCTAATCCTAATCCCCTCCTAACCTTGTCACATTCCCTAAACATGGGTTAAAACTTACTAACCCAAGCCAAAGTTAACAAATATCTCCTCCTTCACCCACCCTCATTAAATGCCATCCACTTGCCTATCCCTAAGCTAATCCTAAACCATCCTAATCCATCCTCTAATCATTTGCACAAGCCTAAGCAAGCTTAAAACTATCTTAATCAAGCCCAAGTCGAAATTGCTCTCATCACCCTCAAAATATCTCAACCATAAAACTTTATGAAGCCCACTAGGCCATAAATGACTCTTCCAAGCCCTTTTATTGCTCTTACAGGTCATTATGAGGGTCTTTATGAAAATTTTATCCCTTGAGCCTCTTTTGTTGACTCATCCTTCCCCTTTCCTCCATCCTCTCACCATGTGACATGTGTCACTCCTTGATTGGCTGTAAGGAAGCACAATCCATGTGCTCTCTTCTCATGCAATCTAAGCCCTCCATGAGCTTTTTTTCATCCTTGCATCTTAGCCCTCAATCCCTCAAGCCTCTTGCCTATAAATTGGATGCTTCCCCTTTGCAAAATAACACAATCCATGAAGTAAAGTCATAATGCCATTTTGAGAAGCCATTTTACATCAAAACCATACACTCACACCCAAATTCCAACTCCATTTGAAGCCCTTTTTGAAGCATAAGCTTGAGCATACATCCTATCTATTTAGACAAAGCTACTCAAAAAGAGAGCTTCTCATTGAGAGAGCCCATTAATGGCTCATATTCTCAATTGAGAGCTCATCTTAGTCTATCTTGAAGTTTATGAATTTTTTTTAGTTTGTAGAAGCTTTATTTAAATTTGGTTTCTATTAGCATACTAACATTGCTCATATACATTTTGGCACGCCCGGTGGGACCCCGCATGGGTCATCTTCATTAGCTTTTTTAGTCAAGTTTTGTATGTCATTTGCTGATTTTGGCTAATTTTACTTATTTTTGTGATTGGTAGGATTGTATAAATTTATTTTGTAGGTCCACATGAGCATGAAGAAGACAAAGGAACTCATAATCTATCTTATAGTGTTCGCAGATTTTTCAAGCTTATAGGTGGACAAAGAACTTGAAATTCTTCTTCCTCTTCTTGTCTATATTCTTCTTATTCCATCTACTTCTTCTTCTTATTCCATCTACTTCTTCTTCTTCTTCTTGTGGGAGATCTTGGCCATTTTTTTTTAAGGAAGCAAAATCATACACACTTCTTTTTAGTGCTTAAAATGAACCCCCAAATCATACTTAAATCCATTGAAAAATTAAAAATTTGCAAAAAAGAAAAAATATTTTAACAAGTGAAACTAAAGCAATCTAATCATTTGCATCCTTGCAACATCAAGGTTTTAGATGCATTCATGCAAAATTAGGAACACTTCATTTTTGGAAATTTAAAAAGAACTTCAAGTTTCCATTTCAAAAGGTTCAAAATCAACACTAAGTGCACACTAAAGTTCTTTTAAAAAATCTCATGAAAACTAAGAGTCCTAAATGGTTGCCAAAAATTGTCCAAAAAACTTTGTTATTTGTTCCAAACAAATGTCTTATTACAAAATCTTGAATGTTTCTTAGGTTTTTCATGCATCAAAACAATCTAGGAATATCATTTTTGGGCTTAAAATATGCAAACTAGAACACAAAATCTTGAATGAAAACCAAAGTCCAAAGAGTCATTTTCACTTTTGAGTCCAAAACAATATTGAATGATCTAAGGTTAAAACAAAGCACTTCAAAGTTCTTAAAACAACACACAAAATCTCAATCTTGAATGCTCAAAAGAAAACACTTGAATGTTTAACCACTTGTCTTTGAATGCATGTTGCTAAAATCACTCTTGAATGCCATGGATTAAAATAAAATTTTCCTTGAATGCATGATTAAAAAAACAAATCCAATCTTGAATTCTAAGGATCAATTAACCATTGCAATATCAAACACTTCATTTGGAGCTTCTAAAAATTGAACAAAACAAATCTCTTTTCCACATGCAATCTAGGTAAAGTTTGATTTTTGGACATTTAAGAAACCTTGTTAAGTTAAAATACAAATTTGAAAAAATCAATTTGAGTAGTTTCTTGGACTCACCTCTTTTCTAATCACCCATCAAATATTAACCATTGGTTGCAATCTCAGCGCCATTTATGGGGATGGGTCTACTTAAAAAAGGTGTTAAATGTTCCACAATCTAACTCACTCACTTGGTCTTTGAATGTTTGCTTTAACTTTATCAAAATTCTTAAATGATCAAAACTCTAGATTAAATCGATCACACTTCAAGTTTGGGCACTAAAATTAAACAACAACTGACGTGGAGAGCCTCTGAGCGTGCGCTTGAAATCGAATCTCACACACTTTTGTTTTGGGCTTAAAACAAACTCACACTCAATCTTGAATACCTTAAAGAAAATTAATCGATACTTGACGTGGAGGGCCTCTGGGTGTGTGAGTTTGCTTTTGTTGACCCTAACTCTTCTTATTGTTTGCATTCTTCGATCGATTTACTTTTGTTGGCGCTTCAAGTTGGAATTGAACATTGTCTCTTAAACATGAGTGCTTGCAAAGTCTAGATTAGCACACATAAGAGTCAGTTGGTAAAAGAACAAGCATTTTTTTTAGCCCAAGGTCATCCAAGCCTTCTCTCCCCTTGTCATCTTTCGAGGCCATCTTGGGTGCATAAGATTAGGATCCAAAACCTTGTTTCTTTTTAGGAGGCCTACTTGGGGATTTCATCACCCCTTGGACGACCTCAACTCTAGCGTTCTGGTGGAGTATAAGAATCGGGAGGTGAATCGAAAGACACCTCTCTTGGGATCAAGATTTTGTCACTCGGGCTAAGCTCAAGGAACTTTATACCCTTGAGAAGTGAAAGAGGAGAAGTGGGTTACCGCTCCTCTCGGTTGTGTGACATCTTTTTGGTCTCATCTACGGATTTGGGCCTCACGTACCTTGGGTATATCGAGGACTCCTTAGCTAAACCAACTGTCAGCCTTGTAGACAACCATCTAGGATGTTAATGTGTTTGAAGTGATTGATCGAAACATTTGTAGAACATACACACTCCTTGGCGCAAGTATCACTTTTTGAGAATCAAAAACTTCTATTTGGTTGTTTCTATCTATTGCTTGATCTTTTATTTGTTGAATGAATGTTTGCCAAACTTGGTCAATCCTAGCTTAGGGCATACTTAGCATAGTCACTGCCTATTCTAGAAGTTGAACGAGTTGAAGCAAAACAACCAAGATCTCTCAAAGCCAAGTAGATTCAGGAATTGATGTCAGAGCAACCCAAACCCAAACAGAAGTTCCACAAAGTTAAACTCAAACCATCTCTAGCATACCAAGAACTTTCAGCCAAGAGAAAAGAAATAACACCAAGCCCACGAATTGCAAAACTCCACAAAGCAGAGGACAAAGCTACCGATGGAGCACTTCAAGAGGCCTGGTTAGAGCGCAACATCAAATTTAGCCAACATCCAAGAGTTAATCCTGCTTATGCCTTACCAACTAGGCATGATTTCTATGATTAGACACCCTTGTTTCTCCACATCTTCTTGGATAAGCTTCACTTTAGAGTCATCTTTGTAGAAAAGCCAGCCATCTTAGGTTATCCCCTTAAGCATTATTAGCTCATCCATCTCATTTATAATCAAACCATCTAGCCAGCAATCAAAACCTCACATCCAAGCCTTCAAAGTTGTTGTCACTTTTGCCAAAAGTTTGCCACTCCTAAAATCTTCCAAATCCATCAATCTCACCAAAGTTATCCCTTTGACAGAGCTTTGTCTAGGGTAATCCAGCTTTGTCACTTGTTATCCCTCATCACCTTGAGCTAAAGGTTGGGATCCACAAGTGGTCAATCTTGTGTTCTTCCTAAAGGATCATCAGTCTATCCTTAAGTTGACACAATCACCACCAAGCTTGCACATAGGAAAGTAGACCTTTCGTGCTTTGGCAACATATCTTTGAAGTTAGAATCTCCAACCCAATCCTCCTTAGGTTTTGTCATATAGCTTTTCCTTAACTTAGGAAATCATTTGCATAGAGAAGCCTTCCCCCTTTTGCATCCATCAGCATTATTGCATCTCATCCCTAGGAGCATTTTTCATGCCACCCGTCACTTGCTTAGCCAAGAAGAAAGAAGCAATGGAGCCCTATCATTTGGATCGAATAGCCTCACCCCCCTTGAGCACTCAGCCATCCTTCAGCCCAGAGAAAACTATGCCATCATGTACTGACATTGAAGCTTTCATGAACCAACCAGGAAATGCAGTATTGGTAAATGCCATTATAGACAAGAACAAAGAGACAATCATGGCTAATTTTTGAAGGGAAAATTTAGGAACCTTTGACTTTGGAAGACCCCCTCCATTATCAGATCCATCTCACCCATTGTTTGGGTAGCTACCACCACCCATAGGCTCTTATGATCCAAATTATCCTCAACATATGCCAAAAGAAGAGCCTCCAGCCAATCCATATGATCCAACAGACCCAAACATACCATCATCCACCCAAGTTGAAATCTCCATGCTGCAAGCCAACCCAGCCACCACCACTCCATCCTTGGTTCATACCTCTCCGCTCCAAACCCCCTTTACCCAAAACAGCTCACCGTTCACCCCCTTCACTATTGCTGCTGCTGCTCCCCAACCCAACCTTCCAAATCCACCCATCTCCCAAATCAGTGCTAGCATCTTTGGCCAACCTCAGTAATATACAATAGGGATGCCACCCATGGGGTCAAGTAATCAACCTTTCATCACCCCTAGGTTGTTCACTGCAGCCCAAAGCACAATCCCATCATTTCCATTAGGTCTTGGG
Organism: Cupressus sempervirens; assembly: GCA_028749045.1. Classification (NCBI taxonomy): domain Eukaryota; kingdom Viridiplantae; phylum Streptophyta; class Pinopsida; order Cupressales; family Cupressaceae; genus Cupressus; species Cupressus sempervirens. The sequence continues at coordinate 61,707,332 of CM053793.1, forward strand.
AGCTCAATACCATTAGCCACAAATCGACAACCTACTACCCTCACTCCACAAAGCTATCAAATTCCACAAGCTACTACCAATTTTCTACCAAGCTCCCAAGTGACCCCAGCCCCTGCCACCACTCTACCAAGCTTCAAAATCCAACCACAAAGCTATCAAACCCCATCAGTTCCATTCCCAAGCTTTCAATTCCCACCACCTCCACCACCAACTAATCCATTACCTCCAATTACCAACTAATTTTCAATGCCACTTCTAGGAGGTAATCCACCACCCCAACCAACCACCAATTATTTGCAGATACCATCCCAAATGGCGGCACAACCCACATATATTGGTCAAACCCCACAAGCCCCCTGATCCTTTCCCCAAGCCTCTCAACCATCTTATACCTTACCTCCACAAAGCAATCCATTTATCCCACAGCCAGCTTATGTTCCTCAATCCCAACCTCAAATCCCATATCAACAGCAAGCCTCGCAGCACATGCAGCAATATGCGCCACCACCCCCTCAGCAACCTGTCATCCACCATGCAGCTGCCCAAACAATGTACAATCCCTATCAGCAAATCCCTCATAGCCATCCATATTCAGTGGCCCCATCCAACACATACCTACCTCAAGGCACTCCTACATTGGGGGCACCCCATCCATCACCTATCAATTCAGAATGGGAGCAAATGAAGATAGCTCTGAAAGCCATCCAAGAAGGGAATGATCCGAAGACATTCAAGTTTGAGAATGTGTGTCCTTACCCATTTGACAGAGCCATTACCATGAAACCATTTTCCAAACACTTTGAGGTACCCAAATTTGACAAATTCAGAGGAAAAGGAGACCCTGTCACACATATCAAAGAATTTTACATGCACTGCCAGGACGTAGCATACAATGATGTCTTCCTCTTGTGTCTTTTTCTCAAAAGCGTAGCTGGACTAGCTCTTGAATGGTTTTATAGAATCCCCTATGGCACAATTAAAAAATTTTTTGAATTATCTGAGGCATTTGTAGCCCAATATGCCCATCTTGTTGAAATAGAGCTATCAATAGTTGATCTTGTCCACACCAAGCAAAAAGGTGGAGAAAGCCTTGCCGAATACCTGCAAAGATGGCAAACCCTTACCACCCGCATATCCTGCACCTTGCCAGAATGCCATGTGGTGAAAATGTTTATTGATAATGCCCATCCTAGCTTGGCTCACCACATGACCATGAACTGTTTGCAGACCTACAAAGATATCGAAGAGAAAGGAATGATCCTTGAGCAAGGACTCATTAAAGATGGTGTGGTCAAGATTTACAAGGAAGCCAACCAAAATCAATCAAATTCCAATGACAAGTCTAGGTATTGGAACAAAAATAAGCACGTTGCAACAGATGGCGTCACTGACACCAGACATGTGAATATTGTTGGTCCTTCTCACAACCAGTCCAACCCACCATATCAACCAAACAATCAACAAGCTATCAACTACCAACAACAGAATAACCAAAGCTATCAAAACCACAATCCAAGACCCAACTTCCAAGGGTCTAGCAATCAAGCTAATGCCATCAATGTAGCTGCAGGACAAAAGCCTAGATTCCAACCTACACCTAGAAACTACACACCCCTTGGTGAGCCATTGGATGTCATTTTTGAGAAATTAGTCAAGGAAAACCTCATCAAATTTCCTCCTACCCAGCAAATTGACCCAAGCCAATCCAAAGCTGCATGGTACAAAGATAATGAGTACTGCAAATTTCATAGGGTAAAAGGTCACACTACCCTCAGATGCATGAAACTGAAAGACTATGTGCAGGACCTCATTGATCGGAAGGAAATCACTATTGGTGCCCAAACCTCTCCCAATGCAGGCTTATAGATCTATCAAAATGCTTTTCCTCCACACCACAACCAAAATCCTGGAAAAGCACCTATCCAAACCAACAACAACAACACCAACAACCGTCAACCAAACCAATAGCATGGGAAGAACAATGACCACACTTCATCCTATATAGACTATGGTAACCTTATAGGTTGTATATTCGAGAAAGAGCCTTCCGTCAATGTTATCAATATCCAAGGACCAAACAATGAGTGTGCAGTCACCACTCGAAGAGTGCGATTTAACATCGCAGGCCCACCTATTACACCAACACCATTAGCTCCATCAAAAAGCCAGTACAATATCTTGGAACACCTTAGGAACATGCCAACCCAAATCTCCATTTTAGACCTTCTTCGCACTAGTCCTATGTACAAGAACATCCTTGACAGTGCTCTCATAGAATCTCATGTCCCTTTTGATATCAATGCTACTGATTTTCGTAATCTTGTTGGACACCTCTCATCCTCATGTGCCCTATCATTCAAACCCACCAACATACCCGTGGTCGAGCCAGATCACACCCTTCTGCTTCGCATAGCCATCATGGTATCCAAATTTGCTGTGAAAAGAGTAATGATAGATAATGGATCAGCCTTGAATATTTGCACCCTAAAATTCATAAAACAAGCTGGGTATACTGAGGCAGATATCATCAGTGAGGTTATCACCATCAAAGCTTATGACAACTTGGAAAGAACCACATAAGGAACTATTTTGCTGCCAATCAAGGTTGGGCTAGTCATCCAAGAGACACTCTGCCATGTTATTGATCTAAACCTACCATTTAACATCCTCCTCGGTCGCCCATGGATTCATGCCATGAAAGCCGTTCCATCCACTTACCATCAGTGTGTCAAATTTCCACATCAAGGCACTGAGGTAACCATCCATGCCGATCCAGAACCCTTTGCTTACTGCAATGCGGTTGAAGCTTCATATACAAACCATTGCCCTGGAATTGATATCGGCACATCCATTGCCAGCTCATCCCACACTTATAATGACCCAGAAACCATCCTCACCTCTACCCTGTCTGCCGTGAAGATCAATAACAAAGGTTGTGGAGAGTAAAGTTTGTCAGATGCATTTGCTGTCGGGGCACTCCCACTTGATCCACATGCCCATGGATGACCGACATATCACAAAGCTAAGGAGATTCCACCTCCTCGATACAAACAGTTTGGCCCAACAACCTTTGTATCCTCAAAAATCCCTCTTCATGAGGAGCTCACTCTAGATATCAACAAATGGTTACATAAGGATGCACCTCAAAGAAATCAAGCATGCCTTGATCACTTCAGCCAAAAGTATCCCCAAGAACATAAGCTCATCACTGACAAATGGAACTATCAAGGTGGTGGTCTAGGACCAGAAGAAAGAGGCATGCAGTGCCCCATCGACGCACACAAGTGGGAATCGAAGTCAGGTCTTGGCTTTGGCATACCTAGAACTGGGGGCACCAATGAGAACGGTCATGCTTTTTCGAACATTCACCGCAACCTTGTCAAAATCAAAGAAATTCCTGAGGAAGTTGAAAAGAGAGCCTACGACGATATCCTAGACCAAATCTCCCTCGGAGACTATTCTCCAAGAACTATCCATCCACCTCATTGACCTACCACTCGCCCATCCACAAATCATAGATTGGGACCAACCAAGTTTCATACACATCGATGAGTTCACATCAGAGGAGGCACTTCTAAGATTCATGGGAGCTAAAACTCCTCACAAGAAAACAAAGCCAGATTTTGCCTATATCTACAAGCTAGATCCCAAGTGGTATTTTGGAGAAAATCCCCAACCTAGTTCCGATACACCCAAAACTGGAACTAAGGTGAATCTGAGACTAGCTAAGGCAACGAAGAGAACCCCTCAGCAAGAAAATCCAGAGCCACAAGAAGAACATGAGGATTTAGCATTGCCTCCTCAAGATAATTGACCAGAGGTGTCTTCTATTCTAATTGAGGATACTCAAGAAGTCAACATTGGTTCTTCAGAGATCCCTAGACTTGTTCACATTGCTGCATCCCTATCACAAGACCAAGCTGACCTCCTCTTTGAGGTCTTAAGAGAGAACATTGGCCGATTTGCATGGTCATATCAGGACATGCCAGGACTTGATCCAAAGCTTGTAGTTCATCATCTTGCAGTTGATCCAAAGATCAAGCCTGTCAGACAAAAGCTTAGAAAAATGCACCCCAAGGTGGCATTATTGGTCAAAGCTGAATTAGAAAGAATGTTAGCTGCTAAGGTTATCCGACCTATCTACTACTCAGAGTGGATCTCCAACATGGTCCCTGTCACTAAACCTTTCGGTGACATCAAAATCTGCACTGATTTTAGAGATCTTAACAAAGCTTGTCCAAAAGATGATTTTCCCTTGCCCAACATAGATATGATTGTAGATCTTACAGCTGGACATGAAATTTTGTCCCTCATGGATGGATTTTTTGGGTATAATCAAATCAAGATTGCAGAAGAGGATCAGCATAAGATAGCATTCACTACCCCTTGGGGAACCTTTTGCTACAACATGATGCCTTTTGGTCTAAAGAATGCTGGGGCTACCTATCAAAGAGCTATGATGGCCATTTTTCATGATCTCATCCATAGAATTTTGGAGGATTATGTGGATGATATCTTGGTCAAGTCTCATACCTTCATGGATCATCTTGCTGACCTGGAGAAAGTCTTTGACAGGTTAGCCAAATATCATCTCATGCTGAATCCCAAGAAATGTGTCTTTGGGGTCACATCTGGCAAGCTTCTAGGCTTCATAGTTTCTAAACGAGGTATAGAGATCGACCCCAAGAAGGTCAAGGCTATCTTAGACATGCCTCCTCCCCAGACACTGCGACAGCTTCGCTCTCTTCAAGGAAAGCTCCAATCTGTTCGGCGCTTCATCTCCCAACTTGCAGATAAGTGTACACCATTTTCACATTTACTGAAGAAGGATGAGAACTTCAAGTGGGATCCTTTATGTCAGTGTAACTTTGACCATCTCAAGCAGTATCTCATCAATCCCCCTATCTTGGTTCCACCAGTTCCTGGTCGTCCCCTGATTTTGTACATATCAGCAACACCTACTGCTCTAGGGGCACTTCTAGCACAACTTGATGACTACAATAGAGAAAGAGCCATCTACTACATGTAGAACCCTAGTTGTTTATGAACTCAATTACACTCCTATGGAAAAAGCTTGTTTGGCTATTTTTTTCTCAACTTAAAAGCTTCACCATTACATGCTAAGTCATACCATCCAACTAGTCTCCAAGATTGACCCTCTCAAGTATATGCTCTCTAGAACAACACTTACAGGCCGTTTGGCCAAATGGGTTATGCTCCTTAGTGAATTTGACATCCAGTATGTGGATAGAAAGGCAATCAAAGGGCAAGCTATAACAGATCACCTAGCTGATGCACCTCTAATAGATGCTTATCCATTGATCACAGAATTTCCAGATGAGCATATCTGTCTAATTGAAGAACAACCCCCATGGAAACTTTATTTTGATGGCTCATACACATCTCATGGATCAGGGGTAGGAATATTGTTGTTCACACCTCAAGGAGATTACATTCCAAAAGCCTTCAAGCTACAATTCCCTAGCACCAACAATATAGCTGAATATGAGGCCCTCATAGCAGGATTAAAGATAGCTGCAGAATGGAACATTGTTGAGCTACAAATCTTTGGCAATTCTTAGCTCATCATCAAGCAAGCCCTAAATGAATATCAAACCAAAGATGAAAAGCTATTACCCTACAAAGAGCTAGTTGATCAGCTAACCCAACATTTTACAAAGCTTCAGTTTACACAAGTGCCTCGAATACAGAACAAAGCAGCAGATGCTATGGCTACTATAGGCTCGCTCTTGGAAATTCCCCAAGCAGCTACACAGTATGAGTTTTTAGTGGAGCAGCTCCTCACACCCGCCTATGCGAATGAGGATTCAAACCGTATTTGTATCTTGGTTGGTCCCCAATCCCCTTGGTACCATGAGATTCACGCTTACCTTAACGATGGTATCATATCCCCTCACCTCACACGTACCCAATGCCAGAACCTCATCCAAAAATCATCCCGCTATGTTATCATAGCCAATACCCTATATCGTTGGGGTTATCACGATACTCTCTCTCGATGTTTAGACCAAAATGAGGCCGCGATGGTGTTAAAGGAAGTACACTCTGGACTTTGCGGTGCCCACACGAGTGGTATTGTCCTAGCATGACAAATCCTTAGAGCAGGCTACTATTGGCCTACCATTGAAGAAGACTCCTGTGACTTTGTCAGAAAGTGTCTCCCATGTTAGCAGCATGCAAATCTTGTGCACACTCCGGCACAGGATCTACAGCCTATTGCACCACCTTGGCCTTTCGCTTGTTGGGGCCTTGATCTAGTTGGAACTATCACACCCCTCTCATCTGATGGACATAAATGGATAATAATGGCTACAGACTATTTCACTAAATGGGTGGAAGCAGTCCCCCTAGTCTCAGCTACAGGAGTTCAGGTCTCCAAGTTCATCTTGTACCACATTGTTTGCCGCTTCGACATCCCATCCACCATCTTCACCGACCATGGAGGTAACTTTGAAAATCTCAACATGGAAGAATTATGCACTTCCCTCTGCATCCATCACCGCTTTTCTAGCCCATATTTCCCACAAGGTAACGGCCAGGCAGAGGCAACTAACAAAACCCTCCTCAAAATTCTAAAGAAAGTTGTCAATGATTCTGGCCGTGATTGGCACCTACAAATAAATCCAGCCCTATGGGCCTATCGAACTTCCTTCCGTACATCCACAGGCACAACTCCATACTCCCTAGTCTATGGTGCCAAAGCGGTACTACCTATAGAGGTTGAACTTCCCTCCTTGCGCATATCTTTGCAAGGGCAAATATCAGATGAAGAATATAGAGTAGCTCGACTCACCCAGCTAGATCTCTTAGACGAGAAGCGACAACAAGCCTATGATCATCTCATAGTCTATCAAACTCATCTCAAAAGGAATTTCAACAAGAAGGTGCTTCCACGACACTTTCAGCCAGGTGACATGGTCCTCAAAGAAAATATGAAAGTCCAAGTAGATTGAGAAAAGAAAGGCAAGTTTGAACCTACATGGCTTGGTCCTTATGTTGTCACTGCTTCCTTTGGCTCCAGAGCTTATCAGCTATCTACACCAGAAGGAGAACTCTTGAATGATCCTACTAACATCATTCATCTCAAGAAGTTCTATGCTTGAAGATCCTTGGTATACCTAGCTTTTGAAAAATACAAAAGAAAAAAATAGTAAAGAGAAATAAGCGTCCAATGGTGAAAACTTGGCAATTCAAGCACCTTGGATAGGTACCTTGGTGAAAACTTGGTAATTCAGGCGCCTTGTGTACTAAAGACTAATCCATTATCTATCACTATCCTATCCCTCATCCATTCACCCACCATCCCATAAGACACACTTGCTTGTTCCCTTGGTGTTCCAACCAAATATCCAAAATCTGATGAAGCTTGTAAATACCTCCTGTACAGCTTGTAAAATCTTGTACCAAAGCTTGTATTATACTTTGTAAATCTTGTACCATACCTTGTATATCCAAATCTTGTCCAAAGTTTGTACCATATTCTAGCCTATAAATAATCTTGTATCCTAGCTTGTATACTATCACGTGCACACACAAAACTCCATTTTCACTTAAGCTTTTCGTAAACCATCTACCTATCCACCTATCACCTATTATAGACATCCCATCCTTCACAAAAATTTTCATCTCACAAAAAACCAAAACATGAACAAACTTGTACATTTGTAACATATCTTGGTCCATCAGCTTGTACATCCTCTTTAGCTTAGTACCATTGTATCTATCCAGCGTTCATGTCAGTTCGTCCTTGATCAGCATCTTGGTTAGCTATTCCAACGCATCCTTTAGCTACATTTCCTGTCACCAAAGTGTTATCTTTCTTAGTTCAGCTTGCCAGACGCATCACTCATCCAAATCCACCAGCTTCGGTGCTCTCCGATAGGTCCTTGCAAGATATAGCTTTCCTCATGTCTGATCTTGGTCTATTAGTACCTTGTCCTACCCATCTCGTTGGCAAACGACTCTCTTTTGGGTTTTCACTTTCTTTTGATTTGGGATCTTCCCTTTTGGGTCTTGAAGTATCTTTTCCAAGCAATCTCCTTGTTCCCTCGTCAAGGTTGCCACGATCTTCCATATCATGGTATGCTGCGAATGGGGCAATTAGAGCGTAAGGTCTTGATCAGGTCTTTCGTTTGTTTTTCTTTTCTGCTTGTGGGTTCTCCAGTGTCGTTTCCACGCTGCTTCCTCTAGGATTCATGTGTGATGCTAGGGCAATCCTTGTGTGTTTCTTTTGAGTTAGTTTGTTAGTCCTTTGGACAGTTGGTGAAAAGGCCTTGATGTTCTTGGTAACCTTGGCAATTAACCAATAGTCCTATAGCAAATCTAGTGCTCAACTACATGGTGGTACTTCTCTTTGAAGTATCCCCCCGCTCAAAAAGCTTCAATAGTTTTCCTTCATCTCCATTATCTCCCATCCATATCTAGCATCCGTCTCTCCTACCCCAGCTGATGCATCAGTATCTCTTTGAATCACTCATCACTCTTAGCTTTAGGGATCCACAATCCTAGTGTATAAGACATAAAACATAGAATTATCCCTCCATTATTTTAAACAATTTTCTAAAATAATCATAAGATAATTATTTACTTATTTAAATCATTGAACTAGTTCCCATTGACTTTTAAATAAAATCATTCACATTATTCAAAACATTAGAATAATACTTATCAACTTTCAAATAATTAGTTTACAATTTCCTTTAAACACTTCAAAGAAAATTATTTATTTAAAATAATCCTTATTGATTTAGAGTAAAATCAATCTCATTAATAATTCAATTATTTATTTCCACTTATTCATTAAACAACTATACCTAGTAACCTCTCAATAAATTTAATTTCAATTTGTTACAAATCGTCATCATGATAAAATGAATCCAGTTCCATTGAATTCTCCCTTTTTACTCGATCTCAATTAAATCTCATTTATTTAAACACTTCAATTATTAACTAGTCTCAATTAAATAAAATTTAATTGAACTACTTACTAATTATATAAAATTAATTATACTATCCTTCATTAATAAATTGTTGAACTTAACAATTATCATTAATTAACAACTCATTTGTTTATGGAATCCCACTAATATTCCTCTTGAATATCAATAAGACCTTTATATTAATATTTCTTTTCAAAATTAAAAATAATTAGCAACTTATTATTAATAAGTTGTTAATATAGTAACACAAATTATAATACATATCAACATTAATATTTAGTTAACTTAATATGTTATCTCATTGATAACAAATTGTAGTAATGTGAATTAATTATTAAACAATATAACAATTTAAAAATTGTTAATAGATCATATTATGATTAAAGAAGTAATCACAAAATAATACTAAACATAATCCATGTGTAAAGCTATGGCTCTAAATGAAGGTCGTGCACTGTCGAAAGTAGAGACAGAGTTTTAAGTGAATTTAAATCTAATAATAAAAGCAACTATTAATAATCACATACTAACCATCGATTTATATCAATGTTCTTATGATAATAAATAGTGTATTCAATATTTCAACCAAAGGTCACATTTCAATATCAAAATGAACCAAAAAGATTTGAATTGCTTAAGTCCACGCTTTATGGATACCGTAACCCTAGACAGATGCTTATTAAGAATACAATTTTTATTTTGATTTATTATTATCGAAATAGCATCCATAGGTTTAACAATATACCAATTCTATGTTCCATTTTCGCATCAGATATGATCCATAAGCCTTGGTTTCTTATATCCTTCTATAAACAATCTGAAGATGTAGACGGGTGTCAACAATGACCCTAAATTCTGAATATAGCTTTATTTCATAAGTAGTAGTCTTAGGCTTTTAAAGCCGTTCTTGAATACAAGCATACCTACAACGATCTGGTACTAAAGGCCAGCATTGTCAGTGATTTTAACACCACGAGCTCTCAAGGTATTGATCAAAGCCCAAAATTTAATTTGCTTTCCAAAACCTATGTTGAGCTCCTTCTAAATGTTAAGAGTAGGTTTCAAGAATGCTGTCAACTTTAATGTGCATGGTCAAAATCTCACCTGGAATAGCGACAACTATGGTGTTGCTTGATCCCTCATACTCGAAATGCTTCTTGAGCTCCTTCCCTAAGGAGGAAGTAGAGGCCACAATGTGTCCTCTACTCCTATCCACCACATTAGTTGTTATGTACTTCTACAATATAAACATCTGAAGTACGTAAGGCTTGCTCAGTACCATTTTTTGCCTGTTCTCCTCTAGTATTAGTTGTTCGTAGTGATGCTTTTGTTAGATATGTTATACGTTTATAGGTGAATAGAATGCATAATAAAGATGAGAATATTATGCAGCAAAAAGGTTCCTAATTTGAATTTTGATACTATATGTTGGCGACAGTCCATATGAGGCAACTAAAACTGGATACAACTCACAACAGCCTCATTATACAGCGCCGCTACAACAAGCTTAGATGCTCAATTAAACAGATGTGGCATCTGAAATTATTTGCATGATTGAACAATAAACTGTGAATATGGGGAAAGTTGGCTTCATATTTGAAAGACGAGAGCATGATTGTGGAGGAAAAATTTTGTGCAACCCAATAAAACCATTTTTCCCTACGTAAAGGATGTTATTGTGAAAAGGGTTCTTCAATGGTTGTTCATATATAGAGTTTTTATTGGATAACAAATTCCATGGCTATTCAAATTTCCTTGTGGATCTTAGAGACCACAACCATCCCTGATGATATCTTATGAGAAAAGAAACAACTTTTGCTATCACTTATGTTTCTTCAAATACCATAAATTAGTTGAAAACTGAGACATAGTAAATAAATCATTCGTGTGATTTAATAAACTATGAATAGATTTTGAATTGATATCTAGACCTTATAATTAGTTTGTGATTGATATTCTATCTACCATCTCTTAATTTCCCATTTCCATTAAAGTTGCATCTTTTGATGTTTTCAAGTAATTCTCCAATCGTCCATGGCTATAGGAGAGCAGGCTTAATTAGACATGATGCTCGTTCCCATTAAAGTGTTTTCATGAGGATATGATGAAATATTATACACGGCTCTCTTTTTTTTTTGAATGAATCAACATGCATATCTAATTTCCATATTGTTAAACATTCCTCACTAAAATTATTCAAGCGACCATCTAGCAGGCATGGTGAAGACAGGAAGAGAGTGAGAGTAATGGAATATATGGAATGATCATGAGTACTTAGCTAGACTCTGATGCTAATCCCCTATGCCTTTGAAGTCCATAGGTGAGTATCCTCCTTCTCCACCATTTGCAATTCCTTTAGCAATCGAACCTCCCTCCGAGTGACTAGAAGTGCTTGTAGAAGCATATAAGGATGTAGAAGCATACGAGCTTGTAGACACCTATTAGGGTGTAGAAGCCCATGAGCTTGTAGAAGCATATGAGGATGTCCATACACACTAAGAGAGCCTCTATATAAAGGCCTCTAAGATGCATCTAGAATGTATCTAGAAAGAACTAGGATATAAGCATGACAACTCAGCACATAACTTCCACGATAAGAAGATAAACATGATGAGGTGTCTAGAATGTTGTAGACACCATGTGCTCAAATAACGTGCTAACTCCTAAGTGTAGATAACACGTGAATAATTAGAGTGCAAACTCCTGTATTGTCAACATGACAACTCCCAAGAGTTCGCATACTGCTAGGTGAATAAATATTAAAATAATTCACATTACTTAATTAATATTCACTTTTATTTATTTATTTATTTATTAATTTTAAATCTCATGCACTTGTCATGTGGTCATAAAATTTTAATAAATTAATTTCTTTTACATTTTAAATTTATTTTTGAAACTTAATTAATAAAATATATAGTAATATTATTTAGCATTTATTAAAATGAACTCTAAATATATTATTATTAAAATAAATATTGTCATGTTCCAAATTTAAACTTATAACTTTCATCTCCAAATTAATTCTTCTAACTTGATTCTTTCTATTTAATTAATTTCCAAATTAATTAAATAAAGTCAAATATTAATATATCACATTAATTTTCTATTAAATTAAATCCTTAATTAAATCTTTAATTAGACTTAATTAATAGAAAATACCCAAAAAGGAGTTCAACAATGATAACCAAATGCGAGCTAGGGGTTGGCACTACACCATCACTTTGTCTTATTACTTATCTCCTGCTTTTGGCTATCTACAAACGTTCCTTTTTATTCAAAATGAAAGAATGTAATCAACATGTATATTCCCCTTATCTTCCTTACTATTTCTCCCAATGTATACTCCCCCAACACATATATCTCCCCCTTTTTGACACTTATGTCAAAGGGATTTAATAAGTAATACCATACTTAGCCAAAAAATTACTAGTTACCTTCATTATTGTTTTCAGAGCTGCGTCCCAATTCTCCAAAGCAATATCAAGTGACTTGTGCTGGATGGAAATTTTTGTAGCAAGGTGTATAAGTCCATCAAGTGTAGAAATATTGGGATCTTTTTGTAGAACTATTTCAGCATATGCTTTCTCCTTGTGGAGGACTTCCAAATGTGGGGTTATAGAGAACTAAATTTGTAGGAATTTTGCCTTAATATTGGCTTCCTCTGTTGCAAGTACAACTAACTCCCTTTGAGTGTGAACTGATTGTGCAAAATGCTTCTCACTTTGAGTTGGATACTTTGGCAGTTGCATGCTAAAAAATTTCAAATTTCTTTCCAAGCTCATTATTCTTTGATTTATTTCTTGTGTGAAATTGGAAAATTCACACAGCTTCCTATACAATGAGAAAATGTTCCCAAGTACAACTCTTACCTTATCTATTTTCTTGGCCAACTCAACTTGTTCAAGTGCTCTTCCACTTGATATCTTCTCATTTACTTTCCCTTGGAATTTTCTTTCTGACCATTCCATGAGTTTAGCATTAGTATTATGGTCTTCATTGGTCACCTGGTCAACTATGTCTGATAGTTGCTCCACTATGGGCTTTGATTCACCTAGTGACTACAAGTTGAAGGCATTCATAAAGATGTCCTTAATCTTATGTAGTGCTTTCTTGTGTTCGAACTCTTTCCCAAGTATTTCCTGCCTCATCCTTCTATCTAATGTAGTTTGTATTTTATTGATTTGTGCCATTATGATGGTCTTGGAATCATAGGAAGGTATTACAATATCTTCATCTAATTTAGGGTCTCCAGAGTGAAGTGACATTTCCACTCTAGTTGAACTTGAGCCTAGAGTTGAAAATTACAAAGGAATGGCTTCAGTGCTCGACTTTTGAAGGGTCTTTTTAGGAGTGTCAGTCTTTGGTAGTTCTACCAATGTTTGTATGGTTGCTTGCTCCTTTTCTTTTGAGGTATCCTCCTTCTTATCTAATTTCTCTTCTTCTATTCTTGACTTTTGTGTTTTGTCACCTACTATTATGGGTGGTGGAAGCATCAAAATTTTAGTTCTTGTAGCTGTGTAGGTGAAAGGTGGTTCCTTTGGTTTCACCTTTTCTCTTTGTGGTTCTACTACTACCTTTTGTAGTTCATCTACACTCACCAATATAGGTCTTATGCATAGTTGTGCCTATTAAATAGATTGGTGAATGATCTTGGAGAGATCCTCTATATTAAGGGGATTGATGTTCTGAGCTAACTTGTTAGGAACATCCTTAATGATTATTGTCTCTACAGGTGTAATGGTTACATAAGGTAGACTAGGAGGTGGCATTTGTGTGTCTTGTACACTCTATTCCTCTTGCTACTCTTTTTGTTCATCTATTTCCATGTCTTCTCCCTTAGCTGATTCCTCCTCACCTTTTTCTTTATCCTACTCATCTTTCTTCTCTTCCTCCTCTTTCTTCTTTTCTTCATCTACTCTTGTTGTTGCTTCATTTTCTACCTCTTTCTTCTCTTCCTCTCCTTTCTTCTCCTCCATCCTTTCCTTGGCACTAGCCTCTACCTTATTTGTTTCTTCTTGCTTTTCATCAGTTATCTTATAAATTGTTTTCCACAATTGTGTGGATTTATTTACTACATCTCTATCTTGTTTTTTAGGATGCTAAAGGCTCTATACTTAGGTGAAAATTTTCCACCATGTTTCTTATTTGCCTTTGTTATTTGGGCCTTTTTCATGTTAGGCTTTACTTGGGCCAAGGTAGATTCTCTAATCTCCTTTTCCATTTTCAAACAATAATGTCATTTATTCTCAATTATCTCATACAGTTCCTTAGGCATAATATTCTCAAGTTCTAGAGGTGTGTTTTTAAATTCTGCCATCATGGCATACACAAATTCCTCTAATTTATTTTGTTCTTTTCTACTAAGCTTATTAAAATCAAGAGTCTTTAAATCATTTAAATCTACACTTCTAATCTTTTTACAAATTTTTTCTAAGGCAGATTTAGGAGGATGACTTACCACTCTATATTGCCTGATATCCTCTGATTCTATTCTTTCTTCATCATCTGTATCTGGTTATGCCACATACCTTCTTCTCTTCTTTTGCTCTTTAGTAGGCTATTTAGTGGCTTTCATTTTCTCTTTTGTTGCCTCTTTGGCCTTTTGAGTGGATGCCCTTGTAGTGGCCCTTGTTGCTAGAGTTTTCTTAGTTTGAGCTGGCTTAATTTGAGCTAGCTTAGTGACTTTCTTAGCCTTGGGCTAAGTTGTAGGCTGTGTTTTTTTCCTTTCTTTTCTTTTGCTTGGTAGACGTTGGTGCTTCCTTAGCTTCTTCTTCCTCAACACCTTCCTCCTTGTCTTCTACTAAACCTTGGGTCAACTCTATTGGTCCTTGCCCTTGCTTATCTTCTTCTTCACTTTCTCCTTCTTCTTCTTCTTCATCACCTACTTCACCTTCAATGTTTGCTCCAAATTGCTTCTTTATCTTCTTTACCAACTTATCTTTCTTCTTGATAATAGTGGTTTTTTTTTAATTCAGTCTCACTTTGGACTTGAAAAAATCATATGTTCCAAAGTGAGGAGCTACCTTATCAATTTCTTCTACTAGCAATGATGCGATTTCTATTAAGGCTTCATCTACATTAAGCTCATATCCAAATGGCCTTAACCATCTTACTCTTGGTCTTGCTGCCTGGATGTAGGTGTTGTCAATATGAACCAAAAAGCATATCTCATTGACATGTTGCTCTAGCAATGAAATTGGTATTCTTATTCTTTGCTTCATGGACTTCTTCAAATCTTCAAAGTAACTTGTCATTTTTGCCTCAAAATTGTCATCCATTTGATCAATGAAATCATTGATTTGTGTAATTGCAGTTTTGTTGGGGTTTCAATTCACCTTTCCTATAGAAGGAAATTCTTCCATAATATAAAATAATATACACATAAGAAATGAACCAAATTTACATTGGGCACCTTTTGATCTCCTTATTGCTCCTAAGTTTTCATTAATTTACTGCAACATAAGTTCTGATAGATCATATGTGTGATCTTTCTTCACTAGTTTGTATGCCACATCAATAGCTATGCATGGCACACTATTTAATTTGTTGGATTGGTATAATTTATGAGATATTATTCTTGTAGAAAAGTTTAGAAGAGGATCAGTGACAGTGTTAATAGTCATACCCCTCTTATTACATTCGTCACCTATATTCTTTTCAATGATCTCCTTGGAATCAGTACGCAAGGTCTTAGGTTGATCTAGGTTTGGGAAACCTGTAGTCATATGAACTATCATTTTAGTGATCTTTACTAGTCCTATTTCCAATAATAAACATCCATTGTTAATTCTTCTTAAAACAATCCATATCCATTTAGTATTAAACACCATGGGAAAAATTAGGGCATTTGTCAAACCCCTTTTCTCAACTATCTCAAACTTGTTTTTTTAGAATCTTGTTTTCACATAGTTTATCATAAGCTTGGAATATCTCTAGATCACCTATGGTGCCAATTTTGTAGTTATAACATTTTTTTACATATTGCACCATGACTACTTTAGGTGGAATAATGGATAATGTGCCAGCTGGGTCATTTTTGTAGGCAACTTTAAGGATTGGCCTAAATTTGGGTTGCTTGACCTCATTTCTAACTAACTAGATCTCATGACTCTCTTTTCCTTTGGGGTTTCTTGAACTATAGGCCATTTTACTGAACTAGGGTTTAAATGTATTAAAACTTTAACTTCTATGTAGCTTGACACTTGATAAATACCTTTGAATTGATGAATTTGTGCTAGATTGCTATTAAAATCTGTGCAAATGGCCATTAGGTTGTTGCTTGATCAGTTCTTAACTCTTCTCATCTTTTCTTTGTGTTCGAATGGCATGAAAATGAAAAAAAATTGACCTTATACCTATCAAGACCTAGCATTAAATGCTTAGTGCATATAGTTGTAAACTTGACACTTGAAGGTTTCATATGACTCGACTCCCATTGTATTTCATTTACTCAACTTCCACTAGTTCACCACCTCACTTGACTTCTATTATCAACTCAACATCCTTTGGAGCTTTACTCGGCATTTGAGGACAATTTGATAGTATTGCAAAAACTTCAAGTTTTGACCTGGCATCTTTGCTCATGTAGATTTCTTCCTTGCAGTACTTATTTTTTTCCGAACTAATGTATGATATGACATTGTATATTAGTTCCATACACCTTTCTTTTGCTTAGTTGGATGAAGTGTGATCACTTGACCTTTTGGGTGAAGTGATCCCTCCATCTGATGTGTTGCTCTCATCTTTCTTTTTCAAAGTCTTGTTCATTTTTCCTCTTATTTGTTCAACATCAACCTTCTCTTTTCCTTTGTTGACTTCTTTCTTGGGTGCTTTTGACTTTGTTGGGAAATTCCTACTGATATGACCAATTTTCAAGCAACTAAAACATGTGGTTTGACTTAACCATCTATTATAATCCCCTCTAAAATGTGTCCTTATGCAATTTTAGGAAATGTGTCCATACTCCTAACAATATGTAGTGCTTGCCCCTAGATCGCATTTCTATTATCATTGTCAAATTCTTTTAGGTTGATTTTATGCATTGATTAGTTTTAGAGATACTAGATTTGTAATATTATGATATTATTTCATGATTTTGATTACAAATGTATCAGTTATTATTGCATAGTTGATTTCATTCATGTGTTGTTAATGATATTTTGATGATCCTAGTTAGTAAATGTGGTTTCTTTTATAAAAATGTTAACATGATGTCTTTAATGATGATTATGTTGTATTGAAAGAGATGCAATTATTATATGTACGCATTTGATGTTAGACTTGTGATTTTTACAATACTTACCCCATACTTGCATGTGTATGGTGCACGTGTTTATTTTATATTTCTGTCTGACGTGTTTGATGTGGTTAAGGGAGGGAGTCGTAGTCACCTGCTAGTCGCGATCTACACGATGAACCACTCCTTGCCATTGTCTATTTAGTTTAGATATATTATATACATGTACATGCTCGTCTTTTATGCAGGATGCAGGTACCGGGCATCGACTTCCCTGAATTGCCAGGATGAGCGTGCCCTATTACAAATACTCAAATGGTGAGAATGGGAAGATAATGATCAGGTCCAATCCTAGCCATAAGCCTATAATACTTGTCCTACAAGGAGGACTTGTAACAGACTGTCTACCCTTTTTAAATCCGTGAGTCTTTTGTGCATATGTTGTTTTGTGAGTCTTTGATGAATTTCTATTAATTAAGTCTAATTAATAGATTAAATTAATAATTTAATTTAATGAAGAATTATTATGACTTTTTGAATATTTAATTATATTTAATTAATTGAAAAATTAATTAAATATAAAGAATTGAATTGGAAGATAAAAGTTTTAAGATTAAATTTAGAACATGATAATATTTATTTAATTTAATAATAATATATTTAGAGTTCATTTTTAAATAAATGCTAAATATTATTGTTATTTAAGTTAATAAATATTTATCAAATTAAACGTTCAAAATATATTAAAAAGGAAAAAGATATTAATTTATGGAAAAGATTTAAGTTCTCATGAATGAGTTTTAAATATAAGAGATTAATTTAAAAGATAAAATATGTGAACTTGATTAAGATATTTTATTAAGTGCGCATGAGATTAAAGTTATATATTTATTAAAGTAAAGTAAAGTGGAAAGTTAAATAAAGTAATTTAATAATTCACTTAAAGTGCGTGAAGGAATAATAAAAGAATATTTTAATTTAAAAAGGAAATTAATTGTGCATGAATGAATTAATTAAATGAGAGAGAATTAAATATTGGAGATAAAAGTTAAAGTTTAAATTTAGAACGTGATTATATTTATTTAATTTAATAATAATATATTAAGAGTGCATTTTTAAATAAATGCTAAATATTATTGTTATTTAAGTTAATAAATATTTTTATCAATTAAGTTTCTAAAAATGAAATTAAAAGTGAAAAGATATTTAATTATCATAAAGATTATAGTTTGCATGAATTATGCATGAGTTGAAAATAAAAGAAATTAATTAAAAAGATTAAACATGTGAAATTAATAAAGATATTTAATCGCATTAAGTGCACATGAGATTTATAAGTTATAAATTGATTAAAATAGAAGTTGAGTGGAAATTAAATAAAGAGATTTAATAATACATTTAACATGCATGAAAATATGAAAGATAAGATAAATAAAGGTTGATTTTAGAGTAAACAAGATTGATCAAGAGACCTCTCGGGAAAACGCACAATTAGTGCCCTGATTGTAGGAAGAGAACTCCTTATCAATTTGAGGGTTCATTTTTCAAGGGGGATTTTTGGGAGACAAGTTTGAGAACACACACAGGTTTTGGAGAGCAATTCAGAGGGTTTGGAGAAGAAGGAAATTTTCGTAGCTTAAAGGATATTGCTTGCAGTAGAAATTTTCATCCAACTGTTAGAGTTTTAGCATCAGTACGAGGTAGGGTTTTGAAATCCTGTGAATGCAATTTTAATTGGAAATATTTGTCTGCTTCATGATTGTTGGGTGATTGAAATTACGTTTGTCATCTTGATTGTGTTCCCGATCTGATTGATTGATAATTAGTCTCCTGAAATTTTGTTTATCATTTCGATTATTTTCAAGATCTGATTGGTTTAAATTAGTTTCTCATTGTTTATACAGAAGAATCATTGAGGAAATTAATTAAATCATGTAGGGTTTGAAGGAAAAGAATATTTAAAATTAGAAATTCGAATGATTTGTTGTGTCTTCTCTACCAGACTATATTTGCTAGTGATATTTAAAAAAAGAAAAAAAGAAAATTCGATTAGTTGCTCGAATTTTCTCTATCAGATTAACATTGAAAATAATTAAAAAAAAAAAAAAAAAAAAAAAAATAAATTATATATATATATATATATATATATATATTTTAAAGAAAGTTTGTTTTATAAATTTTATATGTTTATAAAATTTATTAAAATAAAATTATTGAGAAAAAGTCTTTTGTTAAAATTAATAAATTAATTTTTTTTTTTTTATTAAAAATAAAAAATATATATAAAATGAAATTGGGAAGTGGGGGCCACGACCTCCCCCAACTTCCCCCTGGCGTACAAACCGCCGGCAGACCTGCTAACATAGGTATTGTGCAGGCGAGCTGCTGCAGGCCCTGCGTCAGCAGGCCTGCCGCGGCAGAGCCTTTATTAAGGCTTCAACTTGCAATAGAAGCAAGCATTTATTTTAATATATGTGATTGTTAAAAAATTTTCATTTAAAATTTTTATTAAGTTTTAAACATTAAATTAAATTAATAATTTTAATCATTTATAATTTATTTTATTAATTATTAATAGTTTTATATTATTACTTATTAAATCTATTATTAAAATAATAATTATATAAATTATTAATAATTGAAATATGGTTAAGTAAAATTAATAATTGACTTAATTAAATTTGGATTTAATTAAGAATTATTAATAGATGAATAATAAGGATTAATGTATATTGTAGTAATTTAACTAATTTAATTGGATTATGCAATATTGGAAGTTATGGATTTAAATGCTAAACTTATTATTAATTAATGATATTGAGTTTTAATTAAATTGCAATTTAATTTATTTAAAAATCAATAATTATTATTTTAGTGTTTTAAATCAGATAGTTATCCTTATATCATTTGGAATATGGATTTAAAGTCTTATGAGGGTAATTAAGTAATCATTCAAATATAGTAATGGGTTGATTATGAAGGTTAACTGGAAAACTTACTTACTTAAAAACATGTATTAAACTGGAGATTTAAACCTTAATTCAAACAAATATACGGGTGTATTGTATGAGTGATGTTGAGAATCGTATACACTTGAACATACATTGAACACAAAACTGAAACTTTATTTTTGACTTAATTGGGTATTCTCAAACCAAACCCAGACTGTGAAACTGTGTTGTTTTGCTTGTATGGCTTATGCTTGTGGATTCTCGAGTTGTATAGATGTTGACCAGTCTAGGATGTACACGAGAGGTTTGTGAGATTTCTGTTATACCATTTATGTGACTGGATGTCATGATATGTCTTATGATTCAGTTTGAAAATTATATTTATGAGGTTCACTTTATGAAGCATTTATGTGTGCTTGGGTGGGAGAACCATCTTATTATCAGGTTGCTTGTTAAGGAACCGAGTTTGATTTTATGGGTGTTTTGGTATGGGACACAACTGTGTTTTTATGTGCTTAGGAGAGGTTGTCTAGGTACGTGACTTGGGAGTGGCTTGCATAGGGGTCCGGGACCCAAAGTGGTCAGTACCAGGGTAACCTAATACAAGTTATGTAATAAGTGATAATCTAGTAATTAAAATTTATCGGGGGGAAACACACTAAAAAGATAAGTTAGATATTTTGATCTACCCATGCCTTGAGTGCTTGTATAGACTAAGGATGGGAATGAGATGAGTGCCTCGTCTTCTTGAGAGGGCTTTCTAGTTTTCCATATGTGTGATGTTGAGGGTCCGGGGTTCAGAGTAACCAGTCCAGGGTAACTCAACGCTGGAGGGTCCGGGGTCTCTTAAGAGATCAGTCCAGGGTAACTCAAGCAGCCATGTGATGACACTCCCTAGTATGTAGTCTGAGTCTCCTCAGTAGATTTAGTGTATCTTTGGTGGTGTACTTATTGTTGGTGGTGTATCTATTGTCGGATGTATTTATTATGGTTATTTACTTTCATTGATGATGATTGGTGATTCATGATGTTGTACTTGTGACATGTGGCTTTTGACTTGAGGTGACTGTCTTTTGTTGACTTTATCTTATGATCTTGGTATTTGGTTTATACTTGGTTCATGTATGATGTTTGGTTATGTGGTGTTAGTATTGGATTGAGTGTTCTTACTTTTGGATTATTTTATCTTCTTGAGTAGTATGTGTTACCTTTGAGATAGTTTTGGCTAGTAGGTATTCCTTGCCTAGGAATGTTTTATGTTTGATAGCCGTATGTGGATCGTTC
This sequence comes from Cupressus sempervirens, assembly GCA_028749045.1. Classification (NCBI taxonomy): domain Eukaryota; kingdom Viridiplantae; phylum Streptophyta; class Pinopsida; order Cupressales; family Cupressaceae; genus Cupressus; species Cupressus sempervirens. The sequence goes on from CM053793.1 coordinate 61,728,766, forward strand.
ATTATCTTCCTTGCATGGTGGGAGTGGAAGCCTGACTAGGTAACCATGCGGTCGGGAGGTAGTGCCTTCTTACCATTTGGGTTCCCCTCACATTGCCAGCTGTTGGACGTTCGTTGTAGAAGATGTACCTTTATCATTCTTATTTCATTCATGTGTTGTTAATGATATTTTGATGATCCTAGTTAGTAAATGTGGTTTCTTTTATAAAAATGTTAACATGATGTCTTTAATGATGATTATGTTGTATTGATAGAGATGCAATTATTATATGTACGCATTTGATGTTAGACTTGTGATTTTTACGATACTTACCCCATACTTGCATGTGTATGGTGCGCGTGTTTATTTTATATTTTTGTCTGACGTGTTTGATGTGGTTAAGGGAGGGAGTCGTAGTCACCTGCTAGTCAGGATCTACACGATGAACCACTCCCTGCCATTCTCTGTTTAGTTTAGATATATTATATACATGTACATGCTCGTCTTTTATGCAGGATGCAGGTACCGGGCATCGACTTCTCTGAATTGCCAGGATGAGCGCGCCCTATTACAAATACTCAAATGGTGAGAATGGGAAGATAATGATCAGGTCCAATCCTAGCCATAAGCCTATAATACTTGTCCGGCAAGGAGGACTCGTAACGGACTGTCTACCCTTTTTAAATCCGCGAGTCTTTTGTGCGTATGTTGTTTTGTGAGTCTTTGATGAATTTCTATTAATTAAGTCTAATTAATAGACTAAATTAATAATTTAATTTAATGAAGAATTATTATGACTTTTTGAATATTTGATTATATTTAATTAATTGAGAAATTAATTAAATATAAAGAATTGAATTGGAAGATAAAAGTTTTAAGATTAAATTTAGAACATGATAATATTTATTTAATTTAATAATAATATATTTAGAGTTCATTTTTAAATAAATGCTAAATATTATTGTTATTTAAGTTAATAAATATTTATCAAATTAAACTTTCAAAATATATTAAAAAGGAAAAAGATATTAATTTATGGAAAAGATTTAAGTTCGCATGAATGAGTTTTAAATATAAGAGATTAATTTAAAAGATAAAATATGTGAACTTGATTAAGATATTTTATTAAGTGCGCATGAGATTAAAGTTATAAATTTATTAAAGTAAAGTAAAGTGGAAAGTTAAATAAAGTAATTTAATAATTCACTTAAAGTGCATGAAGGAATAATAAAAGAATATTTTAATTTAAAAAGGAAATTAATTGTGCATGAATGAATTAATTAAATGAGAGAGAATTAAATATTGGAGATAAAAGTTAAAGTTTAAATTTAGAACGTGATTATATTTATTTAATTTAATAATAATATATTAAGAGTGCATTTTTAAATAAATACTAAATATTATTGTTATTTAAGTTAATAAATATTTTTATCAATTAAGTTTCTAAAAATGAAATTAAAAGTGAAAAGATACTTAATTATCATAAAGATTATAGTTCGCATGAATTATGCATGGGTTGAAAATAAAAGAAATTAATTAAAAAGATTAAACATGTGAAATTAATAAAGATATTTAATCGCATTAAGTGCGCATGAGATTTATAAGTTATAAATTGATTAAAATAGAAGTTGAGTGGAAATTAAATAAAGAGATTTAATAATCCATTTAACAAACATGAAAATATGAAAGATAAGATAAATAAAGGTTGATTTTAGAGTTAACAAGATTGATCAAGAGACCTCTCGGGAAAACGCACAATTAGTGCCCCGATTGTAGGAAGAGAACTCCTTATCAATTTGAGGGTTCATTTTTCAAGGGGGATTTTTGGGAGACAAGTTTGAGAACACACACAGGTTTTGGAGAGCAATTCAGAGGGTTTGGAGATTAATTTAAAAGATAAAATATGTGAACTTGATTAAGATATTTTATTAAGTGCGCATGAGATTAAAGTTATAAATTTATTAAAGTAAAGTAAAGTGGAAAGTTAAATAAAGTAATTTAATAATTCACTTAAAGGGCATGAAAGAATAATAAAAGAATATTTTAATTTAAAAAGGAAATTAATTGTGCATGAATGAATTAATTAAATGAGAGAGAATTACATATTGGAGATAAAAGTTAAAGTTTAAATTTAGAACGTGATTATATTTATTTAATTTAATAATAATATATTAAGAGTGCATTTTTAAATAAATACTAAATATTATTGTTATTTAAGTTAATAAATATTTTTATCAATTAAGTTTCTAAAAATGAAATTAAAAGTGAAAAGATACTTAATTATCATAAAGATTATAGTTTGCATGAATTATGCATGGGTTGAAAATAAAAGAAATTAATTAAAAAGATTAAACATGTGAAATTAATAAAGATATTTAATCGCATTAAGTGCGCATGAGATTTATAAGTTATAAATTGATTAAAATAGAAGTTGAGTGGAAATTAAATAAAGAGATTTAATAATCCATTTAACAAACATGAAAATATGAAAGATAAGATAAATAAAGGTTGATTTTAGAGTTAACAAGATTGATCAAGAGACCTCTCGGGAAAACGCACAATTAGTGCCCCGATTGTAGGAAGAGAACTCCTTATCAATTTGAGGGTTCATTTTTCAAGGGGGATTTTTGGGAGACAAGTTTGAGAACACAAACAGGTTTTGGAGAGCAATTCAGAGGGTTTGGAGAAGAAGGAATTTTTCGTAGCTTAAAGGATATTGCTTGCAGTAGAAATTTTCATCCAACTGTTACAGTTTTAGCATCAGTACGAGGTAGGGTTTTGAAATCCTGTGAATGCAATTTTAATTGGAAATATCTGTCTGCTTCGTGATTGTTGGGTGATTGAAATTACATTTGTCATCCTGATTGTGTTCCCGATTTGACTGATTGATAATTAGTCTCCTGAAATTTTGTTTATCATTTCGATTATTTTCAAGATCTGATTGGTTTAAATTAGTTTCTCATTGTTTATACAGAAGAATCATTAGGAAATTAATTAAATCATGTAGGGTTTGAAGGAAAAGAATATTTAAAATTAGAAATTCGAATGATTTGTTGTGTCTTCTCTACCAGACTATATTTGCTGATGATATTTAAAAAAAATAAAAGAAAATTCGATTAGTTGCTCGAATTTTCTCTATCAGATTAACATTGAAAATAATTTTAAAAAAAATAAAAATAAAAATAAAAATAAAAATAAATAATAAATATATATATATATATATTTATATATATTTTAAAGAAAGTTTGTTTTATAAATTTTATATGTTTATAAAATTTATTAAAATAAAATTATTGAGAAAAAGTCTTTTGTTAAAATTAATAAATTAAATTTTTTTTTTTTATTAAAAATAAAAAATATATATAAAATGAAATTGGGAAGTGGGGGCCATGACCTCCCCCAACTTCCCCCTGGCGTACAAACCGCCGGCAAACTTGCTGACGCAGGTACTACGCAGGCGAGCTGCTATAGGCCCTGCATTAGCAGGCCTGCCGCGGCAGAGCCTTTATTAAGGCTTCAGCTTACAATAGAAGCAAGCATTTATTTTAATATATGTGATTGTTAAAAAATTTTCATTTAAAATTTTTGTTAAGTTTTAAAAATTAAATTAAATTAATAATTTTAATCATTTATAATTTATTTTATTAATTATTAATAGTTTTATATTATTACTTATTAAATCTATTATTAAAATAATAATTATATAAATCATTAATAATTGAAATATGGTTAAGTAAAATTAATAATTGACTTAATTAAATTTGGATTTAATTAAGAATTATTAATAGATGAATAATAAGGATTAATGTATATTGTAGTAATTTAACTAATTTAATTGGATTAAGCAATATTGGAAGTTATGGATTTAAATGCTAAACTTATTATTAATTAATGATATTGAGTTTTAATTAAATTGTAATTAAATTTATTTAAAAATCAGTAATTATTATTTTAGTGTTTTAAATCAGATAGTTATCCTTATATCATTTGGAATATGGATTTAAAGTCTTATGAGGGTAATTAAGTAATCATTCAAATATAGTAATGGGTTAATTATGAAGGTTAACTGGAAAACTTACTTACTTAAAAACATGTATTAAACTGGAGATTTAAACCTTAATTCAAACAAATATACGGGTGTATTGTATGAGTAATGTTGAGAATCGTATACACTTGAACATACATTGAACACCAAACTAAAACTTTACTTTTGACTTAATTGGGTATTCTCAAACCAAACCCAGACTGTGAAACTGTGTTGTTTTGCTTGTATGGCTTATGCTTGTGGATTCTCGAGTTGTATAGATGTTGACCAGTCTAGGATGTACACCAGAAGTTTGTGAGATTTCTGTTATACCATTTATGTGACTGGATGTCATGATATGTCTTATGATTCAGGTTGCCTGTTAAGGAACCCAGTTTGATTTTATGGGTGTTGTGGTATGGGACACAACTATGTTTTTATGTGCTTAGGAGAGGTTGTCTAGGTATGTGACTTGGGAGTGGCTTGCATAGGGGTCCGGGACCCAAAGTGGTCAGTACCAGGGTAACGTAATGCAAGTTATGTAATAAGTGATAATCTAGTAATTAAAATTTATGGGGGGGGGGGGGGAAACACACTAAAAAGATAAGTTAGATATTTTGATCTACCCATGCCTTGAGTGCTTGTATAGACTAAGGATGGGAATGAGATGAGTGCCTCATCTTCTTGAGAGGGCTTTCTAGTTTTCCATATGTGTGATGTTGAGGGTTCGGGGTTCAGAGTAACCAATCCAGGGTAACTCAATGCTGGAGGGTCCGGAGTCTCTTAAGAGATCAGTCCAGGGTAACTCAAGCAGCCATGTGATGACACTCCCTAGTATGTAGTCTGAGTCTCCTCAGTAGATTTTATGTATCTTTGGTGGTGTATCTATTGTTGGATGTATTTATTATGGTTATTTACTTTCATTGATGATGATTGGTGATTCATGATGTTGTACTTTTGATGTGTGGCTTTTGACTTGAGGTGACTGTCTTTTGTTGACTTTATCTTATGATCTTGGTATTTGATTTATACTTGGTTCGTGTATGATGTTTGGTTATGTGGTGTCAGTATTGGATTGAGTGTTCTTACTTTTGGATTATTTTATCTTCTTGAGTAGTATGTGTTACCTTTGAGATAGTTTTGGCTAGTAGGTATTCCTTGCCTAGGAATGTTTTATGTTTGATAGCCGTATGTGCATCATTCATTATCTTCCCTGCATGGTGGGAGTGGAAGCCTGACTAGGTAACCATGCGGTCGGGAGGTAGTGCCTTCTTACCATTTGGGTTCCCCTCACATTGCCAGCTATTGGATGTTCATTGTAGAAGATGTACCTTTATCATTCTTATTTCTTATCTCAGAGACTTCTTTTCTGATGATGTATATATGTTATCATATATCCTGGTGTATTGTATCTACTTTCACATACCTTGCGACATGTGCAGTGGATGTTATTTAGTGGATGTACTTCCATTGTATTAGATATACTTATGCTTTGCTTATGCGATTATGTATCTGTTATTTCTTTATGATCTTGAGACATTGTACTTGGAACTTAAACTAATTAATTTAAAATCATTAAATGTAACTCAACGTAAAGGAACTCTTGAGGAATTGAAACTGTATCTATATTTGCATATGTGTATTTGATGTGTATGTTCATATTGCTTCCACATTAATGTTATCTTGATGTTGTTTAAACTTCAAAAAAAATAAAATAGTTTAGTAAACATTGTAACATGTTAGGTTTATTTCTCTTGGGTTCCCGAGCGGGGTGTTACACAATAGTGACAGCTATACCTGGTGTTGTAATCCTAGTTCTAGTGATGTGCATGGTTGGTTCCTCTTCTAGGCTGATTTGGTGTCCAGATAGACTTTGATCTACATTCAAATGCTCTATGTCCATTTTTTTTCGTAGTTGTAGTAGTGACCTTCAAATCTTGGTATCCTTATAGTCTTGGTTCTACATTCATGTGCTTGATGTCCTTGCTTTTTGCACTTGTGATGAAAGCTTGCATTTGTAAGCTTATCATGCTAATGATTATTCTTGCTCCTGCATACATTAGAGGTATGTCCCTTTTTACCACAGAAATGATAAGTAGGTTTAGTATTCTTACCTTTGTTACTCCTTTCTTTTGCAATCTTGGATGATTTTCCTTGTTCAGTGCTAGTGTAACCAAGTTCTAAAGTATCATTGCTAGCCCTTCGTGATTTTAGTGGTTGCTCAAAGTACTTGATAGCCTCATTAGATTTTTTGAAGCTTTCTGCTATCTCTTTTTCTCTTTTCAATTCATTCTGCAATTGTTCATTCTGCATTTTCAGAGTGGAAATCTCAATGTCCTTCATGTTTAGCTCACGATGAGCATTCATCATCTGGCTTAAGGTGTCTAGTTGCATCTTTGAGATCCTTTCAAACTCAATTGTCTTCTCCTCTAGTCTATTGGTAAGATTTCTCCTGTTATCTTCTATCATGGCTTTGTCTTCAATAGCTCTCTTCTTTTTTTCAGTCATTCACAAAGCATTATGGCTTGTGATTCTTGTTCAAGCTTGAGTAATTTGATTTATTCAGCTTGTGCTCTATTTTTCTCCATTAGTTCTACTATTGTTACATCAAATTCCTTGGAGTCTCCATTGGAAACTACTTGTGTGGTATCAATCTCTTTGTAGTGTATGTCATTTTAAGCTATGGCTACATCCTTCCTTCTTTTTAAGAATTTTCTCAATTCTTCTTTGGCTTCTTCCAATTTTTGTAGAGCAAGGTGCACATCAATCACTTGATTATCTATGATCTTCCCAAGTTTGAAGACTTCCATATTTAGGCCTTTTCTCTAAGCTATTATGCTTCTTCCTTGTGAGAACCAGTGCTTTGATACCAATTGTTGGAATGTTCAAAATGGGAAGAGTACTTCTGAGAGGGGGGGGAATTAGAAGTAACAACATTTTAACCTTTTTCAATTGCTTAAAATATATAGCTAAAAAGTAAATTGATTGCTTACAATCTTCAATTACTAATTTTAGGCACTTGATCTACTCCTTCTGATCTTGATCCTCTAAGATCTAATATCTAATCATGTCCCTTAGATTATTTTGATCAACTAGATGTGTAATTGCTGCTTTGTTCCTCTAAGTCTTTCTCCCTTCACACCCAATTTTGCTATAGTTTACCCATACATTTCTCTCTTCCACATATGTAATAGAGTTTTTGATCTCCTTTTAAAGATTGTGAAGACTTAGGGTTAGGTATGGATCTATGATCCATATTGAATCTTAAGTTCCCACTCATTCTTTGCATTTTCCTGATTGGTTGCATGCCTTCTCCATTTTTCTAATTGGTTGCATGTTCATTGCATAGAAAATGTAAAAGTTTCATATTTATCCTTTTTCTCCTTTGAAATCCTTTTATGCTAGCTCCAAAAATGGTTTACATCTGAGTTTGTGAGGGAAAAAACTCATATGCTAATTTTGTGTTACTCAGTACATACGAAACTATTGGTGCTTGACACATATACTATCCTGGCTTGCTCGGCACATGTAAGATCCTAGATTTTTCAGAATTAACTATGACTCAACACCTATTAGAATTTTGACTCAGCACACACTATGACTTGGCACACATAGTGTACTCAACTTTAATATAGAAGGTGGTAATGTGTGTTGATACTCAAATGTCAAAACCATTTAATGATGAACAAGCCATAGTTATAGTAAGATGTGACAAATTTTGTACAAAGTTGTTGAGTATGTCAGATGGTGAAAGGAGTGAAGTACAATACATAGTTGTATTAGCCATTACCTATACCAGAGAAGCCGTGGCATGATGTTAGCATGGATTTTTGTTCTTGGATTATCAAGGATGTAGTGTGGGCATGATTCTATTTTTGTGGTGGTTGATGGGTTTTCAAAGATGGCACATTTTATTCCTTGCAAGAAGACTAGTGATGTTGTTCATGTAGAAAAGTTGTTTTTCATTGGAGTGGTGAGATTACATGATTTTCCAAAGAGTGTAGTTTTAGATCTAGATACCAAATTTGTTGTGTATTTTTGGCATACATTATGGAAGAAGTTGAGGATAGATTTGAAGTTCAGTTCATCACATTATCCACAAACTAATGGATAGACAAAAGTTGTGAATTGTAGTTTAGGAAACTTGCTAAGATTCTTGGTTGGGGATAAACCAAAAGAATGGGATATGATTTTACCACACGTAGAATTTGAATATAATAATTTTGTCAATAGGAGTACTCGTAAATCACCATTGTAGATTGTATATGGGAGTACTCCCAAAAATGTTTTTGAATTGAGGAAGTTGGATAAAGGAGAGATAAGTAGTATTGAAGTAGAAGATTTTCCTAAATATCTAAAGAACATCCATGAGGAGGTGAGGAAGCATGTCATAAAGATGAATAAACAATATAAGACTAAGACAAATATGAAAAGGAGATATAAGAAATTTTATATTGGAGATGAAGTCATGGTTCATTTGAGAAAGGAGTGTTTTCTAGTAGGTACATATAATAAGCTGATGATGAAGAAGTTTGGACCATGCAAGATAGTGAAGAGGCATGATTCTAGAAATGCGTATGAAGTGGAGTTGCCTATTGAATTGAATATTTCACCAGTATTTAATATTTTAGATTTAAGAGGTTATTATAAAGGAGGTGATGGAGATGAAGTTGTAGAAGTGCAATGGAGCATTCTAGCAGCTAGCTCAGCTACCAAGGAGATTGAGGAGATATTGGATAATCATATTGGAAAAAGTACTAGAAATAGAACTTATGAGGAATATCTAGTCAAGTGGAAAGGGAGACCAGTTGAGGATTCATCGTGGCTAGCAAATGAAGGGGTCAACCATCTTGGTTTTCCTCTGACACCTAAGACATGACAAGGTCACTTCTCAAATTACCCTAGGTGTCTGATGGAGGAGCATCCTAGGTGTACATGCAATCTTGCATCACCCAAAAATATTTTATTTTCAATGTTTTCTATTTTAATAAGGACTAGTAGATAGGGTGGTTACTAGTTATGGGAAATTTCTATTTTTAGTAAGTTTTTCATACGAGCTTAGAATGTTCTCATTTTCTATAAGAAGGGTCATTTTAGACATACAAGCCTACCATAAAAATCTCATTTCTCTAGCTTAACTATAACAAAAGTTATTGGGGATTCTTGGTGGAAACATTTGTAAAAAAATCTTCAAACTCACCATTGGATGGCTTAGACTGATCAGATGAGGTCTAAAAGCTTGACAGAAGGGTGTTGGCATAGTTTTGACCCTGTAGATCAAGAGTTTACATTTCTTAAAAGTGGTTATAATAGCCAATCAGAGGAATGGTTCGTGGGTTTTGGCTTTCAAAAGTTGGGCTACCAAAATTTCTAAAATAGTTTTTCAAAGATGTATTTGGCTGACTCTATGTGTAATGTTTGGGTTTGTTGGCCCTAGGTATTAAGTTTGAGCATCTAGAACCTTCCTAGGTGACATTAAACTATCTATTTAAGAAAGGCCCAAACATTGTCTACGGGAGCTCTAGGTGATATTCGCAGCATTGTCTTGCAGATTACTGTAATGAAGGTGCCCATTTCGGTTAGCATATTATAATTAAGAGTTTTATAATTTCACATTTGTGGTGATAATAAGAAGTCCACATTTTGTTTCTTGCATTTATTGTTGTTTCATTATTTTTGTTATGAGTTTATGGTATTAAGGGAAGTCCCTTGCATCAATTTCATCACTCTATCTTTGTATGAGTTGGTGGGCCATGAATATGGGGTCAAAACTATGGATGATGTCATCTAGAAATGACACCTATATTTTAGATCGCATTTGATTTGATATCATTTTCACTTTTCCCTATCAATATGTATGAAGTCGTGACATCAAAATTAGGAAAATTGCATCAAAATAACTCCAAATCCAAAAAGAAAAGAGCTTAATATTACAACATTTGTTTCTATATAATTTGTATAGTTACAATAATTAAGGTTTACCTTTGTTGAAGATAATGTGTGAGCTAGTACATCCCTACCTATGCCTTGTTGTATATCCATGTCGTCCTATGAAAAAGATTAGTAATTCATAGAAATCAACAATGAAATGAAAGTAATAGATTTACCCAAAATAATTATTAATAAAATAGTAGATTGTATATTAGTGTCAATCTTAATTGGAGGCAGCCGGTTTAAATGTGATACCTACTAGTCCCATGACAGGGAATTACTTGGGATCTATTTGATTCAAATTGTAATCTATTAGAATCTCTTCCACTATACTTATTGATTTTATTGTAAATATAAAAATAAAATTTCCCTCGTGTACCTCAAATGTACAGTTTCCCTATTGCTTTTGACCTTCCATCAATATTCTACAAATTACATAGAAGACAAAAATTACATGATGCATTCATCAAAATTATTGTATATTTTTAATTCTTACCTCCACTTTATGTGTGGTAGCTATGAAATATTAGTGTATATACTCCATGATAGTAAAGTTCAACATAGGGTGAGTGCTTGAAGCATGTGTACAAAAGTGGGGTATCAATGGACACCTTTATTCATAAATTAGGTAAACTTGAAAAGGGATGATACATTTGAGGGTCATCTACTACAAATGAAAAGATGTATAAATCATGTAAATTGTAGTACTCTAAATATACTTTATAAAATAATAGATTTTTTACAAAATGGATAAGTTTAAGTAAGTCAAACCTTTCGCACATGAAAAATAGTCCCTGATTTTTTTAGAAAACATAACATAGTTGTTTTCATGTGCAACACAAAAGACCAAGTTATATTTAGTATCTTGTATATCTCTTTGGTAGGATGATAGTTAAGAGTCATATCTAGATGTTGTGTATTATTTTTTTTCCATTATGAATTATTGAACTAAAAACATCCTAAAACTTTGGTAAATGTTGGTGCGCTAAGCATAACTTCAATCAAAATAATAATAAATGAAATTTTTTTTAAGTGTATATAATCAAGTGTAGAACAATAATATATAATTTAGTTTGAATTTGGTTAAGTATATAAAAAGTTATTAAAAAATGGTAGACATATGTCTGTGAGGAATCTCAAGGCATTGCCAAAAGTAATTAAATTTTGCATTGTTAATATTGTCCAAAAATAGAAAAATTTATATTGTTAGAAAGATAAGAAGACGTGTGATATTATGGTAGTAGTTTTTTAGATACCGACTTCACCATTAGAAAACCTAATGAAAGAAAATATGAGAATTCACCTTAGAAGATGAAAAAACATTTAAAGTTAAAAAATTAGAGTGAAAGAAATCTCCCAAGCCTTTGATTTGTTTCCCTATGCTATCATGAAGCCATAACCCGATCAACTTTCTAGGATTCAAATAACCTAATTAGGTTATGAAATGAAAAATTGCATTCAAAAATCGATTGGGTTATTCAAAACTCGGTCTGATTTTGAAGAATTAAATTTATTTCCTCAAAATTTGATCAGGTTTTGAAAAACTAAAAGTAGGCTTTACTCTAGAGGCCATAACTAACACATACAAATTTTGATTGACTCTAATCGAAATGAGTTGGAAATATATTGAAGAGATCTATAACATGGTGTAGATAAATCAATCCTACATCATCAAAAATTTATTCTCCATCAATTTCAATTAATCATAATCTAAAAAAGGTAGTCATTATTTTCCAAATGCATAATCAATAGGTAAACATGAATACAAACATAGTGTTAATTCTCTCTCTCTCTCTCTCACACACACACACACACACACACAAAAAAAAAAAAAACACATACACAATCACTCACTAATGAAATAAATTATAAGATATGCCTCTTACTTTTCCTAACCTCTCATATTCTTTAACTAACTACTAACCCCCCTCCCTCTCTCTAACTTGTTACACTTAAGCCTTGTCTCTTATCAAGTAATCCCTAAGCCCCCCTACTCTCTCTCTCTCTCTCTCTCTCTCTCTCTCTCTCTCTCTCTCTCTCTCTCTATCCATCACTTCATCTCTCACTCTCTCCATCTCTATCTCACTCTCTTTTATCCTATCCCCTCTCTTTCTTCCTATCTCCTACTCTCTCTCTATCATTACATCCCCTCTCCCTCTTCCTATCCTCTTTCTCTCTATATTATCTTCTAATTTCTCTCTCCTACATCCTTCTCTCTCTATCAATTCATCTATCTAAATCTCTCTCTCTCTCTCTCTCTCTCCTACTCTCTAATATCTCTCTCCTATGTCCCTCTCTCTATCACTTCTTCTCTCTCTCTCTCTCTCTCTCTCATCCTATCCATCTCCCTCTTCCTATTCCATACTCTCTCTCTCTATATCTCTCTCTATGAAGTTTCCATTTCAAGGATCAGAGGTCATAGGGAGAGAGAGAGGGGGCTAGGGATTAGGGGTTAGAGAGGGAAAGGTATAGAGAGATGGAGAGCATAAGGGATAGGATTAGAGAGAGGGGGGGATAGGATGGAGAGTGATGCAGGAGCATCCAGAGGTATAAGGGCAATCCTGTGTCACCCAAAAAAAAAATGTACTTAGACTTAGTTTCTATTTTATGTCTTTGCATTTTTGGATACCCATTTGGCTCAAATAAAGGTTCCAACTCTCATAGTTCAACTATCAGTGCATTTAAAAATTCCGAAAAAATAGGAGCATGCAATTTGACCATCATTTTGGTGACCTAGAAGGTGTGACTTGGCCAGATGAATGTAATCGAGATTTAGAGCATTCCAGAAAAAGAATCAGGTCAAAAGGCCCCACGGTTTGAAAGTTATTGCAGTTTTTCGAGTTTTGGAGACCTCCTAAGAATGCTTCAAAGTCAGGTTTGGGGCATTAAATGACCTCGAAAAGGGTCAAAAAATGGGGGATGAGCGAAGCTTGTCCATAGGGATATAGAGCGCTTTGAGAGCTTTTCGAAAATGTAAACGGTTCGTCAATCGGAGTTACGGTTCAAAAGTTATGCCTCCCGGAAGTTCGGCTACCGTTTCTGGATTCTTCTAGAATTGCACCGACTTCTAACGTAGCTTTTGGAACCTTCTATTTTGTCGGTGGATGCCTACTAGCACTTTCTAGAATGTACTCCTAGTCCTTAACCCTCCGGGGTCTATTTAAGGAGATTTCTGGCATTGTAAAAGGCAGTTCGGATTGGAGCTTGAGAGGAGGTGCTAAAAGGAGAAATATTCTCCAGATTTATGCTATTGTAAGCCCGCAGGGCATGTTTTGAGTTTATTTTCTCTGAACTATTTGTACCAGCTTATTTTCTCAGTTAATATAATTTCCCCTTTCTATTGTGTCTATTCTGGTTGTTGGGTTGTGTCCCCATCAAGTGGTATCAGAGCGGGTTTTCCTGAGTGTGTAGACAGAGCGCCGACTGTGAGGCAGTTTGCACCAGGACTGTGTGGTTGTGGGTTCGAGTTAGAAGATGCCTCCACAAAGAGAGCATGGTGGAAGGGCCAGAGCTATTGATCCTGAGGAGGTTAGAGCCCTCCAGAGACAGGTACAAGCATTGCAAGAGGAGCTTCATAGAGGAGCAAATATTGCCGCAGATGACAATAGTGAGGATGACAATGAAGAGGAAGTAATGGAAGTTGACGGGGAAGTTCTGAATCCTGTAGAGGAAAGGCTTTTTAGGGCCATTTCTAGGTTTGGGAAAAGACCTACAATTGAAGTGGGTATATTTTTGGGAAATTTGAAACCAGATGAGTTGATCGATTGGATCAATGAACTGGATGAATACTTTGAGTATGAGGATATAAGGGACCCAGATAGGGTTAAGTTTGCAAAGGCCAAACTAAAAGGCCATGCCAAAATTTGGTGGCAAGAGATTCAACTGGAAAGACTTAGAAGAGGAAAGGAGAAGATCACAAGATGGGATCGCATGGTGGACAAATTGAAGAAGCAGTTCATTCCTGTGGACTACGAGCTTGATCTATTTAAGAAGATGCATGGGTTAAAGCAAGTAGGAAGATCAGTCCAAGAATATACAGAGGAGTTTTACCGACTCCTGATTAGAGCGGGGAATGCAGAAGCAAATAAGGAGAAGGTTGCTCGTTATATCAGTGGGTTACGACCTAGCATCTAGGAAGAACTAAGTCTGGTAAGAATGACCAGCGTTGAAGAAGCATACCAGTTTGCCCTACGAGTTGAAGAGAAGCTGAGTAAAAGGTTTGAAGGAAGACAAAGAGGGTGCGGTCAAGGAGGAAGGGGAAGCAGTAGATCATCTGGAGGCCGCAATGAAACTCAAAAGAAAAATGAAGATGAGGGTACTAGCAGGAACCAGAGGAATGAGGGTTTCAACCGCTCCCGTGATCAAGACTTTGGAAATCAAAGAGGAAGAGGTAGAGGACGTGGGCAAGGAAGAGGAGGCTTCCGTGGTACCTGTTTCCATTACAATGAAGAAGGTCATCGTGCCTTTGAATGCCCTCAACGACAAGGAAGGACCGATAGGAGAGCTGAGGGCCAAGCTAGGGTTGCTCATGTGGATGAGGATGCACAATCATCACATTCAGAGGATGCAGAAAGAGGAGAGACCTTGGTAAATGAAAGAGTCCTACTAAGTGGTGAAAATGAACTAGGGCAACGGAGGAGTTTGTTCCGTACCAGATGCAAGTGTGAGGATAAATGTTGTGATGTGATCATTGATGGTGGTAGCACTGATAACTTGGTATCCGAAGAGATGGTCTCTAAGCTGAAGCTCAAGAGGGAGAAACATCCCCAGCCCTATCGGATTTCTTGGGTAAAAGATGATCATAAGGTCCTGGTAAGTGAACAATGTTTAGTAAAATTCAAAATTGGGAGTTACCATGATGAAGTTCTCTGTGATGTTATTTCGATGGATGTTTGCCATCTATTGTTGGGTAGACCATGGCAGTTTGATAGACATGCAATACATGATGGACATGCAAACACATACTCTTTGACAAAGGATGGAGTTCACCACAAATTGAAGCACATGAAAAAGGAAGGTGAAAAGGTATGTAGCAGTGCTAGGATTTGTCTTGTTGATGGAAGGAAGTTTTTAGATGGCATGAAACATCAGCGTATGTGCTATGCTTTGATTCCTAGGAAAGATAAAGAAGGTAGTAGTGAAATACCATTTGAAGTTTCAGATTTACTAGGGGAATTTGGAGATATTATCTCTGATAATGTTCCAGATGGATTGCCACCAGTAAGGCAAATCAGTCATCAAATAGATCTGATTCCCGGAGCTAGTTTGCCTAACAAGGCTGCTCACAGGATGACGCCTACTGAAACAGAGGAGCTAAATAGACAGGTTCAGGAGCTGTTGAGGAAGGGCTTGATTCGAGAGAGCCTGAGTCCATGTGCAGTACCTGCAGTACTTGCACCAAAGAAGGATGGAGAGTGGAGGATGTGTACAGATTCCTGAGCTATAAATAGGATAACCATCAAGTACCGATTTCCTTTACCAAGGATGGATGATCTTATGGACTGCTTGAGTGGAGCTCAGTACTTCACAAAGATAGATCTGAAGAGTGGCTATCATCAGATACGGATTCGAGAAGGAGATGAGTGGAAAATAGCCTTCAAGACCAAGGAGGGTCTTTATGAGTGGTTAGTCATGCCCTTTGGATTGACGAACGCCCCAAGCACTTTCATGCGGCTCATGAATGAGGTACTTAAGAAGTTCTTGGGAAAATTTGTTATTGTCTATTTGGATGATATTTTAATTTTCAGCAAGACTTTGGAAGAACATTTATTGCATATTCGTGGTGTCCTTGAAAGGCTAAGGGAAGAGAAACTGTTAATTAATCTAAAGAAGTGTGTCTTTGCAAAAAGGGAGTTAGTCTATTTGGGATTTGTTATATCACCTGAAGGTCTCAAAATGGATCCAGAGAAGGTAAAAGCCATCTTGGAATGGCCTACTCCAAGGTCTGCTACTGAGGTAAGATCATTTCATGGTCTGGTTAGTTTTTACAGGAAGTTTATTAAGAATTTCAGTGGCATATGTGCACCTCTAACTGATACAATAAGAGGGGATAGAAAAGAGTTCAAATGGACTGCAGCAGCTGCAAGAAGTTTTGAATTGCTGAAGAAGAAGGTGACTGAACAGCCTGTGTTGGCACTTCCAGATTTCAAAAAAGTATTCCAGGTGGACTGTGATGCTAGTGGTAGCGCTATTGGGGCTGTATTAAGCCAAGAAGGTAAGCCTATTGCATATTTTAGTGAAAAATTGAATGATGCAAAGAAGAAGTATTTTGTTTATGATCAAGAGTTCTATGCAATAGTTCAGGCCTTAAAGAAATGGAGGCATTATTTATTGCCAAAGGAATTTGTTTTGTATACTGATCATCAGGCATTACAGTACCTAAATAGCCAAGGTAAATTGAATCAGAGGCATATGAAGTGGGTAGAATTCTTGCAGAGTTATACATTTGTGTTAAAGCATAGAAGTGGAAAATCAAATAGGGTTGCAGATGCATTAAGTAGGAGACAATTGTTGCTTACAACAATGCAGGTTGAAGTAGTTGGGTTTGATGAACTCAAGAATTTGTACCCTAAGGATCCTGATTTTGCTGAAGCATGGAAACCTTGTAAAGACCCTGTGGCTGTAGATAGAACCAAGTGGTTAGACTATTTGATTCAGGATGGCATGTTGTTCAAAGGTAGTCAATTGTGCATTCCAAGGAGTTCCATGAGGGAAAATTTGATTAAGGAGAAACACAGTGGAGGGATGGCAGGACATTTTGGTCGGGATAAGACCATTGCCATTCTTAGAGAACATTATTTTTGGCCTCAAATTACACAGGATGTGAAGAAGTTTGTACAGAGTTGCCAGGTTTGTCAAGTTGCCAAGGGGTTTAGTCAAAATACTGGCCTATATCAGCCATTGCCTGTTCCATCAAGGCCATGGGAGGACATAAGTATGGATTTTGTTCTTGGATTGCCAAGGACCCAAAGGGGTAATGACTCAGTATTCGTGGTGGTTGATAGGTTCTCCAAAATGGCACATTTCATTCCATGCCACAAAACTCATGATGCTGTCCATATTGCAGACTTGTTTTTCAAAGAGGTGGTAAGACTACATGGTCTTCCAAGGAGTATAGTTTCTGACCGAGATACTAAATTTGTGGGGTATTTCTGGAGGACATTGTGGAAGAAGTTGAGAACAGACTTGAAATTCAGTTCCACGCATCACCCACAGACTGATGGCCAAACAGAAGTGGTAAATAGAAGTCTGGGCAATTTGCTGAGATGTTTAGTTGGAGATAAGCCCAAGGGATGGGATTTGATTCTACCACAGGCAGAGTTTGCTTATAATAACTCTGTAAATAGGAGTACTGGAAAATCACCATTTCAAATTGTATATGGAAATAGCCCAAGGACTGCACCAGAATTGAGGAAGATAGAACAAGGGGAGAGAACAAGTGCTGAAGCTGAGGAATTTACTGAACACATCAAGCGTCTACATGAGGAGGTTCAGGCACACATTATCAAGATGAATCAAGAGTATAAAGCTAGGGCTGATGCAAGGAGAAGACATAAGGAATTCCAAGTAGGGGATCTTGTCATGGTGCACTTACGAAAGGAAAGATTTCCAGTTGGTACTTACAACAAGCTGAAAATGAAGAAATTTGGCCCGTGCAAAATTTTGAAGAAACATAACTCAGGAAATGCATATGAGGTGGAGCTGCCAGATGGTATTCACATTTCTCCCATTTTCAACATTGCAGATTTAACAGAGTATCATGATGATGGTGCAGATGAGGAGCTGGTTTTAGAGCCATGTCCAATTCCTACTTCTAAGAAGGAGGAGATAGAAGACATTCTAGATCATCGTGTGGGTAGGAGTACCAGAAACAGGCAGTATGAAGAGTATTTGGTCAAATGGAAAGGATGACTGATCGAAGACTCAACTTGGATTTCAGCAGCTGAGGTTTCCCATTTGGGATTTCCTCTACCATCCATAAAGTGACAGGGTCACTTTTCAATCTACCCTGGGTGTCTGATGCAGGAGCATCCAGAGGTATAAGGGCAATCCTGTGTCACCCAAAAAAAAAAAGTACTTAGACTTAGTTTCTATTTTATGTCTTTGCATTTTTGGATACCCATTTGGCTCAAATAAAGGTTCCAACTCTCATAGTTCAACTATCAGTGCATTTAAAAATCCCAAAAAAATAGGAGCATGCAATTTGACCATCATTTTGGTGACCTAGAAGGTGTGACTTGGCCAGATGAATGTAATCAAGATTTAGAGCATTCCAGAAAAAGAATCAGGTCAAAAGGCCCCACGGTTTGAAAGTTATTGTAGTTTTTTGGGTTTTGGAGACCCCCTAAGAATGCTTCAAAGTCAGGTTTGGAACATTAAATGACCTCGAAAAGGGTCAAAAAATGGGGGACGAGCGAAGCTTGTCCATAGGGCTATAGAGCGCTTCGAGAGCTTTCCGAAAATGTAAACGGTTCGTCAATCGGAGTTACAGTTCAAAAGTTATGCCTCCCGGAAGTTCGGCTACCGTTTCTGAATTCTTCTAGAATTGCACCGACTTCTAACGCAGCTTTCGGAACCTTCTATTTTGTCGGTGGATGCCTACTAGCACTTTCTAGAATGTACTCCTAGTCCTTAACCCTCCGGGGTCTATTTAAGGAGATTTCTGGCATTGTAAAAGGCAGTTCGGATTGGAGCTTGAGAGGAGGTGCTAAAAGGAGAAATATTCTCCAGATTTATGCTATTGTAAGCCCGCAGGGCATGTTTTGAGTTTATTTTCTCTGAACTATTTGTACCAGCTTATTTTCTCAGTTAATATAATTTCCCCTTTCTATTGTGTCTATTCTGGTTGTTGGGTTGTGTCCCCATCAGAGAGAGTGACACATATGGACAAAATAGGTTAGGATGGAGAGAGAATGGGGAAATACGATTGAGAGAGAGGGGGTGCAGGATGGAGATAGTGAGAAATATTGAGAGAGAGGGGAGGAAATAAGATAGAGAGAGAGGGGGATAGGGTAGAGAGAGTAAGAGATATAAGGGTGTGTGTGTGTGTGGGGGGGGGGAGGAGAGAGAGAGAGAGAGAGAGAGAGAGAGAGAGAGAGAGAGAGAGAGAGAGAGAGAGAGAGAGAGAGAGAGAGAGGGAGGGTGGGAGGGAGGGAGGGAGGGAGGGAGAGTGGAGGGGGATATGATAAAGAAAGTGATAGTGAGAGGGATGAGTATAGGGGGGGGAGAGAGAGAGAGAGAGAGAGAGAGAGAGAGAGAGAGAGAGAGAGAGAGAGAGAGAGAGAGAGAGAGAGAGAGGAGTTAGGAGTTGGTCTGAGAATGAGAGTAGCTAATAGTTAGTAAGAGAAAGAATAGGATTTAGTGAGTGAATAAATGAGTGATTTTGTGTGTGAGAAAGGGATAGAGGGAGTGAGAGGGATGATAGTAAGATAAAAACTATCATAATACTCTTACCTACCTATTTGCCCCATGTTTGGAAAATAATGACTATTTATTTTAGAACATGATTGATTATAATAGATGGCAATGAAATTACTTATTTCCTACTATTATTTTAGTTTCATAATGTTTTATATCTATTCAATATATTTCCAATGAATTTTAAATAAAGTCAATTGGAGTCTGAATGTGAAATTTATGGTTTTTGGAGTGGAGGCTATTTTTATTTTTGCAAATAACTTGATTGGGTTTTGAATAAATTTTTCATCCTAGCAACCTGATGGGGTTTTAAAACCCAATCAGGCTTTGTTTTTTATGTATTCTTACTAGGATTGGTAAGTAAGCCTAGAAACATTTTAAAATTTCATATAACCCAATGAGGTTTTTGAAAATTTTATTTTTTGGATGGGCTGTCCATTTTCTTTACACCATCTTGGTGCACTTACCTAGAATAATTACTTAATTATAAAAATAGACAAGTGAAATAAATTTCTATAAATAAATCATTACTCCATCATACTCGACATTGATCATATGTTGACAGATATTTCAATGATCGTGCCATTGATCATCATCCTCATTCATGCCATCATCACCATCACCATCATCGTACTTGTCACTTTGATCATCATTTTCACCAGCACCATCTTCATCGTCATCATCACCATTATCATGACCATCATCATATTGTGACCATCATCACCTTGGCCATCACTGTCTTCATCAACATGATCATGATCATCAACATTAATATCATCACCATTATTGTCAGCATAACTAGAATCATCATCTTCTTATTCTTTATTGTGTAATAGTCAATCATGATCATCATTTACTTCATCTTGTGACTCTTTAGTATCTTCTTCTTCCATTACATTATACTTTATTGACCTTCCTCTTGGATTATGTCTAATAAAAAATGACCAACCTAATTTATGTGGAATGCCAAAGTAAAACACTTGCTCACATCGGCTTGGAAGAATATAGGGTTCATCTCCAATTGGCTCAAATGACCTTGTATTAATCATGGTAAATCCACTATCATGTTCAAGAATAGTCCTATCAAGATCATTTCGATTTAGCTATAGCCTATACCATTTAATATATCATAAATAGTGACCCTTTTCTATAACTTCAACAACTCATCAATAAAGTTTTCAATATACACATTCATATCTTTAACTTAGTACTTACCTAGTAATTGAATGAGCATAAACATTACAAAATTATTATAAAAATTTTGATGCACTATTTATAAATTAATCTAGATAAATATTAAATGAAAAAAAAAACTTGCTAAAATCATTGACAACATTATTTTCTCCCTCTTTATGGACATCCAAGGAGGAATGTTATTGTTAATAACAAAATTAGGTAAAATTGAGTAAATAGATATCATATCTCCAAATGGATTGACATCGTCCACTGCCATTACAAGCTTGAGATTACAACTTATTCTTCTTTAAAGTGCAGTCATCTTTCTTTTATCTCTTTAAATGTAGAACCTCGCACGTGCATACACATGATATAATCTTGATTTCTGTTGTGTGTATGGTAATCCATAAATTGTGCCAAGTTAGTGCACCTAAATAATCATTGAAGATGTAAAATAATTGGAATGTACCAAAGAAACTTGTGAGGCACCATTTTTGTTATTTTACCTAACTCGTATCTACTAATATAAAAATTAGAGAATTCTATTGTAAATTCATTTTGTTTACAATATAGAATGTGATCATTAGGACATGTGTATATTGTTTGATACTTCATTTCAATTTGATTCATAATGGTAGATAGTTCTTGGTATCATCTAGGTGTAATGTTTGATGGTGGTAATGAAAAATCACCTATCAAACTACAACAAAAAATATGAATGATTAAGATAATGAATAGTAACGGTATGCTAACATTAAAGATGAAAAAAATAGCATACCTTAGCATATGTGACATTTCTACATTAGATAAACCATTAATAAACTTCAAGTTCACCAACAACACTATAGTAGAGAGAAGAGTTATCTGGGAGCCTTATTATAGGGACTTGTGTGCCTTCTCAAGTATAGGTATATCAAGACCATCTTCTTGATCATTATCAGATGTGCTAGTACCATCATTGTGCAGAGTTTCATTAGCTATGCCAATACCATCTTGTTAATCATGTCCTCTAGCACATTATCATCTTCTTCTATGGGAGTGTTATCCTTAGCTTGGATATTAACACCTCCATGTTCCTCCAGTTAGAAATCTGGATTCACCAATTGACAAAATTCTTTGCCCCCTTCAACATGACCATGTTGCCTACAATGACTCTAGGCTATTGTGATTAGAATTCTTTGTTTCTTTAAACCCTTAACACTTTTTTCAAGGACAATAGAATTATCAACTTTTCTTCAGAATTGAGACCACAATCTAGCAATTGTTTCCTTTTCCTTTTTTGTTTTTCATTCACATTGTGCGGCATGGTCTTTCTTCACATGAAAATATATCTGCAAAATCATTGGACAATTACTAGGTTCAGATAGACCACTAAATTTATTTTATTTTGCATGATAGAAGTACTCTGAATGAGCTTTCTAATAACTATGAGTTTTCTACATTTAGAATTTTTTAGGTATACTTTTGCATGTGAATTGAACTGAGGTTTTTTATAAAAAATAAACCTATGTATTGGAAACTCGGGGGAAAATAGTAACTAAGACAAAAGAAATTCAAAAAATAACTAGGGTCTATGTATTTGAGCCCTCTTTCAATTAAAAAAATAAATTTTGAAATCAGGTAAATATATAATAAGTCACATGTGTCAAAAGCCATGTATGTCCAAATTTACGTTAGATCAACTTTAAACTCTAATAAAATATGAAATACTAAGGATAAAGACATCATATCACCACCATGGTTTTGGTGTGGATGTTAATAAATTATATTCAAAAGAATTGCTTTAATATCTATTGTAGAAAAAAAGTTTGTGTGTCAAAAAAAATGTCACTTTTTAAAAATCAGGTTTTTAATAACATACCAACTTTTGTGGGAGAAAAAAAAATTCAATCAAAAAAATTAAAAAAATTAAAAAATTGAAAAATATTTAGATTCCACACAAAAAATCCTAAAAGACTCTAATTTACTTCATCTTCAAAGTCCTAACTATTTAAAGGAAACTAGCATCTAAAAGTGAAAGTTTTCTTTAAAATTCACAATTTAGTGTGAATCTAGGAAAAAAAGTGTAATCCACTATTGTGGGTTTGGGTTGATAGTTAAGTTTAGGTTACAATTTTTCTTATTATTCAATTATGAAAGGAATGGAATTCATTTTCATTTAGAATTGTAATTTTAAGTCAAATATATGAAGGACTTTGTTGCATTAAGTTAAAAATTAAAGTAGGATTGGGTTTAGGGCTAAATTTCATATCTATTTAATATTAGGTTGTCTCGACGAATTTAGTCTAGCTTTAATGTTAAGGCTAATATTTTATTTTGAGATTTAAGCTTTATATGTTTATGTATAAAGTTAAATTTTGTTTATTGTTGTGATTTTTTTTTTTTTTTGGGTTTTCTTAGGGTTTTCATTCAATGGAGTTTAGTTTTGGGTTGTCTTTAACTTTTAGTTAAGTCTAGAGAAACATTCCATTTTAGTACTTAAGAGTAATTGGATTTGTTCTTAAGAGTGATTTGAGTTTAATTTGTTTCAAAGATATGGTCTAGATTAAGCGTTGCTTATCCTATGTATTTTCCCTATTAAGGTTAGCATTGTCTTTCAATTAAATGTATTGATTGAATAAGCCAACCATAGTAGCTATCATATTGTCTCATCATATATGTCGCTTTAATTTTTAAATGTTTCACATTTGAAAATAAAAGGATTGATATCACTGGACTCTGTGTGTGTGTGTGTGTGTGTGTGTGTGTGTGTGTGTGTATTTATTTATAATGTAACATATAACACATATATTTCTATTTCATATAATATATATATATAGCATTAAAAAAATACCATATTGCATCCTAACAATAAACCAAATCTTATCAAAATAGGAACATGAAAATCTAAGTCTATTCCTTTTCACAACTGAATATTAAGATAAATTATAATACATACCTAACCATCAACCCTAGAGTAATATTAAAAAGTATTTTTTTTGTACCATTACCATAAACCAAGTCTTATCATAACATGAAAATAAATTATCTTATGTAATAAATTATAAATTTATTTCTTGGGACTCACCCATTTGGATGCTACTAACTATATGTGTGCGTGTGTACATACAAACACACGTGTATATGTATAGATGTGTATATATATAAATATATACATGTGTGTATATATAAATATATACATATGTATATATACACACACACACATATATATATACACACATATATATGTATATATACATATGTATGTATATATACATATGTATGTATATATACATACATACATACGTACATACCTATGTACACACACACACACACACACACACACACACACACATAAACTCTATATATATTAGGGCTTTAATTTAGTATAGAAAACTATTTCACATGTATCAACCATACTACCCCTAACATACATACATTGCAAAAAGATCCTAGTGGCATAAATCACAAGCGCCATGGATAAAATGATTAATATCTACATTAATATCACATTCTAAATAGAAAATTTGACTTAATTTAATCATTTAATTTGACTTAATTAATATAAAACATCACCAAAGACTCATAAAACAAAATACGATAACCAATCATAGAAAGACACATACAAAATCAAACTAAAGGGCTACAATCACGAATTAACATCATTCGATGTATTCAAAAGGTAGTCAACTTAGATACTTGTTCTAATTTTTTAGTACAAATGACTTAAAGGTTCAGGATTTGGACTCAAGAATTTATCTCCCCTCTCTTACCATTGAGATAATGCAATAGGGTATGCTCGTCCTAGCAATTCAGGGAAGTCGATACTTGGTACCTACAACCTGCATAAAATCCATGCATGTAAAAATATAATATATTAAGCTAAACAAGGAATGGTAGGAATTAGTGCATTATGTAGATCTTGACTAGTAGGTGACTAAGACTCCCCTCCTTAACCACATTAGAAATGCCACACATAAAGAAAAAAATACATGCACACTATACACATGCAATGTGGGTTAAGTATCCATAAGAGAACACATATAATAACCCATCTAACTAATCAGTAGCAACAACTAAAAACACTGTAATAATCATCATGCATACATGAAGTATAGAGTCCAAGTAATCTCATCATAAAATTAACTAAATCTAAAACAATATATGATAATCTAAAAACAATGCTACTAATCATCAAACATAAAACTGGCCTAAAAGAGTTTGGCAATAACAATAAAATTCAAACTAGGGGCAGGCACTACACAACACCCATGCTTGGTGGTTTTATCAATCTAACCAAATTTGTGCAGACCCTCCTCTCACCATAATAATGTAAAGTCAATGTTAAGACAACAATTGAATTTGTTTTAATTCAATATTAGGATTATAGATGAATTTTGTATTGTTTCTAAAATATGTTCACAATATCAATTTATGTAAGGGTTATAATTCAATATATGTGGAATTGTGTATCCTTAAGTTGAATATGCACTAAACATATGTATATTATTATATATTTAATCTCTCTCTCTCTCTCTCTCTCTCTCTCTCTCTCTCTCTCTCTCTCTCTCTCTCTCTCTCTCTCTCTCTCTCTCTCTCTCTCGTGCGCGCGTGTGCACACACACACAAACACACATTACCCCATATCTTTCGCTATATGTCATCCCTCCATCACTTCCCATTTTTTCTCTACCTTGTCTCTCTCACCCCATGTCACCCCTTATCATGAAGTTATGAAAGAAGGGTAAGAGTATTTAACTACCAAATTACCCTCTCTCTCTTATACCTATCACTTAGGTTATGTTTACAATAGGGTATAAGGTATTCAATTAAATTTAGTATTGGAGTGTCATGTTAAATATTATTAGGTATAATATTTAATTTAGATTAAGATAAATGGTAAACTTTCCTAGTGTAGATTTAGTTTAACATGAGGGCTAAATTTAATATATTGTATGTATTAAATTTATAAATTAATAAGAAAATACAATTTCTAACATATATTTGAAAATTTTATTTTGATATTACATGTATTCACATTAAATTTTATAAATATAAAAAAATTTAGAATAATATTACATCTTGCATTAAATATTTAAAAATAACTTATATTATATAATTATATTATATCTATTTCTTAGTGGCTAAAAAATATTGGGCTTTTTTCAAATTTTATTTTATTTAATGTTTCAAATTTACTTTCTATATCTATTTTTATTTAATAATAATTTATTTCGGTAGTTAATATATAAAGATAAAATTTAATCATAGATATAATTCAATATATCCTATTATTTTAATGTTACAAAGTAATTAAAAAATTATATATAGTGAGATTAAATCAATACATAAATATATAAACTAATATTAGTTATAGCTATGATTATAATACCAAACAATCATTTTTAGTTAAAAATAATGAATTATTACTAATAAAACACAATTAGTAAAGAAAATAGGTACAATTCACAATAGAAAGAATATGGGAAAACATATGTAATGAAGAGATATAATGTGCATGATAGTATAAAACTCTAAAATAGTTTATATAATGTAAATTTTTATTATTATTGATGAATAACATCATATCTTTTATCAATAATAGGTAATTTGGGTGATGTAAATAACTTTTAAAATAATTGCTATTGAGATTAGTATTATGACCTTCATTTTCATCATGGTCAACTTTGACCTCTTCCAAAATACATGATAAAACAAACACTCTATTAAATGTCTCCCTTATTTTTTCTACAACATTTCTCATTCTCAAAGTTTCACTATCCTTGATAAAATCAATTCGTGCTACTATATTTTCAAAGTGTTGAAGCAATATATAACAACACGTCAATGCAAATCACATTTATAAATAACTATTTAAGGAGATATATCTGAATTTACTAAGACAACTAGAGTTGACATGATGATATCAGACTCATTATCAAAATGATCTATTTTATTAATACCATCTCTTATTAAAAACACAAAAAAAAAAAAAAAAAAAATATTCCATGTAATCATCATAAATGGTGGCTAAGAAAAATATAGAGCATGTATATGGTAGTTGCATTGAGAAACAAATATACCTATTTTTAAAAATCATGCATGGAAAGCATTATATTCATTTTTAATTTAAAGAAAAGGAAACACACTATAAAACTATAATACATAACGATTGTGAATTATAAAATTGTAGAGTGTGTTTGGTAATCTAAAAGTATAAATATGTTTCGTACCAAAATCTATGAGCTTTTATTTTACGCTACAAATTAGCTAAATTTTCTAAATTTTTAATATATTTAATCATTAGAGAAAAAAATTGTACATTCTACCATGAATTACAACATAAGTAAATGCAAATATGAATGCAAAATTTCTTTTTCCATTTGGATGTGTTTGATTAAACATTGAAATCATCATGTAACTATTTTAAATATTATATTTAAATGAATTAGAATAGTATGAAGAACCAATCATTTGATTTCACTCACTACATTTTTTATATTGTTCATTTTTCATTGAAGCGGCTCATCAACATTAGAATCCAACACATCAAAGTAGTATAATTGATTATAGGTTTTTTTCCTATCATACAAAGTACCACTATATGAATGCATAATTACATAAAATTTATTGATTGATTGCATTCATGTACGTAGGTGTTATGTTACTAAAAAAATTGACATATATAGTTATAGCTACGTATTGATTGTGTCTATGTATGTATACCCCTTGAGCCCCTCATCTTTCAACCACATGTCGATTCTATGTTGGATCTTATAATTAGGAAAATTGCATATGATATTTTTAGTCATGATAGTGGAAATTATCTAGACCCTATGTACTAAATCATGAAGGTTCAAGCATTATTTTCAACCACTGAAAATCATTTTCATCTGAATATATGGGGTAAGTAGCTTGTTCTATGTCAATTTTTGTAGGAACAAAGTATAACTCATCAAGATTGCACTCATCACAATAAACCAATACATCAAATTTAGGAACTCTGTAAAAATGGTTGTGAATTTGGAGAGCTGAAAGATGAAACCTAAGTAAACCTTCTCTCAAAAGACTTATTTTTGAAGATAAATATTTTCCCTTTCTTCACTATGAATTCTTATGAGATTAACATGGTTGTAGAGTTTTTCAATTCTAATTATTGTTTTCCTTTCCATTATCTGTTTTAAATATTTAAAAGAAAAGAAAAGAAATTGACTTTAAAAGAGAATAAAAACTTAGTAAAATATTAATCCAAAAGTTAAAAAAGTACTTTTAAAGTGGAATAATTACACATAGATATTTCAAAATATGGTACTTTTAATTTGACCACCTTTTTGAATTGTTCCCATAGTAGCTTTGGATTACTAGAACTTGTATATGGTACATTGTCTTCAATAGAGGTAGTTGTCAAAAGTCTCCAACTAAAATGATTAAAATTCCTTGAAAGAATAGAAAATATTTATCATTATATTTTCAATATAATATTTGTATACATCATGAATAATATTAATCAATCTTTGACAAATATTAAAATAAATCAACTCCTCCAAAGTTGAGACTAAATTTATGAGGAAATACTTGATGAAGCATTGAGTCTATATTCTCAAGTAGCTTCTCCCAAATAAAGCTCATTTCATCTGTCAATATGTGTTTAATATGACTCGTTTCTACTTTAAAACTTGTCAAACACATTCCCTCCAATGCCATGAAGTCCTTAATTGTAATTTTTAAGTTTGATTATATTACATAACCACCAATGTTAAATGCTACTACTCCAATTAGTGAGAGAAATAGTAAAGGGTAGTGATTTGACATTGCAACTTTTTCTAGATATCTACTAATTTTTCCAATAAAATATGACTTTCCTATACTTGATGTTCCTTGAACAATTATAAACAATGGATCTACACTCAGACCCGCTTGATAGTATATCATAATGATGTTGAATGCCACTTTTTGTCTCTTACTAAAATTTTGTGTTTTTATCTTTCTCTATGAAAGAATTTGAAATTAATCATTTATCTCCCATTTGGCTAATAAGGTTTAATTTTTTAAATTTAAATGTTTTAGTTTTTGATAGTCTTCTAGTTTCTATTTTGATGCTCTTAAATTGGTCATTATATCCTTAGACTATTTTGGGTTAGTGGTTTCAATATGTTTATTGCACCTTCTCTTCTCTGATAGTCTTCTAGCCTTGTTTGGCTAGGCTCTTTCCTTTAGACAACCATCCTTCTTTAGTTTGGTGTCTTCTTTACTTTCATCATAGATCAAATATTGATCCCTCTAGATTCTTTGAATTTTTTTCCAAAATTTGTTTTTTATTTAAACTTTACTTTATTAATATAAATAGGCTTCAATCTTTTATTTTAAAAAATAAATAAATTTCTACATAGATTCTTTCATTTTACCTATATGTATTTGAATAATTATACTATCTATCTATCTATATATGTATGTGTGTGCGTCTATATGTATAGATGTAGTATAACTCATAGAAAACTTAATATATTCATAACAAACTAAATATAGATTCAAACTCTGAATTGTTCATTCTTGAAAACTACTTCTACATGGACTTCTAACTCCATTAAATAAAAACTGACTCCAAAAAGAGCAAAAACCTTTAAATGAAATTTCAAAGTTTCCTATATCTATCCTTTAAACCATAAAAGTGAATTTTCCAACTAATCTCCAAAATCTAGAAAGAAATTTCAAAGTTATTACAAAGCAGAAAAAAAAAAAAAAAAAACACCTACAATATTTTAAAACTGGAATTTAGAGGTCAAGATGGAATTTCTATCTCTAAAAAAAAAACCAAAACATCCTCCAACAAAGTTGGTTGCGTTAAAATCCACCTCAACTATGGATATTGAAGAAAACCTAGAAAAAATAAGAAAACCCAGATCTGAGTTGAAAGTTATGACTCTTTGAACTCCCTGCATCATTCTCCCCTTCTTGAAAGAACCTTTGCTCCTGCAAGTTAGTATTGGTGAAGTGGTCTAACTTGGAAGGCTCTAACTATAGCACTACCCACTTAAGTAGCCCTTTGTTTTTAGTGTCTGGTAAGCCATCCCACAATACTAAATATTAGTTGTATTGATGGTGCCTTGTAGAAGTAGATTGTTTATCAAGAATTTGGGCAATGGTATTTGGTTTCTTATTTGGAAGGTGATGTTGCCACTCAAATTCCTATCCATCAGCTACCTCTGGAACATTTCCATGAAATTTATGCAAATCAACAACATTAATGTAATGCCCTGCCAAGGGATCCAAAGAATTAACCTAGAATTTTACTAAGTTTGGTAACATTTTTTTTTTATAACATGAAAGTAAATACCACATATAACTTGTACATAATAACGGAAGCAATAGCAATGTCCATCTAAAAGTAAACATAACATACATAACCGATTTCATTCTTTAAGAATCCCTTAACGTTGAGTTACATCTAAATTAACTAACATACATGAATCCATCTAGTACAACATCCACATGAAAAATAATGATAAGTCCAATGTTCATACATTACATTTCCAAATGCTCAATCATCCACTGTACATGTCACAGGGTATGAAGGCTTAAAAGAATATACATATGTGAAATAAGGTACATCATCCTATTCCAATCCATGATACATCAAATTAGAGATAATCACATGATACATCATCATAGAAGACATATACATCCATCATAAAGATCAAACAAAATAAACTAAGTGCACGGTTCCTCCCAACTATTAATAGCATCATTAGACCATCGTGGGCCCTAGCCATCCCTCCGTGTGTAACATCTCAAATCACAGAAGGGATCATTGGTATTAACATAGTAGGAATGCCACTCCTAACATATACAACATCATATGTAGAAAGTAATCTAACATGCAAATATAAGCATAAGATAACATCATCTAACGTATGCTAATCATCAATGAAAGGATACATATCCACCATCATGAAGGACACATCAGCCACGATGTCTCAATGAATCTCAAATGATAAGAGTGGAAAATACACTACCACCCAATCACGTGGTACCTAAGTGGTCCACTCCCACCATGCTGAGGAGATAATCTCAAGTCCCAAACAAGATATCAATCCACAAAGCATAAATAGTCTTTAAAGCCAGGAATCCTAAAAGTATACTAACTCAAAGGTTTCAACACACACAAAATCGACATCTAATTCCTAGAGGCACAACAATGACATGTAGGAAACCTACTATGCAAGCGAGAAAGTGTCATCGCATTTATCACATACAAGTTACCCTGGCAGTTAGCTAAACTCCACGAGTCCATACTGATCTCATGCGGCCACTAGTATCCTCTCATACTAATGAGGCATACTACGGAATGCACGGTAGCAACCATGCATTCTCACTACTCCCATCCTAGCCTGTACAAGCACTCAAGGCATGGGCGAGAACATCAAAACAATTATCTTTTTAGGTTCATTTAATCCTCATTTAGTGTGTAAATGTTATCACTTATTAACCAAACTTACAATGAGTTACCCTGGTAGCCACTTAGGGCCCCGACCCCCATTGCAAGCCACTTCCCGACACTACAAGTAGATTACCTACCCTAAGCTCATGGAATCATAAAATCACCACAGTTCTGTACAAGCGACTATAAAGAAAATTCAAAAGATAATATAAAAAGAATCATCAAATATCCATGATAAAAGCATCAAATATCCATAAGAAGAATCATCAAATCTCCATGAGCATCTAGAAAACATCCATAGAAAATCATGACCACAACAGTTCTCTATTGGAAATTGAAGGCATCACTGATAATCATAAGTATCCATTGGTTCTCAACAAGCAACTAAGAATATCTCAAAATCAACTGATCGAAGACTCCAAAATGGTTGAGTCAGACATGTCACAACATGACATCATCAAAAAATAAATTCACATTTCAGTCCCATCATGGCGACTAGAAAATAATCCAACGATAACTGATCAATGACTCAAAAATGATTAGCTCAAGTGTCTCATACACATACATCTCAGCTTCACACATGAAGACTGATGAACAAATGCAAATAGTAAATACAAACATTTCATAGAGCATACAATCAAATTACCATGGTTGGGCTTATATAGATCAAGACCAAATAAGATCAACATGCCAACACATCTCATAACCCTCGAGCCTCTGGTAACAACCTAGGACTGGTCAACACTAGTCAACCCAAAATCCAAAACAAGAAGCATATAGAATACACGATGCAAACACATGTTTTGGTTTTTCTATCTTACATAGTTGAATCAAGTGTAGAGGTTTCCATTTTTCTGTTTGCAAGTATATTTTCAAGTGTCTTAAGTTTCATCATTTGACCTACAAGTCAACCCATTTGTTCCTTGATAGCATTATCCTTCTATTATTTAAAATAATATTCTAAGAATAACTTAAGGGTAAATATTAAATCATTTGACACTTAGTAAAATCATTCACTCAATGTTACAAATTGAATGACTCTTCTTAATGTTACTTCAACTTTTAACATAAATCAAGGATCATTAATCATCTAAATTATAAGAGAGCCAATTACTAATCTTCGAATAAGAAGATTATAACTTTATTAAAATGATCAATTAAATCCACCAATTAACTTAGGTACACAATTCCATGACCTAATATTTAATTATATGTTACTAAGTCTTCACCATTAAAATATCTAAAATCATAATTCAAGTCATAAGACTTATCAACTTCAATATAGATACTCTACAATCTCGTTAAAAGAATTATACTAAATAAATCTCTATTACATAACTTAATTATTAATTAAATCTAATTAACTCTCATTAATTGATTTAGTTAATAATTGCATAACCATAGCAACATTCCAATTAATATCAGTTGACTAATAACTAACAATGGTTCAAAGTTGACTATGATCCAATTCCCTTAATACTCATATTAATAGTTTAATAATGACTTGTTATTGTTTAATAACAAGTTACATTTGGAAATCTATAATGATCACATTCATCATTCTTATATGAATACTGATGTTTTCTTAATTAATCTATATTATCAATAATCATTTAGATCATTATACTATTATTTATTAATAATTTGCTAGACCCAACAAACATTAATAAATAATAAACTCATCCAAAGCTATTATCACTCGATCTATAGAAACTTCCATAACTATTTTTCGATGTATTCCAACTGATATAAAGTTAACTATCTCTCAATCTCAGTACCTAATACCTATTTTAACCTTACGTCATATATCTCTTGAGATTTTGTCTAAACCAATTATTGATCTATAACTTATTGCTATACTTCAATTATTAACTATTCTCAATTTGAATTTAACTAAATTAATTAATAGTTATACTAACTATACTTATCATTCATTAATAATTGCTAACCTTAACAATTATTAATAAATAATAAACCCATTGATAATTTTAATATTCAATTATAATGATTGATATTTGAACCAATCAATGAATAACAACTAAATCATTAATATCTCTTCTCTTCTAATTTTTCCTCACTTAAAAAATCCATTTACTTAAATTGACTAATAATTAATTACACTTCTTCTACTATTAACTAATCTTAATTAAATTTGATTTAATTAGATTAGATAATAAATCATATAAAATTAATGCATATTAATAAGATTTTAATAAGGAAAGATTACAATAATATCTTTAATTCATTTCATGCTTTGATATATATTATTTTTGTGAAGTTTAAGCATAAAGAACTCTTAGTTATGAGAAATGGAGAAATATTTGTCCTTGAATAAAATAGTCCCAGTACCACGGCCATATCTCCGTAATAAACCGTTGGATCGGGCTGAAATTAAAATATGTTGGAGAGGGCCAAGTTGTGCCAATTCTGACTAGAGCGATCAAATAAATTCAATCACGATAAAAAGTTATGAATGACTGAGTTCGGGTCTATCCAAGGGGCAGCGACAGGACAATTTATGATTACAATTTCAATTTTTCAGAATTCCTCCATAGATCTTTGATCTCCAAAATTTCCAATAATTAATCTAATGGGTTTGGCTATGAATCTCAACCCGAGCCCCGTTTTCTCTTTTTTTTAAATCCATGCATATAAAATTCTCAAATAAATTTAACTGCCCAAATTGAAAATACATACAATAAAAATATGAAATTCCTGAGAAGACATATGGAAGACACGAAAAAGACAGGAATGCATGATGTGGAAATAGCATAAGTAAAATCACAAGAATCTACCCAAATTTTGATGCTTAATTTGCTCTTCCTCAGAAAACCCGTAGAGCAAGCTCCCTTCTTCAGAGTTCTTGAGTCCTCCAATGCTCCAATTGCTCTCCACGCTATCCCTCTAAGCTTCTATGAATGTCTAAATATAAAGAGCTCTCAAAAAACCTTTGGAATGCTTCTTGAAACCGCTGAAAGGTGTCACCAACTAAGCATGGGTCTTTTCCAACCTTTTTGATGAGTCATAGAATTGTAGACACCTTGTGCTTAATTGATGCACTAAACCCCGTGTTGTTGACACATGTTAATTCCCATGCAAGCTTATATTTCCAATTTACTTTTTAAATAATTTCTATTTAAATTTTATAACTTTTATTTTAATTTTTATAAATTTTGTTATTATTATTTTATTTATTACTTTATTATTTTATTTTATAATTATTATTAATTTTGATTTCTAGTTTTCTTTTATTTAATTCCTTTTCCCCAATAATTCACATTTAATTAATTACAATCAAAATATCAAAGATCATGATATTTTATTAATTTTCTCAAATAAATAATTTATTAATTAAATCTATTTATTAAGACTTAATTAATGGAAAATTCACCATAGACCTCCAAGATAAAATATGAAAACCCATCATAGAACAAATCATACAAAATAAATCTAAAGGGTTAAAAATCACAAAATATGTCATCTGACACATCTGGTGGGTATTCAACTTTGATACTTGTCCTAATTCACTAGGAGAAATGGTTTTTAGGTTTGGGATTTGGACTTGAGAATTTATCTCTCTTCTCTTATCGTTGAGATAACGTGATAGGATACGCTCATCTTGGCAATTCAGGGAAGTTGATACCCGATACTTGCAACCTACATAAAAACCATGCATGTACAAGCACAATATATACTAAACTAAACAGGCAATGGCAAGAAGTGGTGCATCGTGTAGATCTCGACTAGCAGGTGACTACGACTCCCTTCCTTAACCACATCAGACACACCATACAAAAGAAAACACACAAAGAAAACATGCACACCATACACATGCAAGTATGGGGTAAGTATCCATAAGAAAACACATATGATAATAAATCATCTTACTAATCATCATTAATAGCTGAAAGAAATGTAATAATCATCATCAATAATTGCGAACACTAAAAATAATCATCATACATACATGAAATGTAGAGTCTAAGTAATTTCATCACATAATAAATTGAATCCATAGCACAATATTTGATAATCTCATAACAATGCTGCTAACCAACAACATAAAACTAGCTCTAAAAGAGTTCAGCAACGATAACAAAATGTGAACTAGGGTAGGCACTACATAAACATAGTAGAGTTGTCTAGATTGTCGGGCAAGATAACTTCATAAGCATTATCATTAATTTTCTTAAGGATTTTGCAAGGCCCAATCTTTTTGCATTTTAATTTGTGATATGTGCCAGTAGGAAACCCCTCGTAGCATAAGTAAACCATGACCATGTCACCTTTAGTAAATGTTTGGTGTATTATAGTAGTAACTATAAGAATCTTGTAGCTGTCATTGTTGAGTTGTAACTTTTGTCGAACATCTTGTTGGAGTTGTTGAAGGTGTTCAACAGAGGCCACTCCATCACCACTAATCTTGTCACCCAATGGTAGAGGCATGAGATCTAGAACACCTGAAGGATTTTTGTCATAAACAATTTAGAAAGGAGATTTCCCTATTGACCTATTAACAAAACTATTATAAGAAAATTTTGCTTGCGGTAATGCCAAGTCCCACTATTTGGGCTTCTCACAAACAATGCATTATAATAGATTCCCCAAACTCTGATTGACTACCTCCATTTGTCCATTGATTTGAGGATGGCAAGAAATGCTAAACTATAAGTTAGTCCCCAATTTCTTCCATAAAGTCTTCTAGAAATTACTCAAGAACTTGGTATCATGGTCAGAAGTAATGGTATTGGGTAGACCATGTAAGCAAACAAATTCTGAGAAGAACAATTTTGTTATCCTAAGGGCATCATTAGTCTTTTTATAGGCAATAAAGTGAGACATTTTGGAAAATTGATCAACAATTAAAAAAATAGAGTCATTACCTCATTGAGTGTGTAGAAGACCCAATACAAAATCGATACTCAAATTAGTCAATGGCTCAATGAGAACTGGAAATGGCATGTATAAACCTATATTCTTTGAATGCCCCTTAGCCATTTGATAGATTTTTTACCTCGACACATACTTAGTAATGTCTCTCTTGATCTTTGGCTAATAAAACATATCTGCCACAAAGCATATTGTTTTGTCCTTTTTGAAGTGTTCAACCATCCCTCCACTATGAAATTCTTGAATAATATTTTCTTACATAGAGCAAACTAGTATGTATAGTTGTCTTCCCTTGAAGAGGTAACCATCCTGCAGAAAATAATATCTTTTGAGCTAAGACATCCTACCAATGCTTGAACCATTCAACTATATAATGTTTTAATCATATCAAATCCAATGATTTTGGTTTCCATTATGGTTAATAGAGAAGTATGCCTACTCAAGGAATCAACAACCTGATTTTGTTTCCCAAACTTATGCTTCAAAATAAAGGTGTAAAGAAACCCACTTTGTATGCTATGTATTCAACATTTTTTGGGTGTTGATGTATTTTAGGGCAAGGTGATCAGTAAATAGAAAAAACTCTTATGGTACTAAGTAGTGTCTCCAATGGTGTAATGCTTGAACAATTGCATAGAATTCTAGATCATAGGTGGAGTAATTTTTCCTTGTATCATTGAGTTTTTCACTAAAAAAGGCTATAGGTTTACCTACTTGACTAAGAACAACACCTATTCCAATGTAGGAGGCATCACACTCCTCTTTAAAAAAATTCAAAATTTGGAAGTGCAAGTATAGGAGTTGTAGTTACCTTCTCCTTCAAAAACTTAAAACTTTCTTTTGCATCTATTGTCCATGCAAAATCCCTTCCCTTTGTACAATCTATTATAGGTTCTAAAATGCTACTAAAATTCCTGATAAACTTTTGATAGAGTCCCTCTAATCTTAGTAAAAACAAGAAAACATTCAAGTGTTCCAAATGTTCTTCTCTGTTCTTGCTAATAATCAAGATGTCATCAAAATAAACAACCACAAACTTAGCAAT
This sequence comes from Cupressus sempervirens, assembly GCA_028749045.1. Lineage (NCBI taxonomy): Eukaryota > Viridiplantae > Streptophyta > Pinopsida > Cupressales > Cupressaceae > Cupressus > Cupressus sempervirens. Next base: position 61,765,645 of record CM053793.1, read on the forward strand.
ATAAGGTTGCAATATAGAATTCATCAGTCCCATGAATGTGCTTGGTGCATTAGAAAGTCCAAAGGGCATAACCATTCATTTTTACAAATCATCCTTTGTTTTTAAAGCTATCTTCCATGCATTGCCTTCTTGAATACAAATCTGGTGATAACCACTTCAAAAATCAATCTTGCTTAAGTACTTGTCACCTACTGATTCATCAATCATGTCCTCGATATGAAGGATAGGAAATCCATACTTAATGGTAATCTTATTAATTTCTCTACTATCAATGCACATCCTCCATGTACCACCTTTTTTGGGAGTCAACAAAATTGGTACTATGCATGGGCTCATGCTTTCTCTAACCAAACCCTTCTACAGGAGTTCTATGACCTATTTATTTATCTCTACATCTTGTGTTGGATTCATTTGATAGTATGCTTGATTAGGTAGGGTGGCTCTAAGGATAAGATTAGTGTGGTGTTGGATATCCCTATTTACTGGTAGACCATCTAGTAATTCATCAGGCACAACATCAAAAAATTCCTCTAATATCTTCATTGCATTAGGTGGTATTGGGTTCTCCTAGTCTTCTTTCCTTTTCACTAGCAGAGCATAATGACACCCTGTTACCTTCATTTCCTTGGCAACTTCTTTTGTAGATATGGCCTCACTCTTCCTTTCATCCTTAAGTGGTAATAGAACCACTTTTGAGCTATCCTTCCAAAATGTGTATGCATTCTTCTGACCATCATGTGTGACCTTACTATTATACTACCATAGTCTCCCCAATAATATATGACAAGCATCCATAGGAATAAAATCACACCATATCTCATCCTTATAGAAAATTCCTATGGTAAATTGTACTAAACATCTTTTATCAATGGTAACTTCATTTCCTTTCTTAAACCATTCAATACAATAGGGATGACAAAGCTTTTCACATTGTAAACCTAGTTTCTCTACCATTTCTCTAGACACCATATTCTCACAACTACCCCCATCAATAATAACTTGACATACCTTTCCACCTAAAGTGCAACTAGTTCCAAAGATGTTAGTTTTCAGCCATGAATTCTTAGAGTTATTTGCAAGAGTTTCATCCTTCTCTGGGATATTCATTGATCTCCTCATCATGAGATTTTATCCTACATCTAGTGAGACTTATTTCTCCTCTTCTTCTTTTTGAATCAGGTTCACCCTAATTTGTCCTCCTTTCATTCTTTTTTCCATGTTATAGTTTGAGCATTCAAAATCCTTGTGTCCTTCCTCTCCACAGTGCAAGCAAAGAAAAGGCCTTCTTTAATTTTCCCATCCTCTTTTGCTACCATAGTCTTGTTCTCTTTGAAAGTTTCAAGGTTCTTTTCGGGTATCTATTGCTTTATCGAATCCAAAAAATGATTCCACTCAACCATAACTAGAACTTCCTTGAAAAGGGTTTGATGTGACTCTTCGTCCTCCTCTATTCCTTTGGTTATATTGTCTATTCTATTTCTCTTCAACCTTTAGAGCCAACTGATAGGCCTCTTCCATACTATTGACTTGGTGAATACTCAACTCATCTTGGATAGTGAATTTTAAACCATTTATATACCTAGTTTCCATTTTATCATCATCATCTTGATGTTCTAGATGCATGGATAGCTTATAGAATTCATTTGTGTATTTTTGCATAGAAGATAGGGCAAGAACTTTTCCTTCAATTTCTTTTCCATCTTACTCCATGTCTTGATCTTGTCCTTTTTTTTCTTCACCTGCTCCTTTTGGAGATGATCCCACTAGACAATAGCATGACCTTTTTATTTCATGCATGCAAACTTTATCTTCTTTTCCTCTATCATAGGCTTCTAGTCAAAAAAATTACTCATCTCATTTAACCAATCTATCAATTCTTCTACTTTAAGACTACTAGCATAGTTTGAAACTTCAATTTTGATACCATCATTCTTTCCTTGTAAAGCCTTAGGACTACATCTTTATAGTTCATTTGTGCTAACTCCTAACCTTAATTTTCCACATTTCCCTCCATTCAATCACTGCTTCCTTCGTCTATTTCTTTGTTCAATACATTGTCATTTCGAGTTCTTTGCTTATCAAATCTTTGAAATTTGGAAACACCTCTGCTTCCTCTTCCTCTCTCAACCATCTTGTGGCTTTGATACCAAATGATGTAGCACATCTCACAAAAAACTTAATAAATTCATAACAAACCCAATATAGATTCAAAATATGAATCATTCATTCTTGAAAACTGCTTCTTCATGGATCTCTAACTCCATTAAATAACAACTGACTCCAAAAATAGAAAATAGGAAATTTAGAAATTTGGTAGATTTTAACAACAAGAAAAATATGCCATTTTTGGTAACTTCTAGAAAACCTCCTAAAGTAATTTCAAAGTTTCCTATATCTACCCTTTACACCATAAAGGTGAATTACCAAAGAATCTCTAAAATTTGGAAAGAAATCTTGAAGTTATTACAAAGTAGAAAAAAAACACCTAAGATATTTTAAACTAAAATTTAGAGGTCAAAATGAAATCTCTCTCTCTCTCTCTCTCTCTCTCTCTCTCTCTCTCTCTCTCTCTCTCTCTCTCTCTCTCTCTCTCTCTCTCTCTCTCTCTCTTCGATCTTTAGCTATGTGTCATCCATCCATCACTTCCCATTCTTTTCTCTTCTATCCTCCTACTTCACCCTTTATCACAAGGTTATTAAAGAAGGGTAAGAGTATGTAACTATTTAATTACCCTCTCTCTCTTATACATGTCACTTAAGTTATATTTTCAATATGGTATAAGGTATTCAATTAAATTTAGTATTGGAGTGTCATATTAAATATTATTAGGAATAATATTTAATTTAGATGATGTTGAGCAAGCCAGAATGTCATATGTGCTGAGTATGCTATAGTGGACATTCTGACATCACTCAATGGTCACTGAGCATTATCCAAATTGGGCATTTAACATTTACTGAGGCTTTCATAAATCAGGCTCCCATGTGTGAGATTAAGGTAATATCATGCTAAATCTTCATCATTGAGCAATATTTCATTGGCTAACATCAATTTAGTATGATCTTGCTTCAATTTGGTCATGTAGCACTTTGTACTCAACAAAATTAAATTCAACATATATGGTTGTAGATCAATTTTCTCATTCTTCGATTTTGGGGGTGTCAAATTTTTACTTTTCCCTTCTCAAATTACAACTGGTTTTTGATTTAATGATACCCTCTTTATTACACACGAGTGCAGGTACTCCACTTCCTATGTGAGTATGTTGAGGGATTTAGCTAAATGGGCAGAATGGACTTCAATTCAATTTGTTTATCCAGCTTGTTGTGTTTACAATTCCATGCATGAAATGTGATTCTTGTCATCGATTCCATCGCAGCATCCTGCCAAAAAATTTAGAACCAAGCTTCATCTGGCATTGGATGAAGATGCAATTTCTCACCCTCTTGAAGATATGGTTCTAGACAATATGTTTATCATACACTCCTATAACACCCTATGTGCAATTCAAACCATAATTGGGGAGGATCTTTTTTCTGCATCTGGAAGGAATTTTTTATTCCCTTCAACTTTGGTTTCCATTTTTCTATCCAACACCATGGATCTCCTTCAATCTTTTTCAAGATTGGAAATTATTGCCATTAAGGTGGTTCAACCAGAATTCTATGCTGATAATAAATTGAAATGTGCGATGTAAAACTATGATTTGTGGACTGGTAATGCCCTAGTTGGTGGCATATTTTCAAGAACTATGCTGATAAAGAACCATGAGGCCATGGCGACTTTCGAAGTGCTACAGAAAACCTTTGAGAAGCACAATACTTGGTTCTTGCTCAAGACCCTACAATTCACAACACATGCTTTGGGTTACCAGTTAACTGAGGAGGTGAAGAAAGTTGCTTTTTCTCAATTGACATTTTGGGGATTCCAATTTCTAATGCTCAAGTGAAAGTTACCCAAGTGAAGACACCTCTGGCTACCCCAAATTATTTGGTCAATGAACTTGGTGCTTGGTCATTCTTAGCTTTCAAAGACCCTGGTCTTAGTCACCATGTCTCAGCATAAACTACTTGGCCTCTACATCCAAATGTCAATATACCAAGTGTTTGGGGCATGCCATTCACTAGTTTTTCTACTAGCACATTAGATGTTGCTACCGAGGGCCTAAGTTTAGGTTGTGATGTTGCTCTCTTAACATGACCAAATTTTGGATGGGGCTTCTCTATAATGGATGCTTCCAGTGAAGATATGGATGAAACATAGCACAATGGTATCTTTCTATCTTTTTGGGGTTTTTGCTCCACACTCTAGGCATATTTTACAAATTGTTGAAAATCTTGTTTTGACTAAATTCAAGTCCCCCATGTCTGTTGTGTGATGAAATTGTAAAATTTGACAAATTTTAAATTTTGTTGGTTGTTCAGTGATATAGTCAGATTGTAAATATCAATGTTAAGTCAATTGTAACTATTGCAATGATACTAGGTTTTCTTTCTAGTTCTTTCCCAATTGAGCTCTTAAACCAATTTTACTTTATATAAATATATATATCTAGAGGCTCATCCACTTTTTCCAAAAATAAAATAAAATCTTTAATCTAGATTAAGATAAATGGTAAACTTTCTTAATGTAGATTTAGTTTAACATGAGGATTAAATTTAGTATATTATATGTATTAAATTTACAAATTAATAAGAAAATACAATTTCTAACATATATTTGTAAATTTTCTTTTGATATTACATGTATTCATATTATAATTTATAAATATACAAAACATTGGAATAATCTTACATAATTTATGTAATGATATTCTTGCGTTAAATATTTCAAAATAACTTATATTATATAATTATATTTTATCTATTTCTTGGTGGCTATAAAATATTGGGATTTTTTTTAAATTTAAGTTTATTTAATGTTTCAAATTTACTTTTCATATCTATTTTTATTTAATAATAATTTATTTCAACAATTAAAATAAAGATAAAATTTAATCATAGATATAATTCAATATATCCTATTATTTTAACATTACAAAGTAATTAAAAAATAACACATAATGAGATTAGATCAATACATAAGTATATAAATAAAACTTAGTTATAGATATGATTATAATACCAAACAATCATTTTTAGTTAAAAATAATGAATTATGACTAATAAAACACAACTAGTAAAGAAAATAGTTACAATTTACAATAGAAAGAATAAAGGAAAACATATATAATGAAGAAATATAATGTGCATGATAATATAAAAGTCTAAAATGGTTTATATAATGTAAAAAAAATATTATTCATGAACAACATGATATCTTTTATCAATAATAGCTAATTTTGGTGATGTAAAGAACTTCTAAAATAATTACTAATGAGATTAGTACTATGACCTTCATTTTCATCATGGTCAACTTTGACCTCTCCAAAATACTTGATAAAACAAATACTCGATTAAATCTCTCCCTTATATTTTCTACAACATTTCTCATTCTCAAATTTTCATTATCCTTAATAAAATCAATTCATGCTACTAAGTTTTGAAAATGTAGAAGCAACTTATAACAACACTTCTATGCAAATCACATTTATCAATAACTATTTGAGGAGATATATTAGAGTTTACATAGACAACTAGACTTGGCATAATGATATCAGACTCATTGTCAAAGTGATCCATTGTATTAATATTATCTCTTATTAAAAACACAAAAAAATGTAAATAAAAAATTATTCCATGTAATCATCATAAATGGTGGCTAAGAAAAATATAGAGCATGTATATGGTAGTTGCATTGAGAAACAAATATGCCTATTTTAAAAATCATGCACGGAAAACAATAAATATTGTAGAGTGTGTGGTAATCTAAAAGTTGATGCAGGAGCATCCAGAGGTATAAGGGCAATCCTATGTCACCCAGAAAAATGTACTTAGACTTAGTTTCTATTTCACGTGTTTTTATTTTTGGACACCCATTTGGGTCAAATAAATGTTCCAACTCTCACAGTTCCACTATCAGTGTGCTAGTAAATCCCAAAAAAATAGGAGCATGTAATTGGGCCATCATTTTGGTAAACTAGAAGGTGTGAATTGGCCAGATGAATTTAATTGTGATTTAGAGCATTCCAGAAAAAGAATTAGGTCAAAAGGCCCCACGGTTTGAAAGTTATTGTAGTTTTTTGGGTTTTGGAGACCTCTTAAGAATGCTTCAGAGTCAAGTTAGGAGCACTAAATGACCTCGAAAAGGGCCAAAAAATGGAGGATGATTGAAGCTATCCATAGGGCTATAGAGCACTTTGAGAGCTTTCTAAAAATGTAAACGGTTCATCAATCGAAGCTACGGTTCAAAAGTTATGCCTCCCAGAAGTTCGGTTACCATTTCTGAATTCTTCTAGATTTGCACTGACTTCTAACACAGCTTCTGAAACCTTCTATTTGGTTGGTTGATGCCTACTAGCACCTTCTATAATGTATTCCTAGTCCTTAACCCTCTGGGGTCTATTTAAGGAGATTTCTAGCATTGTAAAAGGCAGTTCGGAGTGGAGTTTGAGAGGAGGTACTGACAGGAGAAATTATCTCCAGATTTATGCTATTGTAAGCCCTTAGGGCATGTTTTGAAGTTTATTTTCTCTATACCATTTGTACTAGCTTATTTTCTTAGTGAATATAATTTCCCCTTTTCTGTTGTGTCCATTCTATTCTTGGGTTGAGTCCCCATAAAGTGGTATCAGAGCTGGTTTTCTTGAGTGTGTAGACAGAGCGCTGACTGTGAGGCAGTTTGCACCAGGACTGTGTGGTTGTGGGTTCGAGTTAGAAGATGCCTCCATAAAGAGAGCATGGCAGAAGCGCTAGAGCTATTAATCTTGAAGAGGTTAGATCCCTCCAAAGGCAGGTACAAGCATTGCAAGAGGAGCTCCGTAGAGGAGCAAATGTTGCCGTAGTCGACGATAGTGAGGATGAAAATGAAGAAGAAGTAATGGGACGAGAAGGGGAATTTGATGGGGAAGTTTTGAATCATGCAAAGGAAAGGCTTTTTAGGGCCATTACTAAGTTTGGGAAAAGACCCACAATTGAAGTGGGTGTATTTTCAGGAAATCTGAAACCAGATGAGTTGATCGATTGGATCAATGAACTGGAAGAATACTTTGAGTATGAGGATATCAGGGACCCAGATAGGGTTAAGTTTGCAAAGGCCAAACTAAAAGGCCATGCCAAAATCTGGTGGCAAGAGGTTCAATTGGAAAGAAACAAAAGACGAAAGGAGAAGTCACAAGATGGGATTGCATGGTGGACAAATTGAAGAAGCAGTTCATTCCTATGGACTATGAGCTTGATTTGTTTAAGAAGATGCATGGGTTAAAGAAAGTAAGAAGATCAGTCCAAGAATATACAGAGGAATTTTACCGACTCTTGATTAAAGTGGGACATGCAGAAGCAAATAAGGAGAAGGTTGCTTGTTATATCAGTGAGTTGTGACCTAGCATCCAGGAGGAATTAAGTCTGGTAAGAATGACCAGCGTTGAAGAGGCATACCAGTTTTCCCTACGAGTTGAAGAGAAGCTGAATAAAAGGTTTGAAGGAAGAAAAAGAGGGCCAGGTCAAGGAGGAAGGGGAACTGATAGATCATCTGGGGGCTGCAATGAAACCCAAAAGAAAAATGAAGATGTGGGTACTAGCAGGAACTAGAGGAATGAGGGTTTCAACCGCTCCCATCATCAAGACTTTGGAAATCAGAGAGGAAGAGGTAGAGGACATGGACAAGGAAGATGAGGCTTCCATGATACCTATTTTCATTGCAATGAAGAAGGTCATCGTGCCTTTGAATGCCCTCAATGATAAGGAAGGATAGATAGGAGAGCTGAGGACAAAGCTAGGGTTGCTCATGTGGATGAGGATGCACAATCATCACATTCAGAGGATGCAGAAAGAGGAGAGACCTTGGTAAATGAAAGAGTCCTACTAAGTGGTGAGATTGAACCAAGACAATGGAGGAGTTTGTTTTGTACCAGATGTAAGTGTGAGGATAAATGTTTTGACATGATCATTGATGGTGGTAGCACTAATAACTTGGTATCAGAAGAGATGGTCTCAAAATTGAAGCTCAAGAGGGAGAAACATCCCCAGCCCTATCAGATTGCTTGGGTAAAAGATGATCATAAGGTCCTGGTAAGTGAACAATGTTTAGTGAAATTCAAAATTGGCAGTTACCATGATGAAGTTCTCTGTGATGTTATTTCGATGGATGTTTTCCATCTATTGTTGGGTAGACCATGGCAGTTTGATAGACTTGCAGTACATGATGGGCATGCAAACACATACTCTCTGAAAAAGGATGGAGTTTGCTTAAAAAGGATGGAGTTTGCTACAAATTGAAGCCCATGAAAAAGGAAGGTGAAAAGGTATGTAGTAGTTCTAGGATTTGTCTTGTTGATGAAAGGAAGTTCTTAGATGGCATGAAACATCAGCATATGTGCTATGCTTTGATTCCTAGGAAAGATAAAGAAGGTAGTAGTGAAATACCACTTGAAGTTTTAGATTTACTAGGGGAATTTGGAGATATTATCTCTGATAATGTTCCAAATGGATTTCCACCAGTAAGGAAAATTAGTCATCAGATAGATATGATTCCAGGAGCTATTTTGCCTAACAAGGCTGCTCATAGGATAACTCCTACTGAAACAGAGGAGCTAAATAGACAGGTTCAGGAGCTGTTGAGGAAGGGCTTGATTCGAGAGAGCCTAAGTCCATGTGCAATACCTGCAGTACTCACACCAAAGAAGGATGGAGAGTGGAGGATGTGTATAGGTTCTTGAGCTATAAATAGGATAACCATCAAGTACCAGTTTCCTTTGCCAAGGATGGATGATCTTATGGACTGCTTGAGTGGAGCTCAATACTTCACAAAGATAGATCTCAAGAGTGGCTATCATCAGATATGGATTCAAGAAGGAGATGAGTGGAAAATAGCCTTCAAGACCAAGGAGGGTCTTTATGAGTGGTTAGTCATGCCCTTTGGATTGACGAACGCCCCAAGCATGTTCATGCAGCTCATGAATGAGGTACTTAAGAAGTTCTTGGGAAAATTTGTTATTGTTTATTTGGATGATATTTTTATTTTCAGCAAGACTTTGGAAGAACATTTAATGCATATTCGTAGTGTCCTTGAAAGGCTAAGGGAAGAGAAACTGTTAATTAATCTAAAGAAGTGTATCTTTGCAAAAAGGGAGTTAGTCTATTTGGGGTTTGTTATATCACCTAAAGGTCTCAAAATGGATCTGGAGAAGGTAAAAGCCATCTTGGAATGGCCTACTCCAAGGTTTGCTACTGAGGTAAGATCATTTCATGGTCTGGTTAGTTTTTACAAGAAGTTTATTAAGAATTTCAGTGGCATATGTGCACCCCTAACTAATACAATAAGAGGGGATAGAAAAGAGTTCAAATGGATTGCAGTAGCTGTGAGAAGTTTTGAATTGCTGAAGAAGAAGGTAACAGAACAACCTGTGTTGGCACTTCTAGATTTTAGAAAGGTTTTCCAGGTGGATTGTGATGCTGGTGGCAATGCTATTGGGGCTATATTAAGCCAAGAAGGTAAGCCTATTGCATATTTTAGTGAAAAATTGAATGATGCAAAGAAGAAGTATTCTATTTATAATGAAGAGTTCTATACAATAGTTCAGGCCTTAAAGAAATGGAGGCATTATTTATTGCCAAATGAATTTGGTTTGTATACTGATCATCAGGCATTACAGTACCTAAATAGCCAAGGTAAATTGAATCAGAGGCATATGAAGTGGGTAGAATTCTTGCAGAGTTATACATTTGTGTTGAAGCATAGAAGTGGAAAATCTAATAGGGTTGCAGATGCACTAAGTAGGAGACAGTTGTTGCTTACAACAATGTAGGTTGAAGTAGTTGGGTTTGATGAACTCAAGAATTTGTACCCCAAGGATCCTGATTTTGCTGAAGCATGGAAAGGTTGTAAAGAACCTATTGCTGTAGATAGAACCAAGTGGTTAGACTATTTGATTTAGGATGGCATGTTGTTCAAAGGTAGTCAATTGTGCATTCCAAGTAGTTCCATGAGGGAAAATCTAGTTAAGGAGAAACACAGTGGAGGGATGGCAAGACATTTTGGTCGAGATAAGACCATTGCCATTCTTAGAGAATGTTATTTTTGGCCTCAAATTTCACAGGATGTGAAGAAGTTTGTATAGATTTGCTAGGTTTGTCAAGTTGCCAAGGGGTTTAGTCATAATACTGGCCTATATCAGCCATTGCCTGTTCCATTAAGGCCATGGGAGGATATAAGTATGGATTTTGTTCTTGGATTTCCAAGGACACAAAGGGGTAATGACTCAGTATTCGTGGTGGTTGATAGGTTCTCCAAAATGGCACATTTCATTCCATGCCACAAAACTCATGATGCTGTCCATATTGCAGACTTGTTTTTCAAAGAGGTGGTAAGACTACACGGTCTTCCAAGGAGTATAGTCTCTGACAGAGATACTAAATTGTGGGGTTTTTCTGGAGGACATTGTGGAAAAAGTTGAGAATAGACTTGAAATTCAGTTCCATGCATCACCCACAAAATGATGGCCAAACAGAAGTGGTAAACAAAAGTCTGGGCAATTTTTTGAGATGTTTAGTTGGGGATAAGCCCAATGGATGGGATTTGATTCTACTACAAGTAGAGTTTTCTTACTATAACTCTATAAATAGGAGTACTAGAAAATCACCATTCCAAATTGTATATGGGAATAGCCCAAGGACTACACCAGAATTGAGGAAGATAGAACAAGGCTAGAGGACAAGTGCTAAAGCAGAAGAATTTGTTGAACATATCAAGCATCTACATTAGGAGGTTCAAGCACACATTACCAAGATGAATCAAGAGTATAAAGCTAGGGTTGATCAAAGGAGAAGACATAAGGAATTCCAAGTAGGGGATCTAGTTATGGTGCACTTACGAAAAGAAAGATTTCCAGCCGGTACTTACAACAAGCTGAAAATGAAGAAATTTGGCCCCTACAAAATTTTGAAGAAACATGACTTAGGAAATGCATACGAGGTAGAGCTACCAGATGGTATTCACATTTCTCCAATTTTCAACATTGCAGATTTAACAGAGTATCATGAAGATGGTGCAGATGAGGAGCTGGTGTTAGAGCCATATCCAATTCCTACTTCTAAGAAGGAGGAGATAGAAGACATTCTAGATCATCGTTTGGGTAGGAGTACTAGAAATAGGAAGTATGAAGAGTATTTGGTCAAATGGAAAGGACGATTGATCGAGGACTCAACTTGGATTTTAACAGCCGAGGTTTCCCATTTGGGATTTCCTCTACCATTCATAAAGTGATAGGGTCACTTTTCAATCTACCCTGGGTGTCTGATGCAGGAGCATCCAGAGGTATAAGGGCAATCCTATGTCACCCAAAAAAATGTACTTAGACTTAGTTTCTGTTTCATGGGTTTTTATTTTTGGACACCCATTTGGGTCAAATAAAGGTTCCAACTCTCACACTTCCACTATCAGTGTGCTAGTAAATCTCAAAAAAATAGGAGCATGTAATTGGGCCATCATTTTGGTAAACTAGAAGGTTTGAATTGGCCAGATGAATGTAATTGTGATTTAGAGCATTCAAAAAAAAGAATTAGGTGAAAAGGCCCCACAGTTTGAAATTTATTGCAGTTTTTCAGGTTTTGGAGACCTCCTAAGAATGCTTCAGAGTCAAGTTAGGGGCATTAAATTATCTCGAAAAGGGCTGAAAAATGGGGGATGAGCAAAGCTGGTCCATAGGGCTATAGAGCACTTCGAGAGCTTTTCGAAAATGTAAACGGTTCATCAATCGGAGCTACAGTTCAAAAGTTATGCCTCCGAAAAGTTTGGTTACCGTTTCTGGACTCTTCTAGATTTGCGCCGACTTCTAACGCAACTTTTGGAACCTTCTATTTGGTCAATGGATGCCTACTACCACCTTCTAGAATGTATTCCTAGTCCTTAACCCTTCGGGGTGTATGTAAGGAGATTTCTGGCATTGTAAAAGGTAGTTCGGAGTGGAGTTTGAGAGGAGGTACTGATAGGAGAAATTATCTCCAGATTTATGCTATTGTAAGCCCTTAGGGCATGTTTTGAAGTTTATTTTCTCTGTACCATTTGTACTAGCTTATTTTCTCAGTGAATATAATTTCCCCTTTTCTGTTGTGTCCATTTTGTTCTTGGGTTGTGTCCCCCATCAAAAGTATAATTATGTTTCATAGCGAAATTGGTGAGCTTTTATTTTAGGCTATAAATTAGTTAAATTTTGCTAAATTTGTAATAAATTTAATCATTTGAGAAAAAAAATGATATTCTATCATGAGTTACAACATAAGTAAATGCAAATATGACTACAAAATTTCTTTTCGTGTTTGGATGTGTTTGACTAAACATTGAAATCATCATGTAATAATTTTAAATATTATATTTAAATGAATTACAATAGTATCAAGAATCAATCATTTAAATCTGAATCACTACTTTTTTATATTGTTCATATTTCTTTGAAGCAGGTCATTAGCATTAGAATCCAACATGTGAAACCAATATAGTCACATACATCTTTTTTGGCTAACATACAAAGTACCACTATATGGCTGCATCTCAACATAAAATTTATTGATTGATTGCATTCATGTAGCTATGTGTTCTATTACTAAAAAAATTGACCTATATTGTTATACATACATATTGATTGTTTATATGTATGTATACCCCTTGAGGCCCTCATCTTTCAACTACATGCCAGTTCCAAGGTGGATCTAGTAATTAGGAAAATTGTATTTGAATTTTTTTGTCATGATGGTGTAAATTAACTAGATCCTAAGTACTAACTCATGAAAGTTAAATCATTATTTTCAACCATTGATAATCATTTTCATCTGAATATGTGGGGTAAGGAGCTTGTTCTATGTAGATCTTTGTAGGAACATAGTATAACTCATTGGGATTGCACTTGTCCCAATAAACCAATACATCAAATCTAGGAATACTATAAAAATGGTTAAAAATTTGGAGAGTTGAAAGATGAAACCTAAGTAAACCTTCTCTCAAAAGACTTATTTTTGAATATAAATATTTTCCCTTTCTTCACTATGAGTTCTTATGAGATCAACATGGTTGTAGAATTCATCAATTCTAATTATTGTTATCCTTTTCATTGTCTTTTTTAAATATTTAAAAGAAAAGAAATAAAAAGAAAATTGACTTTAAAAGAGAATAAAACCTTAATAAAATATTTATCCAAATATTAAAAGAGTACTTTTGAAGTGGAATAATTTAATGTAAATAATTCAAACTATGGTACTTTAATTTGACGATGATTTTGAATTATTCTTATTGTAGCTTTGCATTTCTAGAACTTGGATATGGTACTTTGTCTTTAGTAGAGGGAGTTATCGAAAGTCTCCAGCTAAAATGATTGAAATTCCTTGAAAAATAGAAAACATTTATCAATTCATTATATTTTCAATATAAAATTTGTATACACCATGAATAATATTAATCAATCTTTTTAAATTATTATAATAAATCAACACCTCCAAAGTTGAGATTGAATTTATGAGGAAATATTTGATGAAGCATTGAGTCTATATTCTCAAGTAGATTCTCCCAAATAAAGCTCATTTCATCTATCAATATGTATTTAATATGACTAATTTCTACTTGATAACTTGTCAAGCACATTCCTTCTAATGGCATGAAATCCTTAATAATAATTTTTAAGTTTGACTATATTTCTGATGCAGCCATGTTAAATGCTACTACTCCAATCAGTACAAGAAATAGTAAAGGGTAGTCATTTGACATTGCAGATTTTTTTACATATCTACTAATTTTTCCAATGAAATATGACTTTCCTATACCTGATGTTCCTTGAAAAGTTATATACAATAGCTCTACACTCTAAGCCACTTAATAGTATATCTTGACTGATAAAGGATTTGCATAAGACTATTAGGATGAAGCAATAGTTGATCTCTAATCTACAACTTGGTTTGCTGAGTGAGATTCCTTTGTGTGTATAAACTACCTTCCAATGATAGATACTTATAATAAGCTTGGTTAACATTGTTAACTATACAATAATCTCAGTAGATACTTACAAGCTAAATAGGTCTATGTCACTAATAACTAACTTAACTAATGTGTCAACAATAGGGATCCCCACATGAAGATCGAAGATGAGAGTGACAAAAAAGTGATTGATGAATTGCTCATGAAACAAGCATTAGGTATAAGGATTGATGGGTGAATTTTTCATCTTCTCAATCTCCATGGTCAAAAGAGGGGGAATGCATATAAAAGTGATCATGCCTAAAATGACTTTCCATATCCTTGGATATTCATACTTAATTAATTTTACATGTGATCTAAAAAAGCACGTGGTTAAAATGTTAAAAATCAAATTTCCTCAAAGTAGCACCAATAGATAAAGAAAAGTATGAGCTTAAACATTTTGGTCATACACTTTGAAGCATCTACCAGCCATCAAGGTAGAATGTTATGTATTATATAGGGACAAGTGTGCATAGAAAAGCCATGGTCTTAGGAACAAACTAGTTTTACACCTCCACTGCCCTAAAGCTAGATATGAAAATTGACTTAGATGCTGGCTAAATATAAAAGAGCTAGTTACACTCTTTCTTATCAATCATATGTTATAAAGATATATGTGGAATATTCACAGAAAAAAAAATTCCATAGGAATTGTCAATGACAATATCTAAATGAATGTTGTGTTGTGGATACAGTAGCAACATGGCTAGTCATGTAGATCAACCCCTTAAAGTGACACGAGGAGTATTTATCATGCCACTTATACAAAATAGAATGCATATACCTCTATAAAAAAATGAGTGGATCTATGAATAGGACTAGAATGTTGGTAAAATATTAAATGATAGGTGATAAAGAATCAATGATCTCCAAGAATCAATTTTGTAACTAAAAATCTATAGAACCCACCAAGATAAATATTGTCATGCCCCAAACTACGAGGGAAAAACACACACACAATCTTTTTTTTTTAAAATAATAATTATATAATGCTCAAGTTAATTACATCATAAGTTTATAAACTCTTGGGGAGGAATACATTGCTAAACTGAAGCTCTTGATATAACAATTATAGCGATGTTACTCTCGTTTCATATTAATCTTAAAACAATAATTTTAAAATTTACTCTATAACATTATAAGAAAGAAATTTTAATCAAGTTCAACTAGATCAAGTTCAATTAAAAATCTTAATCGATATTGAAAAGTCGCTAAGGAAAAGTAATTAACTAGAATTAAAACATGTTATATATATATATAATTTATTAACTTTAAATATTTCAACTGTCTTAACATAAAAATTAACTATCTAATCTTACTAAATTTAAATTTAATAAAATAAAAACTAACTAAATATAAATCAAAAATACATTTAAACTAGTTAAAAACATATCAGTATAGCACTAACGTTACATCAATTTAAATGAGGATAGATCCTATAAATTATTATTAATTTAACATGATACTTAATTCATAACCAACTACACTTATCATTCTAATCTTAATACAATTGCAAATCAAATACCAAATTCAATTGTCATAAAATTAAAAACTATAATAGCCACTAAACTAGATTCAAAATATATATATTCGAAGACAAATTTAATATTAATCTTAAAATCAACAAATCTTTTAACTAATCATTATGTTATGACTTTCTAAGTTGGTTCACAACTAAACTAATTGCAAAACTAAAATAACTACATCTAACGTAATCTAATCTTTAAATTAATTAAATACTTAAAAAAAGAATTAACCAAAAATAGAGCTAAATTTATTTAATAATTATCAAAACAAAACTTTAAGATTTAATTGAATTTAATGCTTTAACTCAACTATATATATGTATATAATTTATTTTTTAAAAGGAAACAATTGATCATAAACAAAAGACCATTAATATTAAACTAACCAAAAAAATACACACTAACAACTAATACTACTAATTAATACTAACCAATTATAATTTAATTAAAAATATTACTAACCTAACCTAACATAATACTCAACTAAAACTAGCTTAAAATTTAAAACTAACCACTTTAATTTAACAACTAAACTAAACAACTACTCTTATAAAAACATACTAACAACAACATTATAAAAACTAAATTTAAAATTACATCCAAACTAACCCTATACCCCTAAGACCCTACACCCTACACTATGGGCAGCGCTTCCCAAGCGCTGTCCTTGGGACAGCGCACTGCCCCACACAAACCTGCGCAGACCCACAAAAAGGGTGGGAAACCAAGGCACGCAAGGGGTGAGTTCATTCACAATAATATCCCCCTTGATACATTGCAATGGCTTTTTTGATGATGCGAAAGCCAGGGAGGGGACAGGGTGACATCATCTGTATGATGACTAATGCCTTTGCAAGGTTTAAACTAATAAAAAATTCAACCCAAAGCTGACGTCCCCTAAGGAAGGATAATGCATTGATGTTAAAAATTTTTATAGGTAGCAAAGTTAGGATATTAAGGATATCTCCTAAAACTATAATATTTTTTTCCTAATGAATAGAATTTGGTTATAGGTTTTATTTTATTTTATTGTGATGTGAATATTTTAATTGTCTGTAATAGTATCAACCAAATTTTGTGTTTCCATACAATTTCCAGAAAGAAAATGTGCTTCTACATGCCTCTTTTATATGTTTTTTTTGAAAATTACTTGATGGTTAAGGTCTTACTATGTAGTCTTATAGGATTGGTGTTTTAATTCTTAAATGATATTAATCTACCACCTTTTTATGCATTATGCTTAACAAAATCAACTATTGCAAGATCGTCAAAATCTACGTAAGTTTCTTATGAATTCTTGCTTGATAATTTTCATGAACCTCAGATGCTATGTATTTCAATGATACCTACATTACATGAAATAATCATCTACATATTCATTTAACTATCTATTATAACTAATGGAGCAAAATTGAAACAACATAGTGACTAAACTAGTCTTAAGGCAATTGAGACAATAAAGAGATCAAAATGATAATGCTCTATTCATTTTGATGGGAGTATCAAAACACACCAAGTTCTTTCCTCTATCGTGTTTTCAGATTTAAGTTGGATATCTTGACATAATTCTTTCCTTCATGTTCTTGCAAATTCACTTTCAACACAACCTTACATAAACTAAATCATACCAAACTCAAAGGAAATACCATACATTTACAATTTGAATCTTGCATAATTGGATATCATTGTTTCAACTTATCTTTGATACACATTCATATGACAACATAGAATACGAAAATTCTAAGAGAAGCAAAATTTACTCAATCACTTATTTTATCATCAACCTGATTCAAGGGCTCAGCCGGGAAAGAACCAGGAAGAAAACTCGGCTTTGTTGCCATTTACAATAAGGTTTAAAATACAATTTACAATAGGATCTCAATTCCAAATTTCAACAATTAAATCAAATTGTTTTTCCTCATGATCAAAATCAAGAAATTTGTAATGTTTCCTGAATCTCTTTTCAAGAACCATGGAGGAAACCAATAACTGATTGGGTGACAACCAAGCAGAACCAAAAGAAAATCAAACATGCATAATCATACATGTTTTACACAATAGGATTCACAATGAATCAAGACTAGGGAAAGGTGGATTCTTCCAACAGGAGAAGTCAAGCACAACACCAATTCAGATGCCCAATCGAGGCTAATAACCAAGAACTTTCGTTCTTCCATTTAAACATGCCATACTCATACTAGGTTTGTGTTGACAGGTAGGGGCCCATAACACCCTACCCTTTATCCCTCTTCTCATCCTGAGAAGAGACTCTACACTAGTTGGAGTCCAACTAAACAGACCTTTCCCAAAATTGGTCACTTCTGCCCTCTCCAAGGGTGAGTAATACCAAAACAACCATGCAAGGAACTCTCAAAATTTCAAACATAAGCAAGAAAGGAAAAACAACCAAAATAACATGGTTATCAAATCTTCCCAACATACCCACATCCATATAAACAGTGAAACAACAACAAGGTAACATGAA
This sequence comes from Cupressus sempervirens, assembly GCA_028749045.1. Taxonomy (NCBI): domain Eukaryota; kingdom Viridiplantae; phylum Streptophyta; class Pinopsida; order Cupressales; family Cupressaceae; genus Cupressus; species Cupressus sempervirens. The sequence continues at coordinate 61,783,756 of CM053793.1, forward strand.
CATGAAACAAAGCATAAAAACTAAATAGGGGAGATGAGAATTTCCTACCTTCACAAAGAGGTAATGGCAATGAACAATTTTGAGTAGAGTATCCCTTTCCTTCCTTCAACCTTCAAGCATTCCTCTCTAAATGTAGAGATTGGGTAACAACCTCAACTAGTCTAATGAAGGCCTCTAAATAAGCCTCCAACTCAACCACCCAAAAGGAGCAATAACTACACCCACCCACTTACAATTCTAGAAACTCCTAACTCAACCTACACTATGGTTAGACACTAAAAAGGAGGTGGGGTAAGACAACTCATGGCAACCACTTGCAATTTTCGCACAAAGGCAAAAATAGACTTTTTGAGTGGCCTCAAAAGTCAACGAAAGGGGCTTAAGGGTTTGAAAAGACCCCTAACCCATACCCATACCCCTTGGGTATAATTATTTCACATTTTGAAGTCTTAGGAATAGGTTTAGAGCCATCCAAAAGCTAAGAATAAAATTAGGACCAACTAACAACTCTAAAAAGTAGATTAAGCACTAATCCGAATTAAGGAATGACTAACCTTGATTAACAACTCAATTAGCAAACTGACACTAACTTAAACCGACTTAGGTCCATGGGTTGCACAGCTAGCCCTAACTAGCATGCTGAGGAGCACAAATAATTCATGAGTGTCAAGCGACACTGAAAGAACATAGTTACGAACATTAACATTTACTGAACACAAAGAGATACATACATACATCTCACAATACAATACTTCAATTACGAACAACAAGGTTTCCAAAATTAGCACATGGAGATCAGTTCTATTCCTCCGTCGATTTCCTCGACTCAAATATCTGCACACTCATTGCACACATTAGTAGTCCCAAAAAATCACATGTACATACATACGTATCAAAAATTTACATAAATTGAAACATACATAAATCAGGGTTTCTTGCATCCTACTTATATCCTTAATCATAAAGATTCCAAAATCAATGTGTTAATCCTACATTTTACTTAATTCATCACATACATATACATAAAGCATTAAATGACGAACATCAATATCTGAAAACAACATCACACAATCATGAAATAATATGATATGTTCAAGTATCTGATAGTGTCTTGACCATCTCGAGTCATGAGTAACAAAATGATAAAATAACAACTAGGGCTACGGAGGGTTGGGGCGAGGCCTCACAAATATGGAAAAGAGAGAGGAGGAAAAAATTCTTCTTTTTGGGGTTTGTAAGTTATGAAGCTAAGACTATAGAGAAGGAACACAATTTGTAATAGGGGAAGGGGATTTTTTTATGTAGATTAATTATCATTAAAATATGGAATAATATTTTTATTGTTTTGTCATGTTTTGGAAATAAAGAAGAATACACATATGCTTGTCCCTATGGTCTTTATATTTATTTTTTTGATTTTGAAGGATACTGAGTCCTTTTACTTCTTTTTTAGATGCAGTCCTATATTACTATGTATAATGTGATGTATGTAGTGTTATGGTCATGTACTCACATTTTTTGCATGAAGATATTTATAACTCTCTCTCTCTCTCTCTCTCTCTCTCCCTCCCTCCCTCTTTTTACTTATTTTTTAGATGTAGTCATATATTACTATGTTGAATGTGATGTATGTAGTCTTGTGGTCATGTACTCACATTTTTTGCATGAAGATATTTATAACTCTCTCTCTCTCTCTCTCTCTCTCTCTCTCTCTCTCTCTCTCTCTCTCTCCATCCCTCCCTCTGTCCCTCCATCCCTCTCCTATAATATGAAAGGTTAGTTAGGTATTCCTATGGTTTCTTATTTATCTTTCTCTTTCTATTTAGTTTATAAATCTAGTAATCACATTCATCCCATGTCTATGGATGAATGTTAGAAAACCTTAGTACCTTCATGTTAAAGGTATATCCTATCATTAAATTCATTGCAAATCTATAAACAAAGGAGATGGACCTCTTGATTTAGAGGATAGTTATGAATCAATGATAACTGATTTGACTGTTAGTGCATTTTTTCCTTCCTTATTGGGCATGTTGAGTCATTGTTCATGTTTCTATCTAAAGGGAAAATTTATTCACTAACAACCATGATGTTCAACATGCTAGATAAAATATTCAAAAAAAGGTTACACATCAAATTGCAATTCAAGATGTTAAATTATATTTATAATTTTTTAATTAATTTCCAGTAGAAAATTAATACGTCCACCACTATGATGCATATCATGGGCTTCATTATGCGTAGGTTTTGTGATAGGATATGAAGCCTATAGTGAAATGTTATAAGCATTTTTATGCAATCAATTTATGTGAGAAACTAACATCAAAAAATAAATTTATCAACTACTCAATTTGATTTACTTTTTATTTGACCAATCTACGTGTGTCTTATTTGGTGGACTAGATTCTTGGGTATGGCTTTCAGATTCTTGGTGTAGGCATGTAGCCATGATTTATAGCCTTCCCTCAAGAATTTTTTTTATCTTCATCCATGGACTCTACATTTAATTTTTTGCCCTATATTTTTTTCTTAATATCATCAGTTTTGTATATATGGTTTTATTAAACAAAATTATTTAAAACTTTATATATATATGATATGAAATTCCATTTTTTATACTTACAAGTCGAGACTAAAGTTTCATATAGCTACCAAAGCTAAGTTTTTGTTGGCCAATTTTTTCTAGTCTCACTTTTATAGCCACTAATGTGTCTTTTAGTTTATGAATAGTTTGAAACATGTTAGATTATATGTTTACAAAGATCACTAATTAGTGCATGATTACATTGTACTTAATACTATAATGAAATACCTTCTTTTCCCTTTTCTGATTCATTTTATTTACTATGTAGCCTTTTTCTTTTCTGCATCTTCTACTATTTCATTCCACTCCATTGGTGGAATCAAAGAAGTATGATCATAGTTTGGGTTATCCTTTAGACCCCTTCTATTGTGGTCCCTCATAGTCTTGATATGTCTAGATGCTCTACTAAGAAGTAGGGCATTGTCAAAAATGATTTTTTCCAAAATGTTTCTGAAAAGATGTAATGAGATTTTTTTTTAATTCAAGACCATGTTCATTCCACCTTTTAAATTAAAATAAAATTGTTAGATCAATAACTTTAATATGGAAAAATAAATGGAAGAAAAAAAGAGTATTGTAGCAATGATATGAAACTATGTACATTTTATGTATGTGGATTCCAAATAGCTTCAATGTCATTTGAAAAATATGATCTAAGAATACATTATTTCCTACAAAAATATCATGGGATTATTGGTCCAAAATGAGTTATCTACAAATAAACAACAATTACAACATAACTAATAAAATTTTTAAAGCATCTGGAAGCTTTCATAAGTTTAATAGAAACATAGTTTTCTTGTCTAGAAATAATGTGCCTACAAACAAACTAGTATTAGTCACACAAACTACTCTAAGAAATTGTTTAGGTTCAGTAGTACTATTCTATGTTGTTTTATCAACTGTAGGTCTATCTATTAGTCTATAAAATAGGTCCATGAGTATAAAATCCATTCAAGAAAAGAAACAATGCATGATTATCACATTACAAAATATAGAAAAATAAGGTTTTACTAGTTGTACTTGGCATAGTTGAAGATGTGTGCAAGCTCCTTGTTACTGACAATGCGCTTGGCAATATTAGAGTGATGACTGAAGGAGGCATCTACACTTAATCATGAAATGAAGAATACATTGTTAGAAAAGACATTTACAATGGATATATACCAAATGGGATACTAGCTAGAAGCATTTAGAAATAAAAGTTAAGCATTATAATGTTGATGAAAACAAACAATGTTACACTAGTACGACCACAATCTTTTGTTATTGCTCATATTATTTCATAATATCTACAACTATTACATTCTTTCTTCTATTAGGAATTTGAAAAAGTACTACTTAGAGAGAAAGTGTAATAATACTATAACTTTTAGTAATGTTGAATATATCAATTAAATATGTATACCGAGTTGGCATATATCTGACTTGTTCACACAAAGACCCAAGTATGGAATATAACTCAATCATAACTAAATCTACCATAAATAAACTCAATGCTCTTATAATTGTATAATTTTCAGTAACTAACACATACGGATTTTGATTGACTTTATCCAAAATGAGTTGGAAATATATTGAAGAGATCTATAACATGATCTAGATAAATCAATCCTACATCATCAATATTTTATTTTCCATCAATTTGAATTAATCATAATCTGAAAAAGGTAGTAATTATTTTCCAAATGCATAATCAATAGGGAAACATGATTGCTAACATAGTGTTAATTCTCTCTCTCTCTCTCAGATTGTCTCTTACCAAGTAATCTGTAAGCTCGCTCTCTCCCACTAAACCCTAAACTCTCTCTCTCTCGCTCTCTCGCTCTCTCTCTCTCTCTCTCTCTCTCTCTCTCTCTCTCTCTCTCTCTCTCTCTCTCTCACACACACACACACACACACACACACACACACACACACACACACACATTTATCCTATCCCCTACAGTCTCTCTCTCTATCATCCTATCCCCTCTCCCTCTTCCTATCCTCTTTCTCTCTATCTTATCTCCTCCTCCTCCTCCTCTCTCTCTCTCTCTCTCTCCTATGTCCCTCTCTCTCCATCAATTAATCTATCTAAATCTCTCTCTACCCTATTCTCTAATATCTCTCTTGTATGTCCCTCTCTCTATCACTTCATCTCTCTCTCACTCTCTCTCATCCTATCTCCTCTCCCTCTTCCTATCCCCTACTATCTATATATCTCTCTGTACATGAAGTTTCTATTTCAAAAATCAGAGGTCAAGGAGAGAGATGGGGGGATAGGGATTAGATGTTAGAGAGAGGGAAAGGGAGAGAGAAATTCCATAGGGGATAGGAAGAAAGAGATGGGATAGGATGAGAGAGAGAGAAGGATAGGATGGAGAGAGAAGGGGGAAATAAGATTGTGAGAGAGGGGGTGTAGGATGGAGAGAGAGGGGGAATAGGGTAGAGAGAGTAGGAGAGACAAGGGATAGGATAGAGAGAGTAAGAGAGACAAGGGAATGTGTGTGTGTGTGTGTGTGTGTGTGTGTGTGTGTGTGAGAGTGAGAGAGAGAGAGAGAGGGGGGGGGGGGGGAGGGTATATGATAGAGAATAAGTGATGGGGAGAGAGGGAGAAGGTGGGGGGAGGGGGGATAGGATAAAGAGAGTGAGAGTGAGAGGGAAGGGTATATGATAGAGAATGAGTGATGGGGAGAGAGGGAAAAGGAGAGAGAGAGAGAGAGAGAGAGGGGGGGGGGGGGGGGGGGGGTTAGGACTTCAAGTGAGAATGAGAGCAGCTAAGAGTTAGTAAGAGAGAATAGGATTTAGTGAGTGAATGAGTGAATCATTTTGTGTGTGAGAAAGGGATAGAGGTAGTGAGACATTTGATATGAAGATAAAAACTATCATAATACTATTACCTACCTATTTACCTTGTGTTTGGAAAATAATGTCTAATTATTTTAGAACATTATTGATTATAATGGATGGCAATGGAATTATTTATTTCCTACTATTATTTTAGTTTCATAATTTTTTTATATCTCTTCAATATATTTCCAATGCATTTCAAATAAAGTCAATTGGAGTTTGAATGTGAAATTTATGGCTTTTGGAGTGGAGCCTATTTTTATTTCTATAAATAATTTGATTGGGTTTTGAATAATTTGATCGGGTTTCGAATATATATTTTATCCTAGAAACTTGATCAAGTTTCCAAACCCAATCAAGTATTTTTTTTAATGTATTTTTTCTAGGAATGGTAACCAAGCCTAGAATTTTTTTAAAATTTCATATAACGTGATCAATTTTTTGAAATTTTTTTTTTTTGGGGTGGACTATCCATATTTTTTTTACACCATCTTGGTGCACTTACTTGACATAATAACTTAATTATAAAAACATACAAGTCAAATAAATTTCTATAAATAAATCATTACCCCATCATACTTGACACTGATCATGCAATTGATAATCATCTTCATTCATGCCATCATCATCATCACCATTATCATGACCATCATCATATCATGACAATCATCACCTTCACCATCACCATCTTTATCAACATGATCATGATCATCACCATCATTTTTAGCATCGCTAGAATCATCATGTTCTTCTTATTCTTTATTGTGTAACAGTCAATCATGATTATCATTTACTTCATCTTTTGATTATTTAGTATCTTCTTCTTCCATCACATTATACTTTACTAACCTTCCTCTTGGATCATGCCTAACAAGAAACGACCAACCCAATTTATGTGGAATTCCAAATTAAATCACTTGCTCATATTAGCTTGGAAGAACATGGGGATCATCTCGAATTGGCTTAAATGACCTTGTATCAATAATGGTAAATCCACTATCATGTTCAAGAATAGTTCTATCAGGATCATTTTGATTCATTTGTAGCCTATACCATTTGAGATGTCATAAATAGTGACCCCTTTTCCATAACTTCAACAAATCATCAATAAATGTTTCAATATACATGTTCATATCTTTAACTTGGTACTTACCTAGTAATTGAATGAACATAAACATTACATAATTATTATAAAAAAATTGACGCACTATTTATTAATTAATCTAGATAAATATGAAATGAAAAAATACATGCTAAAATCATTGAGAACATTATGTGCTTGCTCCTTATGGATATCCAAGGAGGAATTTTATTGATAATAAAATAATAGGACAAACTGAGTAAATATATCTCATATCTCCAAATGGATTGACATTGTCCACTGCTAATGCAAGCTTGAGATTACAACCTATTCTTCTTTAAAGTGTGGTCATGTTTATTTTATCTCTTTAAATGTAGAATGACCCACATGCATACACATAATATCATCTTGAATTCTATTGTGTGTATGATAATCCATAAATTGTGTCAAGCTAGTGCACCTGAATAATCATTGAAGATGTGTAATAATTAGAATGTATTGAAGAACCTTATGAGGCACCTTTTTTGTTATTTTATCTGACTAATATCTACTAATATGAAAATTAAGGCATTCTGTTGCAAATTCATGTTGTTTACAATATAGAATGTGATCATTGGGATATGCATGTATTGTCTGATACTTCATTTCAATTTGATTCATACTGATAGATAATTCTTTGTATGATCAAGGTGGAATGTTTGATGGTAGTAATAAAAAATAACCTATCGAGTTACAAAAAAAAATATTAATTGTTAATATAACAAATAGTAATGGTATACTAACATTGGAGATGAAAAAAAAAGCATACCTTGGCATATGTGACATTGCTACATTGGATAAATCATTCATAACCTTCAAGTTCACTAGCAACACTATAGTAGAGAGAAGAGTTGTTTGGGAGGCTTGGTATAGGGACTCATGTGCCTTCTCAAGTATAGGTATATGAAGACCATCTTCATCATCATTATTAGACATGCTAGTACCATCATCATGAGAATCTTCATTAGCTACATTAATACTATCTTATTCAATCATGTCCTTTCGTGCATTATCATCTTCTTCTATGGGAGCATTATCCTTAGCTTGGATATTAACACCTCCATGTTCCTCCAGTTAGAAATCTACATTCACTAATTGACAAAAATCTTGGCTCCCTTAAATATGATCATGTTGCCTATAATGACTCTAGGCTATTGTGATTAGAATTCTTTTTTTGTTTAAGCCCTTACACTTTTTTCAAAGACAATAATATCAACTTTCTTTAGAATTAAGACCAGAATCTAGCAATTGTCTCATTTTTTTGTTTGTTTTAGGTTCACATTGCAAGGCATGGTCTTTTTGACATCAAAATATATCTCCAAAATCATTGGACATGTCATACTGAATTTTTATATCCATACATATAGTTTTGAAAGAAAAATTTGGTCACCTTGCTCAAGTTAATCCATATTATGTGCCAAGATAAATTGGTCTTAGAGATTTGACCTACGTATTAGAGGTTACTAATGATACTAAATGGACTAAATGAAAGGATATTCCTTAGAATGCTACATTCATCTATATTTCTTGAACACATCTTTTAGTTATACAAGAGTAAGTAGATCTTAGTGTATTTAAACTATTACATTCATTCAACTTCTCTCCTACTTATTAGTGAGTGTAGTCATTCATTGAATCATAGCAGATCATTGAATTTAGAATTTATTTATGTGCATCCTTAATTCCTTATCATTCTCCGAATGGAATCTTTGTATTCAACGGTAACACCATGCTTCAAATCAACATTATATCTAGACTCCATAGGCCAAACCTTCATGATGCTCAGGTTTCCAATATTTAGCATGGGAAAGGATCTATACAAAGTTTTAGTGAGAGGATTTTATCATGTCATACCTAGGTTCACCATGCTCCAAAGAGTGTAGAGGTTGGATCTTCTCTTATTCTCTTTGGCAATTCTAAAATTTATGTTAAATTTTACAGTAACAAGTAGATACCTTCTATTCTATAAAACATGATAATATTATACATTATAATGATTTGAAATATACCAAAATCATATACAAAATAATGTGATACAATGACAAATAGCCATGCACACCTAAAGAGCACAAGTTATGATGCATTATCCTAGATCTATGAAAAGTTTCAATGAAAGGGTCTTGTTATGCAGGAGGTGTTCCTATATAGTACAAGCATAGACTAAATAAGAAACTCCTACCACCAAAAAAACTCACCAATTAACAAAATGATGACTATGATTTTTTTCATTATGAGCCTAGTTTGGTCAATATTTTGATCAATATAGGCATAAAAACAAATAAAAGGAAGAATTCATAGGGAAATATGGCCTTTGGTCTAAAAACAAGAGGAAATGTACTAGTGTAAGTTTATCAAACCAATGGTATAGTGTTAATAGGTAATTTATTAATGGAATGAATGAATTTTATTAATGAATGAATGAATTTTAGATGCTAATTGGGAAATTAAGATGGTGTGGGGGTGGGGGTCAAGGTGGGGTGGGGTGAGCTTCCACCTTCAAGTGTCTTGCCTTGATTAGTAGAGAATATTAAACTATTCTTAAACCAAGTGAAGCTGAACATTAACCTATGATTGCATGACAACTAATTTGTGAATCTATTGTTATTCCTCATATTTGTATTGCTTTCTGAATTACCAAAGTAAATATAAGAAATATTTTAGATGTCATTATAACTAGAGAAGCTAGGTGCCCTATTCGTGATTATTAAAGCCTTCAAAATAAGGCATTGACTTCACCTATTTAGAAGGAATATCTCGAGATCGAAGGAAGAACCATGCTATGACTAATAGATCCATATAAGAAGGCATTGACTTCACCTCAATAACCTACTTTAGAGACCAAAGGAAGTATGATAGTTTTCCATTTACAATGTCCCTCCTTATGTCCCTCAAGTGATCATGCATTCTTATCCAATCATCTTCGTCATCCTCAATAAGACATCTATTGAAAAGAGTTCCCCAACCAAGTGTTCCATAAAAATCATTGTCCCATGCCACAATGGACACACTTATTCTTTCTCCAATGAATAAACATGTTGAATCTAAGAAAATCTCATTCTCTTTCTTACATAGAGAATCATATTGACTTTGAGCCTCTTTGTGATGTCCTTGTGGGGAATCTAGGAAAACTTATTCAACATTTTCAGCGATTTTTTTTTTAATAATTTAACAAGCCATCATAATTGTGATAGTTTGTTCCAATGGATCTTTGTCAATCCCACAACATTGCTATGGTGTACCCATCACTCTTTTGATGACCTGATCCAATGAATAGCCATCGTATTTACAATGGTATATTGTCATAATTTTAACAATATGAAGATGAAACCTTGCCCTTATCAACTTCTAAGTTAATACATCTTTCTCCATTGTAATTATGATGGATTCCCTTTCATTCATAATTTTGATAGGAAGAGTTTGATGCCCATCTAATGAGAGCCAATTCATGTGTCATGCCCAAACTACGAGAGCAAAAACACACACCAATTTTTTTTAAGTTAATAATTAAAATTCACTAAGTTTGATAAGTTGATTCTCAGCTAAAGATATAGGTACACTAAAAGGCGGATACAAAATCCCTAACAAAACATTTAGATTATGTCTTAGTTTTAAAGACACCATGAAGGAAAAGATTGATAAGCTAAATCATTCATTGTTAAATCAATTAATTAAATTAACAATTTAATTTGAATTAATTAAGATACCTAAAACTTGAAGATTTTAATAACTTTTAAAACATTGCATGTCTATTACAATAGTTGATCCTTATGAACAATAAATTTAAGTTCCATTAACTTTGATCAATAATAAATTTACTAGGCAAGATATCAATTAACATTATAACTAATTGATTTGAATGCTCAAATAAGTAATATCAGATTAATTATTCAAAATGTAAAAAAATAAGAGAACACTTACTAAAATAACGTTTCCCATAAAATTCATCTATAATTCATAGACAGACATTTCTATGAAAGATAATATATAACTAAAATAAAACAACTAAATATTTATACTTTAAAATTGTTTTAAATAAAATATACTAATTTCACATTTAAAACTTTTTAAATTAAAACTTATTTAATATATTAACATCTAAGACAATATTTGATACTAATAAAATAAACTAATTTAAACTAAATTTAAACTAACATAAAAACAATATATCAAAATTCAATATTTAAAAAGATCATAATGATTAAATTATATATAAAAGATAAAGTTCCCAACTAACTAATATTAACTAATCATAAATTTAAAACTAAACTAATCTTCAATTTAGTTCTATCTTAAACAATACTAACCATTTTCTAAAACTATTTCTAACATTCTTACTAACACAAAAGCATTACATTTCATCCTGATATTACCAACAACCACTAATCTAATTTTAAATTTAAAACAAATAGCTTAAACAAATAACAACTTAAAAACTTATCTAAAAATTATTAATAAACTAAACTTAAAATGATCTAACTATCATTAAAACTAGAACTAAATTTCTAACTAATCTAAAATCTAAAAACAAACTTTATTAAAGAAACTACTAACATGACAAAACATAAAACATACTAAGCTAACCTACTTACTAACTTCCAACTAACATCTATCCTATACTAATCTTACCCCTACTAATACCTACACTAACTTAATAACATGACTAACCTAGCCCACTTGACAAGTGGGTCTCCTTACATCCTAACCTACCAAATCCAATCACCCCCCTATATACTCCTCCCAACCCAGCTTGGGAAAATTCCTAGACATCCCACAAGTCAAATCGACTCCCCACTACTAACAACACAAACTCCAAAAAGAAGCGCTTACCTATGATCAAGGTAAATAAAAATGCAAAATTTAACATCATCAACTCACAAACTTACCTGCCAACAAAATTGACGCCAATCCAATCACCATTAACCCTTACTGCAAGTACGTCAGTGCTTCAAAGCACTTCCCAAAACCCATGTGACTCATTGAAGGTAGTTAAAACACAAACATGATAAATTTAATAAAGCATTACCCAATAGCATGAGGTGATATGCAAAACAAGGCAAGTTTGAAATACATTCAATGCAATCTCAATGAAACAAGGGCTGAGTGCTTCCTCCCATAAAACATGTTGCTCCAGAAAGGATAAGGGGAAAAGTACAAGCAAGATGTAATTGACTTGGCTTAAAAACTTTCCAAGACATTTCCAAAAAAAATTGACGCAAGTAAGGAGGAGAAAAAGGTTTGAGGTGGCAACTTTTGATAGACAAACTTGCATTATTTTGCCTTATCTCTCATTGGTCAATGCAAGTGTCATGTCAACCTAGGGTATGTGAGGTGTCCAAAGCAGATCTTAATGTTTCTAGCTATGTTTCCAGCACCAAAAAAGGACAGGAGTGAGGACTAAAGGTCAAAAGATTTATAGGTGAGGAGTAAAAGAATAAAGTTAAGTAGGTAGATTATGATGGGATATTAGATATTAGTATTTTGTTTCTTTAGTCATTCATTTTTATTTTATTGATTATTTAATTTGAAATTTAAATTTGAAACGTAGAATCAACAGAGAATATTTTCTGTTCCACAAATGAATTAATTTCCTTTCTCCATGTAAAATCCAGAGAGCATTTTGCTCTTGGGGGAGATTTTTTTTTTAAGCATTATTTTTCTGAGTATAGATTTTAAAGTTGATTGATTTACTAAGAGGGGTTATATTTTTTTTCAATAAATCTAATGGGACCTATTTCAAATTAAATATACCAAGGATTTGAATGATACATTATAACTATAATGCAAGAATTTTTTTGCTTCCAATAATCTTGAAAATTGAACTTATATTCATAACATAAATTTCATTTTCAACATAAAGAAAACTTTAAATTCTACTTAATTAAACCATCATCATTTCATCCTATTTTTGATGTGCAACTCAAATAACTGAAATTACAATTAAACCACATGATAAGCAATAATACACAATCACCAATTTCATTGGCAAACCTGATTCAAAGGCTCAGTCGGGAAGAAAACCCGACGTCGTTGCCATTACAAAAAAGTTTGAAATACAAATTACATAGGATATCAATCCCAAATTACAAAAATTCAATTGAATTTTCTTCATAACCCTCATCAAGGGATCCATAACTATTTTTGCGACATGTTTTTAGAACCATGGAGGGAACAAAATTCTGATCAGGTGACAACAAGCATGACCAAGAAAAATTCAAAGATGCATATTCATACAAGGTTATCACAATATGATTCACAATGAATCAACACTAGGGAAAGGTGGATTTTTCCAACAGGAGAAGTCAAGCACAACACCAAAATAGATGCCCAAATGAGGCTATAAATCAAGAGCTTCTGTTCTTCCATTCTTACATGCCAAAAATCATACGTGGTTTGTGCTGACAGGTAGGGGCCCATAACACCCTACCCTCTCTCCCTCTTCTCATCCTGAGAAGATACTCTACACTATTGGAATCCAACTAAAATGCCCTTTCCTGAAATTGGCGACTTCTGCTCTCTCCAAGGGTGAGTAATGCTAAAACACCCATGCAAGAACATCTCAAAATTTAAACATAAATATGAAAGGAAATCATCCAAAATAACATGATTTTTGAATCTTCCCAACATACCCACAAACATACAAACATTAAAACAACAACAAGGTAGCATAAGCATGAAACAAACATGAAATCTAAACAAGGGAGATGACAATTCCTACCTTCACAAAGAGGTAATGAAAAATGAACAAGTTTGAGTAGAGCTTTCCCCTTCCTTGCTTCAATCTTGAAAGAATCCTCTCTAAATGTAGAGATTGGTTAACAACCCCAACTAGTCCAAGAAAGGCTTCTAAATAAGCCTCAAACTCAACCACCAAAGGGATCAATAACTACACCCACCCACCTACAAATCTAGAAGCTCCTAACTCAACCCACACTATGGTTAAACACTAAGTTGAGGTGAGGTGATACAAGTCATGGTAACCATAGTCAATTTTCGCACAAAGGCAAAAAGAGACTTTTTGAGTGACCTCAAAAGTCAAAAAAAGGGGCTTAGGGGTTGGAAAAGATCCCCAACCCATACCCATACCCCTTGGGTATAAATATTTCATGTTTTAAAGCCTTAGGAATAGGTTTCGAACCAAAAAAAAGCTAGGAAATAATTAAGACCATCTAACAACTCTAAAAAATATAGATTAAGCACTAATCTGGATTAAGGGTGACTAAACCTGATTAAGAACCAAATTAGCAAAAGACACTAACCTAATCTGACCTAGGTCCAAAGGTTACATAGCTAACCCTAATAAGCACACTAAAGAACATAAACAATTCACGAGTGTCAAGTGACACTAAAAGAACATAGTTACGAACATTTACATACATTGAACACAGAAAGAAAATACATACATCTCACAGTTAAAATACTTGAATTACGAACAACAAAGTTTCCAAATTTAGCACATAGAGATCAGTTCTATTCCTCCGTCGATTTTCTCGGCTAAAATATCTGCACACTCATTGCACACATCAGTAGTCCCAAAAATCACATGTACATACATATATATGTATCAAAATTTCACATAAATTGGAACATACATCACTCAGGGTTTCTCTCATTTCTTAACCATTAAAATATCTTAAATCAAAGTAGCAATCCTACATGTATTGATTTCATCAACATACATATACATAAAACATTAAATGAAAAACATCAATATCTGAAAGTAACATCACACAGCATGAGATAATATAATATGTTCTAAGCATCAGATAATGTCTTGACATCTCAAGTCGGGAGTATCAAAATAATAGTGTAACAACTAAGGCTACGAAGGGTTGGAGTGAGGCCTCACATCATGGTACTATAGCTTGGGCAATGGATAGCTATCTCAATTTGGCCCCAAATGTAGTAGTATTAGATAGCCCAACTTTAGAAGACAAAAACTTTCAAACAATTGGTCTATTCTAGAAATGAGAGCTCTCATTCTATATCACTTAACTTGCTCAAGCTCTAGTTGGCTAAGTTTTCAACCTAATTTGAGGGCATTTAGGCCTTCAAAAAATGAGCATCAAGATTTTGTACCAAAATTTCATACTAAAAAGCTTCAATAACTTCATAAATACATATGATATAATAGTAAAAATCCACCAACAAATTGACATATCTAAGGTGAATCTCCACCTATGAAATTACAACAACTTGCTAAAAATAGAAAGCTTCCCTAAGAAACCACTCTCCACTGAAATAACCTATATTAATAACATAAAAATAGAAATATAAATATTATTGGGTCATGCAAGATTTCCTTACACCAATATGAAGTAATTTTAAATAAACCTTACAAATTTTAAATAATTTTGAATTTTGAATTTTATTTGTTTTTTGAATCTAAAAGTTCTCTATACTATTGCCCAAATTTCTAATGAAAAAAATGAAATAAAAAACTATTAAAATATTTGTTTCAAAAAAGGTTGGTATGATGGAGTGATATATCATCGAACCAATTACAAAAAATTATAAATTATTGAGTTCACTATTGAATAGAAATAATAAATCTGCAACATATAATTATCTAGCTAATATTAAAATACAAATTAAATTAATAAAATGCTATTAGAAACTAGCATAAACTTTCCATCATTAGATGTTCAATAAAAAATAAAATACAAATATTAAATTTCCTCTTTACATCAAGAAAGCATATGTTGATTGAGAAAGTGAGTCTCTTAAAAACACTTTTAAAGAAAATAACACACTTGATAGAATTTAAGAATAATTCAGTTACTTCCTAATAAGAATGGAAAAGTGATGAAGATAAAAGTAAAACATCAAACAAGGGTTTTTGGAGAAATTGAGGAGCTAGGGATAGAGTTCCTTAGAGATATTGTATGTTGTTCAGGGTCTTGGCTTGCACTTGTTTGAAATATAAGAGGATTAATTGAGAGGGGAGGGATGAATTGATTACCATGAAAATAAATTCTAGATCCCTTAGATGCCAATACAAATCAAAACCAAACTCTACTAAAACTAAAAATACTACTATAACTTAGTTAGCACCGAATCACTCAACAAACAATAAGAATTATTATTACTTAGTAGTCACTAAAATAAATGCTTCTTAAGATGTTTAATGTGATTAACCTTAATTAACTTAGTTGAAGAATCATAAAAAAAAACACATGAACACATATGATACCAAGTTTTAACATGGAAATTAAAATTGGGAAAAACTACCAATTGCAACTAGTTACTATTTTTCACTCGTCTGAAGTGAGCCCTATTAGGAGCCAACCCTATTAAATTGGGAAAACACAATGTTAGGTGTTCCTCTATTATAGGATTTAGTTACCCTATTAGGAGCCGTCTTTTTAGAGGTATTTAGACACTTCAATCTAGAAATACCAACTTGTAAGAAGATTTGACAAATAATTGTTAAGGTAACCCTGTTAAGAGATTTGATACAACAGAATATCCCTCTTTAACATCCCATGCCAAAGATAAAATTCAATGGATTTCCAATGTACCTGATATGTCATGCCCTAAATTTACCCTAAAATTACATTAAACACAATCCTTTCTTTAAAAAAAAAAGAATTCATAACCCTAAATAACCTTCAAAAGACATATGTGTGTTACAGCTATATCATCAATGAGTTGGACATCCCTTCGACATCTACTAACCCAAGGTTTGAAAAAAAAAGACTACTCATACCTACTACTTCAATTTGCACTCCACATTTCAATGTCATATTTTCTATTTTGTCATATGAGTTAACATTCTTCAATGCATGTAACCCTTGGTTTAACCATCCATTAGAACTATCAACTTTTATGCCAACTATGCTACTCTAGGCAATCGATTCAAATAACAATATATACATAATTAACACTTTTCTAGAGTATTTAAAATTTTCCCAAAATCAATGGGTGTATATTTTTTTCTTATCCCAACTTACATCTTTCATTGACATAGTTATTAATATTGAATTATCTATTTATTATTCATATTAAATCTCTACTGCTAGTGACATCACATTTTAATATTAGGGTCAATACCTACTACAATTGAAATTGTAGTGAAAAGAATGATTAATTCATTTATATAAACATATATCATAAAAGAATGATTTTAAAAGATAATCTATCATTACTTCCTAATAGCTAAATTTAACTAAAATTAAACTAAATAAAAATAAATTACTTTAATCATGATTGGATTATTTTACATCAAATCATCATCAACTTCAACAATTATAATAAAATATACATGCTAAATCCTAGATGACACCTACTTCCTAAAACTCTTGGCTTTCCTAATTACACTCTAGCCACATACTTTGTGATAAAAAAGTATATATATATATTCAACTCAACATGCTTATCTAATTCCCCATTTCAAGGTTTTCTCTTTGACCCATGTGCCTCTTCATCGAAGATTCTAAAGCCAAGACAAGAGACTACTCAACAATTCCTTAGGTGGTATGCATAGTGGGGATGTGTTTGAGCTGACCTTTTTCCAACAACATCTACTTGCAAGGATTAGTAAAGAATTTTAATTGTACCTTAGCTGATTAGGACTGACAAGATTATGTCATCACCATCAAATCTTTCACCCTTTTTCTCCATCGCCCATCTCTTCCTTTTTCCTAGGCATGGATTAAGGATAAGCTACCTCACTTAATGCTGCTGCATTTGACATGCATGGGGCGCCTTGGGAGGAATATAAGCCTTGTCTCCATAGCATAAAAAAATGTTTTCTCATCCACCTACCATGGTTGCCTAGTGGTATTTTCTCTCCACTTTTTTTTTGATGACATCCTTCAACATGAATCTAGTTAAGATAGCTTGTCACCTAGGGTAGATAGTAGATTGTTGTCATGCTATGTCTTGTTCAATTTATTACTTGGTGCTAGTTTAGGTTTGTTTAACATGAGAATTGTATTTTTTTTTTTGAAGTTTCTTTTGATTTGATAGGGTGTTGACTCGAGTTATGTGTCTCATATGAGGTCCCTCCTAATAAAATTAATGTGATGGTGAGTTTATTAAGTTTAAAAAAATTCTTTATAGGTTATAGGGTCCTAGGAGTCTAAGGAATAATCTTTAATATTTTAATGTCTGTACTAAGGGAAGAGATTTATTTTACTTTCTCATACATTTTCCAGAGGATAAAATGTGCACCTACAAAAAGCTTATGTCTTAAGCCTTGAATATTTTATATTATCACTTGATTTTCTTCTTTTGTAATCTAGAATATTCAAGGTAAGTTATTGCAAGGATAATTAGGAGATAATTATGAACTAAGTATAGTTTTAAAATTGTGATTCATTTAGCATTCAAAACATTAAACTTAGTCCAATAAATAAACATTTCATGACAAGACTTTATACAAAATTATCTGGATTATCCCTATCTATGAATTATGAAATTTAGAAACCATTTTCTCAATATTATCTTCTTATGCAAATCTAGATTTGAATGTACATTCAAAATTGGTAAAAAATGGAATTAAAATGATAATAGCAATCCACCAGGATAATCCTTCCTATGAATATTATCTCTTCTATGATATCAAATTTCTTTTGCATTCCACTCAAGAGCATCAAGTAATTTGGATCTCTGATTGGTGTTACCATCCAATAGAACAACAATATTATTACAATGAATTGTCTTCAGTGATACCCTCATGATACACAAAAAGATGGTGAAGCCAACATATCATAATATACACAATGGAAAATACTTTTACTACACATGAGCACTCACAACCTTTCCATTGACAATCAAACTAAGACAATAGCTTTCTCTTACAATACATTTAGGCTCACATAACAAGATGGAGTTTTTCTCTTTATCTCATCTCAATGCAATAAAGATAACAAGGACTCCAAGTTTCCAAGATTTTTCTTTACGAACTTGCAAATGCATCACAACAAAACAACAAGGACCATGGGTGTTTTCCACCCAACCATAGGCCTTAAATAGACCACCCCCATGCTAGGGGAACAAGGCTCAAGCCGAGATTCACATACACACTTGTAAGAAACATATACACCACATAACAAAACTTCAACAAATCCCATCCCAAGGATATTTCAAAAAGGCTCACATTGGAACCTTGAGCATAGGGTGAAGGTGGAAACACAAGGAGGTTTACCATTTGATATCATATTTACCATAAAACTCATGCCCTTTCGGGGCTAAATCAACAAAATACAAGGCCCTTTCAAGGCTTCATAATATCACGCCCTTTCAGGGCTTCATAAACATCTTCCACCACACACACTAACAACACAACATCCTCTACTACCCACAACCAACAGCTTTAGCTTCCTACAAACCCATACTTCAGTTACTTCCTTCCTCACCATTTCTCTTTTTTTTTTTCCTCCCCCAAGGCAAAATATGAATATGATAATGGCATACAATGGAGCCCATACTCCAAGGTCCCCAACTATGCAATCCAACTACTGCCTGTTCACCCTGGACTTCTCTTCCCTTCCCACAAGGGTGAGTGTAAGTCCCACACCCATAACAACACTCAAGCACAAACAAGAAAACAAAACCAAGTAGAAATAAAACAAGAAATTTTCAAGACCACATCACATTATCACAACACAATATCAACACCCATAATACAACAAGGAAATAGAGGAAATCCAAACCTCATACTCACAATACCCACACAATACAACAAGATGCAAAATGGTGCCAAACAAATCTACATGGAAAGCACACCATTCAAACACTCACATGAATGCTACTCCACAATGCAATGCAATGCATACTCCATTGATAAACTCCACACTTGCAAATTTGCTTAACCGTTCTAAAAGAAAGAAATGGAAAAGAAGTGAGTTTGAGATACCAACCTTGGTCCAAGCTAGGGTAAGGATAGTTGCAGTAGAGCTCCACTCCCTCTCCCTCCAAAACCTAATTGTCTCTAAAATTTAGAGAGTGGCCCAGTAGTTTCTCATTTAGCCCTACCTCTATATATATCCTTCTCATTTTCGGATTCCATAAAGAATTTCATTTTCATGGGGTCTCCTAGGTCCACTAGACACCCTAGAGGTCATTAATAGCTCCCTAACCTATAGTACTAACATGGGTAGGGTTAATTTTAATCACAACTTACCTTAAAGTTACTTTATGACCCTCCTAAAGCTAAGTGATTCAAATTTCAACTTCCCCAAGGTGATTGACTAAGGAAATAATAAAATTCCTCAATTGAGGCATTTATCATAGAATAAGGTGGCCACATGATTCATTGATGAATAACATGTCACTCACATAACAAGCACAAGTGTCAAGTGACACACACAAAATATCACATTATATTTTTAAAAATGACTTGTTTTACAATAATACATGAACTAGGCTACTACGTACACATACAATTCACATATATGAAATAAAACACATTACAATGAGGTTTGAATCTTTTCCACTGATTCAACCTTGGCTATGTCATGTTTGTAATAGTTTGAGCCTTAATTCCCCTTTAACCCATGGTCAAATTTCTGCACACTAAACTCGAGCGTCAGTAGTCCAAGAAAATCATATAAGCATATGTAAAATAAATCATTATCTTATTCAACATTAGGCTTGCATATATTTCATCATCTCAAACTAACTTTCCCTTTCTTAATCATTTCAAATATAACCCTCAAAATATTAAAATATCAAAACTTACATATCACATTCAACATTTGAGTTCCATACTTCATTCCTTTTAATCACATTACTTCTTCTAATAATTTCCATGTAAAATGTTCAAAATACTATAAAATCAAACTTTACTTATCAACATAGCATGGTCAATTTAATATTCTGAATAACTTCATAGTCTACGACAAGATGTTGAATCCATGACTATTGAATCCCTAGGTATGCGGGTTAGGTCTCAATGCATAACAAATTTATCTTTTAACTCTAATTTCCACTTCAACATTACCTTCTTATATTACAAGCATTTGTACCATTCAATTTCTATTAAACCAATGTCAATAGCCTACAACATGAAATAGAATCATTAAATGCATCAATTAGGTCATAATATGCAGAGGTAATTACAGATCATCAAAATGCAGATATTAAAATGACATAACCCTACAGTCTCAAAAGTGCATTAAAACATAGGATTAAAATGACCATACTGCAATTATCTCATTGGTACTATGATGAATTGGGTGAGGCCTCACATGATATATTGATTCATATGTAATTTTTTCTTTACAATAATGTATCAACCTGATTGATCTTCAACATACTTGGTTGATACATCACTAAAACATGATTAGTGAGCTTTAGATTGGGGAATGACCCCTAGCTTACCTCTTAGATACAAAAATGGATCCTTAGGTAATGAATTTGTGAATATGTCCACAATTTATCTTTTGTATTCACATGTTCCAATCTTACCTCATTATCTTGTAAGAATTATCTTAATAAATGATACTTAATTGCAGTGTGTTTGGTTTTGGTATGCATCATAGAATTATTGGAAATGTTAATTGCACTATTATTATCAAAGAAAATATCATTTAGATCCTTGATCTCTTCCTTCATACATGTCAATAGTTGTTTGAACCAAACAATATTTGAACAATTGACTACTGCAAGAACATATTCTACTTCTTTTGTTGACTGAGAGATATAGTTCTACTTCTTGTTTGTGCAAAATACTAGCCACTTTCCAAGAAAGAATCCTCCTCCACTAGCTCTCTTTCTATCACCTATGCTTCCTTCCCAATCAAAATAAGTGAGTTCTTTCAATTCAAATTTACCTCATTTCTTATACCAAAAACCATAATCTTTAGTATCCTTTAGATAACTCATGATTCTTTTTATTCCCATCATGTGATTTTCTTTTTGATAAGCAAAGAATCTTCCACCATTCCAACTGTTAATATTATATCATGTATTTTATGTACCACATACTGAAGTTTTACAATCATTTATCTATATGTAGTCTAATCTCCTTCTTTTGTATCATCATCTATGGAAAGCTTATGTCCAGTAGACATAGTTGTTCAAACTAGTCTAGAATCATTCATTTAAAACTTCTTCAATATCTCCTTGATGTAATTTGATTGGGTAATAAAGATACCATCCTTCTTTTGTTTGATCTACAAGCCAAAAAATAATTTGATCTCACCAAACATTGACATCTCAAATTCGTTACATATTTCCTCTGACTTTTCTGTACAAATTATCACTTCCAATAAACATTCTAACATCCACAAACTTCCAAAAAAATCTTCTTATTTGGTCTTTCTTTGATGTATAGGTTGTTGTTGTCATTAGTTCTTTGAAAAAAAATCTTTATGAAATAGTTGTGCAATCTCTCATACTATGCTCTAGGGGCTTGTTTGAGACCATAGAAATCTTTGTGTATTATGAAAGCCATCTCCATTTTCCTAGGATTAATGAAACCTTCTAGTTATTCAATGTAAACTTCCTCTTGTAAGATTCCATTCAAAAATGTTGATTAAACATCCATCTGATATACTTTGAATCATCTATGAGCTTTATATATAAGGATTGTTCTAACACCTTCTAGTCTAGCAACAAGGGAAACAATTTCTCCATAGTCAATATGTTCCTCTTGAGCACAACTTTTGCAAACTAGTTTTTCCATTTTTCTTGAAACTTCTCCATTCTCATTCAACTTATTTATGAATACCCATTTTGTGCCAATCACATTCTTATCTTTGGGTATATGAACAAGATTCCAAGGCTTATTCCTTTCTATCTGATCAATTTCTTCATTCAATGCATCAATCCAACTTTCATTCTCCAATGCATCTTTTATAGATCTAGGTTCAAATTTAGTAAGAAAAATTCACCTTTTTAATTTTTTCCTTGTCATTATACCAACTAATTGATCTCTAATGATTTACTCAAGTACATGATGCCTTTTGACATATTCAACAAGTTTGGGCTCCTTCTTTTTGAAATCACTAGATTTACCCTGATATTCTAAATCATACTTAGATCCCACAATCTGTAACTTAGTTCCAGCAAAATATTCTTAGTTTCAACTAGCTAAAACTTGGGTCCTTCTAATGACTTTGGTTGTACTAGCTGCAATTTTGTGTTGAACGAGAGACTTTGGGGACTCAATTGGTGAAGACTATTGACTCACAATTGCACTAGATAAAGTGTCAGGCTCATAGTAAAAAAAGTTTACACAGTTTTTAGGTTCCTTACTTCTTTATTATTCATTCTTTTCTACTAATTCATCAATCTTTACATGTGCACTTTTTATAACTTTATGCGTAGATAGATTAAGACATCTATATGCTTTGCTCTTATTCAAATATACTAGAAATATGCTTTCATCACTTTTCACATAAAATTTTCTTTTTATTGACTTCTTTAGAATATAACATTTTCTTCCAAATACTTTGAAATAACATAGATTAGGTTTATAGCCATACCATAACTCATAAGGTGATTTCTCTGATTTTTTCATCAACTCAATTTGATTCAAGGTATGAAATCTAGTGCTAATTGCTTCCTTCCAATATTTGCTAGCAACATGTTTTTATATCATCAAGGTCCTTGCACAATCCTTTATTGATCTATTCCATAAGCAATGCCATTTCATTGATGTGTTCTAGGTTTAGACATTTATCTTTTGATTCCTCTTTCATTGTAGAATTCATTGAATTCATTAGAAAAGAATTATCCTCCTCTATCTAATCTTAAACATTTCAATTTCTTTCCTATTTCTTTCCCCACTCTAGCCAAATACTATTTGAATATCTAAAAATGTTATGACTTATCCTTCAAATACATAATTGTCATCATTCTCAAATAATCATCATTAAATAAAATAAAGTATTTATCTCTATAGTAGCATTATGTGCCAATATATCCACAAAGGCCTATATTAACCAACTCAAAAACTTTAGAATTATAATTTTTTCTTTTAAAGCATATCTTTCCCATCTTACCAATTTGATAATTCTTGTACATGCCCATATCAGGTTTCTTGAGGCTTTGAATGCCTCTCATTCTTATGTTTTTGCTTATGTTGACTAGATTATCAAAGTTCACATGACACAACCTTTTATGCCATAACCAGATTTCTTCTACTTGAGCTAGGAAACACTAGTTTTCATTTAGATTTAGGTAGAAAAGATTACCTTTTCTTTTCTTGCCAGTCCCAAACAAATTTCTTTTCCTATCTAGAAAATTGGGCTTTCCATTAATGAATTCTATGTTGAATCCAATTTTATTCAATTGAGCCACAATAAGTAGATTATGCTTCGGCCCTTCAACCCAATAAGAATTATCACATTGGAGAGCATTGGTTTGTGCAATACAACCTTTAACTTTCACATAACATGGTTCACCATTACAAAATCTTACAACACTTCCACCATCATAGTGTAACAAGTTCTCAAATTTATACTTTTTACTAGTCATATGGTGAGAACAACCACTATCAATAATCTATGCATCATTCTTACTAATATGCAAGATAAGTGGCATCCTATAATTCTCATCATCTAGTTCATCCTTAACAACAATGTAGATCATTTCATCTTCTTCACTACTATCAAAACATTTAGAAATGAAACAAGATCTCTTACCTTTGTCAATGTAGTCCTTGTCACTTTTGAAATCCTTCTTACCTTTGTATATTTTATGTTTCTTTTTTTCTTTACCTTCTCTGTTGGACACCTTGCAACAATGTGACCAACTTCTTCACAAGAAAATGAGATCAAAGGAACTTTTCCTTTGTACTTTTCTTTGCCCTTGGGGAGATCTTCTTGTAAGTAATGCTTCAATGACTTCAATATCATCATTAGAACCATTTTCATCTTCAGTGTTATATTTTCTTTTAGATTTTGTAGCTTTCTTCTTGAGTGATAGCTTGGCTTGAAATGTAGAATCAAGTTTGCTAAAATTAGGAACATAGTTATCATAGTTATCTGACTCAAATATAGTCAACTTTTCCACTAGTGCATCTAATTATATGTAATTTATAGGATCACATATCATTTCTTGAATTGTTGAAACTCTAATTGCATAAATAGGAAGAAGTGTTTTGAGAATCTTATTTATCACTGTCTCATCTTCTATTTTTCCTCTTGAGACTCTAATTTCACACACTGACTCTTATTCTATCACTTTATTTTGCAATGTTCTCATCCTCTCTCATCATCATTTGATCAAATTGACCATTGAGACTTTTTGTCTTAGATCTCCTTATATTTCAATCACCTGTCACCTTTTTCTAAAGGAAAAGGCTGACAGAAGTATTATTTTTCACCTTCAATGAAAGAAAATTGGTATTATTATTTTTAATTTGGAAAAAAAGTAAACTAATAAAATGTGTAGAAATGGATGAATTTAAGGATTATAATTTTAATAATTATTTGGAATAAGAATTGATATATTTTCCTAATTTTTATAGATAATTTTTTAGGTGCTAAAAAACACTAAAAATTATGGGTCTAGTTCCCACAACAAAACTATATGCAAATAAATTATTTCTCTTTGATCTCAGACTATGTTATGGATAAGATATATCTACAACAATCAAAAAAATATAAAAAATTGGTTTTAGAACAATATTTTCTCTTTTATAAGGATTGAAATTTCAACTCACCTGAAATCAATAATTTTCATCTCCCACCACATTTTTCAAAACAAATCTATTCTAACCAAGAGAAAAATTATGCATTCTAGATGAGTACTCTCTCCTCTAGAACATGATATAATTTTAAGATTTTTTTATATGATTTAATATTTTTTTCTTTGTCAAAACCAACATCTTTTCGAGCGTTAAAATATGTGGTTGTGGAATCTTGTAATTTTAGTATACTGTATCTAATTAAAACACAATGAACTCTACATGACAATATTCTTGACTCCAAACTCTATAAAATGGTGTTTATATGTTATTAAGAAAATATCATAAAAAATAGTAAGAGTTATTGAAATACAACTTTTTTGAAATAATTTTATTTCTTTAGTAATTGGCTATTAACAAGTGTAGAATATGCATTTATTTGACATTTCTATTTGGAAAAGTGTGAGGCCATATATATCTTAGCTAGAATGAATTTATCTAAATCATATGTTTTTAAAAAATTGAATTTTAGACAAAAATACTCAAATTTTTTCATTCTAATAAGTCATCCTAAAAGGTGACACAACTTTGTACTTTTAACATAGAAGTACCACAGTCTTCAACTTCATCAAATTCAACATAGCTAAGAGTTGAAGCAATATCAATCATCATAATGTCATGATTCTTCTTTTCTATAATTTCTTTAACAATCATAGTTTCAGTAGGTGCCACATACTCAGTGTCTAGGTACTTTAGGCTTACTGCCTCCCATGGTTGCCAAATGCAATCTAATGAGTTTTTTCCATGCCTTGAAGTTATGATCTTTATTGAGCTTAGGGATCTTTCTTGTATAAGAAATCTTGATCTTTATCTTAGTTCTTTGAAACCTTCTCTACAAGCACCAAATGCTCTAATACTAATTGTTGGAAATATAAGAGGAGTAACTAAGAGAGGAGGGGTCAATTGGTTACCACAAAAATAAATCTTAGATCCCTTAGGTGTTAATACAATCAAAACTAGACTTATAAGAAACTAAAAATACTAATGTAACTCAATTAGCACTGAATCACTTGGCAAACACTAAGAGTCACAGTTACTTGGCAATCATTGAAATAAATGCTTCTTAAGATGTTTAATGTGATTAACCTTACTTAAGTTAATTGGATAATCATAAATAACATAACATAAACACATATGACACCAAGAATTAACATGAAATTCTAATTTGGGAAAAACCACCAATTTCAACAAGTTACTATTTTTCACTCTTCTGAACTGAGCCCTGTTAGGAGCCAACCCTATTAAAGGTTACAACACATAATGTCAGGTGTGATCTTGTTAGAGAATTTAATCACTCTTTTAATAGTGGCCTTGTTAGAGGTCTTTAGGCAATTCAATTTAGAAATTCCAACTTGTTAGAGGATTTGGCAAATAGCTATTAAGCTAACTCTTTTAAAAGATTTGATAAACTACTACAATTATTAGAGAGTAAAATTGATATAACTTGATTTTTGATGCAACTAAATTTCTGATTTAGAATTTTTTTGTTCTAGATTGAATACTTGGTCCTCTTTTATTAGATAAAACTATTCAAATTAGCCAACTTAGGTTACTATGCTATCCTTCCAATTTTCTTCCTTGATTTATCTTATCAATTCCATGCTTTTTTAATCTGACAAATTTACCTTATAACAATTACCTTGTCAAGTAAGTTTGAATACACTTACAAGTATTCAATATTTACCCCTTAAGTTGACTAGACTTAACAAACAAATTTATCAAATTCAATATGCAACCTCAAGAAAATTCTTCATTAGTTGATCTAGTTCAATCAACACTAACTTAGAAAACACTTTCTTTAAACTTCCTTTGTTAACTACATGAACTAGGCTAACACTGGATATCGACTAAATTCCCTTAGGTAACTGAGTAAGCTTAGTTAAGATTTCTTTTGTGCCAACTTCTCTTTGGTGCTTGAGTGAATTTTGAAGACACTACCTTCCTACAAACTTCTTTTCCTACTCAAGTGAACTTGGCAGACACTATCTCTAAACTTGATTATCTCTAGAACTCTTGATGGAAAATAGAAACTGACATCATTGATTGAGTAAGCTTAGCATAAATTGACTAGTAATGGCTTTAAGTTTTGTGTAACATCAAGGAAAATATACAATTCAATAATTGTTTTCAACAACACTTGCATCAAATGGTTTTTAACTAATATCACGGTCTCAATTAGAAATTTGGATGAAGATCAATGACTTTGCTCTTGGTGTTTTATGAAAAACTAGCTAATGATTGGATTAAAAATTGTCCTTATATGAGTTTTGGGCTCTTTTGTAATTAAAATGTTCTAGATTTGGGCTTCACAATGACATAAGCCATTAGTATTAATAGAAAATATCTCTAGATGTAGTCCTTCTTCTTCTAAATCCTTTCTTCTTCTAAATCCTTTTTGTATTAGGAAATTAAAAAAAAAATTCTTTTATATTTCTTTATTATTAGAGTCATTTAAAACTACTTATTATTAATATAAATACAAAGTTTTTCTAGAAAAAATAAATCCATAATTAGCTCCTTTAGAAGAATTAGAATTTAGAAGAACTAGGCTTCGAATGATCAGAGGAAAAATGGAAGTCGGTTCAATTATAGATCAAAGCCAAAAAGGCTATAGTAATAGAAGGTCTTGTATTGAGTAGTACCTTTTGTAGCAACTCATGAAAGTGTACACACTCGAACAATTTGAAAGTACCAATTTTACTACTATTATGTCTAGCATAGTTTCTTCCTTCCATATTGAGATGGTGAATCTATTTTCTTAGCACTAATGCATATAATTCAACATTACTTGGATGCCCTACACAAAATAAATTAGAAGTTAAATATAGTAGTTCTATCGAGAAACAAAAAAATGAAAGAATAACTATAATCTAGATGTAGAGGATGTATAGAAAGGATATACCAAAGCGTTCTCCAAAAGTTAAGCATAAGATTCAAAGGAGTGGGCATCAAATTAATTCTAGGAGTGAGAATGTAACTCCTTTCCACAAGTGTATCTAAACATCAAATTACTCATTAGTTACATTGTTAGTTACATTTGATGTCTTCTAATGTGAAAAATAAATAACAACCTTTAATAATTTTCCTCAGCAAAGGAAGATGTTGAGTAATTGTTTTCTTAGCATGCAAAGGATGCTAAGTGATAGGTAGTAGATGTTGAGTGAACTTAGAAAAGGAAGGAGATGAGTAGCTTATCACTAAGGGCAACTCAGTAGAATATATTTCAAGTGTGCTTGACAGAAAGGGATGCCGAGTGAGCTAAGTCACCATTGTAAGGTGGAGCTCAGTAGAGGGGTTGCTGAGTAAACTTGGTCAACAAAGGATGCTGAGTGAACTCAATAGGAGTAGAAGAGAGAGCTCAATTTAGACTAAATTGAGTGAGCTATTTTACAGACTTACATCCTAGATGTTTCCACCATTAAAATGCAGAGAATCAAAGGATGAAGGTTTCAAATATGAACTTCTCAAATGCAAAATACTATGCAATGACGAATAGAAGAAGGGGACAACAAAGATGTGTATTCTTTATTTCTTTCTTTCTTTCTTTCTTTCCATTCAAATAAGATAAAACTATTAAAAAATTTGGGAACATTTGAATTCAACCAAAAAACCCCAAAATCTTCAAATTGATAAAACTTATAGCACTCATAACTACATACAATGATGCATGAAGAAATCGCTGCTTTATAAGACAAATAAAAAATGAACTTACAGAATGACAAAAGGATAAAACAAAATTGAAACTTCCTTCTATCTTCTAAACTCTAACTTGATATGTTGATCGACTTCCTTCTCTACTCTTTTCTCTACTCTACTCTCTTCAGATTTGTTCTTCAACTAATCAAATCCATCTACTGATCAAATGACTTAGAGTCATTCCATTTGTCTTCTTTCCAAAAAAAATTTCCCTCTCATTTTTAATTTGAACTCACCTACTGAGTTGAATGTTGTTAGGTGAATAGGTGGGCATTTAGTTCCAGGAGCAACTGACCTAGTGCATTAAGTTTCTAACACTTCCCCTTTATCCTAAAATAAACAATACAAGGATCATGTTTGATCCAAATCAACTACACCAAGACTCTCACTTACATACACAAAAGTTCCAATACCTAAAGGTTTAGTAAATATGTCTTCTAGCTACTACTCAGACTTGCAAAATTGCATTTTGATATCTCCATTCTCCACCAACTTTCTAATGAAGTGATATTTGGTCTATATTTTTGCTTCTCCTATGGAAGACTAGATTTTTGGACAATAAAATTGAGGAGATGTTGTTACAATAAGTTATGGTTCCATCCTCTTGCCTTTCATTCAAATTTGTCAATATCCTCAACCAAATAGCTTGACATGTTGTTACATTCACTACTATGTATTTAGCCTCTACTATAGAATTAGAAATAATAGGTTGCTTCTTGGATGCCCATAAAATTGCACTAGATCCCATATGAAATATGTATCTTGAAGTGTTCTTCCTATCACCCAAAATTCCATCCCAATCACTATCTGTGTAACCAACCAACTTGAAATCATTTTCTATAGTTTACAAGATCCCAAATCCCTTGGTACCATTCACATACCTTAGGATCCTCTTTCTAGCTTGCCAATGGGAACCCTTTAGTGTTTTCATAAATCTAGAAATCAAACTTACTCCATGCATCATGTCTAGCTAAGTTGTAGTCAAATACATTAAACTTCCAACCATACTATTGTATAGTGTTGGCTTCACACTTTTTCTACAACTTTCCTTACTCAACTTCAAGCCTATTGATGTTTGTGCTAGGGCTACTTTTTGGTTCTATAATTTTAATCTCTCAAAGATCTGCCTTGCATATTTTTCTTGAGAGATGAAGATTTCATCATGCATTTTTTTTACTTCTATGCCTAGAATGTACTTCAAGAGACCTAGGTCTATCATTTCAAATTCACTCTGCATGGCCTCCTTGAACTCACCAATTAGGAAATTATCATTTCTAGTCAAGATTAAGTCATCAACATACAAAACAAAAATCAACACCTTAGCATTTTCTTCCTTGATGTACAAAGTGGGCTCACCATCTCTTTTTCTAAAGTCATTGTTCATCAAATATGAGTCAATTTTGTTGTACCATGCCTATGGAGTTTTCTTGAGCCCATATATAGTTATCTTCAATCTAATCACTTCATGTTCTTCACTTGCAACTTCATAACTAGGTGGCTGCTCCACATAAACCTCTACTTTCAATACACCATTCAAGAAAGTGACCTTCACATCTATTTGGTATACCTTTCATTTATGTTGGGCTCCAATTGCTATGATAGAAGAAACATTTTCCATTCTTACAATTGGAGCATATGTCTCACCATAATCAATGCCATATTGTTTCTTTTACCCCTTAACTAATAAACATGCCCTATGCCTATCTATTTTTTTTCTTTAGCATTACATTTGGTTTTGCAAACCAATTTCAATTCAACTACTTGTTTCTTGGGAGGAAAACTACTTAACTCCCATGCCACATTTCTTTCAATAGCATCTATTTCCTCATCCATCACATTACACCATTTTTCTTCATTCATGGCTTACTAAAAAAAAATGGATCACTGTGAGAATGGAATGCAAAATTTATACTCTCATCATAATATTCCTCATACATTTCATGTTGGTATACCTCCCTTAGAATTTTAGTCTTTCTTGGCAATAGGGAGGTGAGAGTGTGATCTCAATACTTAGTATTCCTACTACTATTGGTTTGAATACTAGCTCAAGGTCATCTTGATGTGCTTGGAGCTTTTGCTCAACATGCTAAGGGCTTGTCGTCTTTTTTCCTTTGTCTATAATCTATATTTTCTACTCCATTTTCTTGCTGATCACCAATGTTATCTTCTTCCTCTTCAATAATAGGCACTTTACTTGAAGTGTGTGAAGATTCATTTTCCAAGAAATCCCATGACTTATTTTCAAGAAAATCCACAACTCTTGAAATGATGATCTTCTTGTCAATTGGTTCATATATCCTAGATAAACTTTTGATTCTGAGTTGTACCCTATGAAGATGCACTTCACAACTTTGTCATCTAGATTTCTCCTTTTCTCCTTAAGCACATGTGCATATGCTACACATTCAAACACTCTCAAGTGTTCAACTGTCCATCTGTTCCTTAACCAATTATCAAGAGGAATCTTGTCACAAACTGACTTTGTAGGATGCTTGTTAATTAGATACACTAATTTTTCTATAGCTTCCCCTCAATATTCAATAGGGAGTCTCGTTTATTTCACTAGGATTCTTTCCATTTTAACAATGGTCCTATTTTTTCTCTTAGCCACTCCATTTTGCTGTGGAGCATAACTAGCTGTAAGTTCTTTCCTTATGCTATTCTTCCTGCAAAAATTTACAGACACATTGGAGGTATACTCCCCACATCTATTTGATCTAAGGATATTTACATAGTGTTATAGTCCCAGCATTGTATCTTGCCCTCACAAACCCATAGAAGAATATGTTGAAAGAGTCAAGGAGGAAAGATGCAAAGGCATTAAATATGATTGAGGCCATAGTGATAGAGATAGTTTCTCCTGAGATTGCAGCAATAAATTATGCAAAGGAAGCATGGGATATCCTTAAGATGAAATTCAACTAGACTAATAAGGTTAGAGTAGTGAAGCTACAAATGATCAAAAGAGAAATGAGAAATGAGGAATGCATATATCTTCCTTTTTTTTTGGCCTATGTTTATTGTTATTCCTGCTAAATCTTTGTTGAAACTACCAGAGGAGTATCCATTAGTAGGATCTGATATCTCGAATGTTTTTTTTCCCCAACAAATAATAAAGAGAATTTTAATCCATTTTCTATCAATAATAATGTAGAGGGTATGAGTATTGGATTCTCTCAAAAGAAAAACAAGGTACCAAGGAAGGAGAGCAAGGCCAAGGAAGGATGATAATTTCGAGGAAGATGATAGACTAGAAAATTCATCAAGAAAGAGAGGGAGATCCCGAGGATCTCCTAACATCCCTAAGGAGTGTAAAAATCAAAGAACACAATTACCTAGTTGATTTAAATGATTTAAATCCTTAGAAAAATCAATTACGAACAACAATTCATTATGGAAAGTTAGATAGCATCTTGCAAAGTAAGGGAGTTAGAAACCCCAAATAAAATATGTTACTAAAATATTCTTGAGGTTAAAAGAGGCATTGACATACTAATGTTGCAAAAATTAAAATCAAGTGGATTTGAATTGGATACTGCACTTAAGTGCATTTGGAGAGATGCAAAACCTTTTCCCACTACACACCCAAAGGAAAAGGGAGCAGCTTCTATTTTAGTCAGTCCTAATAGGAAAATATATATTTTAGAATGGAAAAAACCTCTCCTTATAAGTGGATAGTCCACATAAATACTCAAAATAATGACAAAGAGTTTGGGATATGTAATTTATATGCACCAAATAATTATAAGGAGAGAATTTACCTATTAGATTGGTTAAGTGACCTTCCCAATATTCCATGGATAACAGGAGGAGACTTCAATATGACCTAACAATTTCTTGTGATAAATTGGGTCTGAGAAGTCCAAATGGAAGGCTAATGAAGATTTTTACTGGAACAAAATAACCAATAAACTAAGTCTAATTTTGAGGCCTCACCCTGACCCATCATAGCATAGTGATACATTACTATTGTTTTGATACTCACAACTTGAGATGTCGAGACATTATCTGATGCTTTGAACATATTATATTATTTCATGTTGTGTGATGTTACTTTCAGATATTTGATGTTCATCATTTAATGTTTTATGTATATGTATGTTGATGAATTAAGTAAAATGTAGGATTAACACTTTGATTTAAGATATTTGAATGGTTAAGAATTGAATAGGATGAGAGGAACCCTGATTGTTTTATAGATATATGTTTTAATTTATGAGTTTCTTGATACATATATACAAATGTGCATGTGATTTTATGGGACTACTGATGTGTGAAATGAGTGTGCAAGATATTTTAGCTGAGAAACCTGACGGAGGAATATAACTTATCCCTATGTGCTAATTGTGGAAACCTTGTTGTTTTTTATTAAATTAATTGTGAGATGTATGTATGTATCTTTCTATGATCAGTAAATGTTAATGTTCTTAACTGTGTTCTTATAGTGTCACTTCAAACTTGTGAAATTGTTTATGCTCTTCAGCGTGCTAGTTAGAGTTAGTTGTTTAACCTTTGGGCGTAGGTCAGATTTAGTTAGTGCATTTTTGCTAATTTGTTTCTTAATTGATTTTAGTTACCCCTAATCTGGATTAGTGCTTAAATTGCATTTTTAGAGTTTTTAGATGGTCCTAATTAATTCCTAGCTTTTATTGGTTCCAAATCTTTTCCTAAGGTTTTAAAAACATGAGATATTTATACCCAAGGGGTATGGGTATGGGTTGGGGGTATTTTCCAACCCCTAAGCCCCTTTTATGGACTTTTTAGGTCACTCAAAAAGTCTATTTTTGCCTTTGTGCGAAAATTGCAAGTGGTTACCATGAGTTGCATCGCCTTAAATCCACTTAGTGGTTAACCTTAGTATGGGTTGAGTTAGAAACTTATAGAGTTGTAGGTGGGTGGGGGAAGTTATTTCCATTTTTGGTGATTGAGTTTGAGACTTATTTAGAGGCCCTTCTTGGAGTAGTTTTGGTTGTTACCCAATCTCTACTTTTAGAGAGGAGCCTTGGAAGATTGAAGGAAGGAAGGGAAAAACTCTACTCAAATTGTTCATTTTCCATTACCCCTTTGTGAAGGTAGGAGTTCTTCATCTCCCTTGTTCATATTTTCATGCTTGCTCCATGCTTATGCTACTTTGTTCTTGTTTGGATGCTTGTATGTATGTTGGGTATGTTGGGAAGGATTGCAACTATGTTCTTGAATGCTTTTCTTTCATGTTTATGTTTAAATTTTGAAGTTTCCTTGTATGGGTGTTTTGGTATTACTCACCCTTGGATAGGGTAGAAGTGACCAATTTTGGGAAAGGTCTTTTTAGTTGGACTCCAACAAGTGTAGAGTGTCTTCTCAGGATGAGAAGAGGGAGAGAGGGTAGGGTGTTATGGGCCCTTACTTATCAGCACAAACTTCGTATGAATTTGGCATGTTAAAATGGAAGAATGGAAGTTTTTTGTTTATAGCCCCAATTGGGCATCTATTTTGGTGTTGTGTCTGACTTCTCCTGTTGGAAGAATCCACCTTTCCCTAGTTTTGATTCATTGTGAATCCTATTGTGAAAACCTAGTATGATTATGCATGTTTGATTTTGTCTCTAGGTCATGCTTGTTGACACCTGATCAGATTCTATTCTCTTCATAGTTCTTAGAAATGTGTTGTAGAAATTGATATGGAACCCTTGATGAGGGTCATGAAGGAAATTCAATTAAATTGATGTAATTTTGGGATTGGAATCCTATGTAATTTGTATTTCAAAACCTTTTTGTAATGGAAATGATGCCAAGTTTTCTTCCTAGTTCTTTCCTGGCTAAGCCTTTGAATCGGGTTTGCCAATAAAATGGTCATTGAGTAATATTGCTTATCATGAGATTTAATCGTAATTTTCAGTTATATGGATGCACATCAAAAATAGGATGGGAAATGATGTTGGTTTAATTAAGAAAAATTTTCAAGTTTCCTTATATGTTAAAAATGAAAATTATGTTATGAATGAAGGTTCAGATTTGGGATTATTGTAAAACACAAAAAAATCAAACTTGCAAGTCCTATTAGATTTACTTCAAAGAAAAAAAACATAATACCCCTTTGTCAAAAAAAAATATAGTGTCTTGAAAATGTATACTTAGCAAAATTATGACTTCAAAAAAAAAATTGTTGCCCAAAGAGCAAAAAGCCCTCTCGATTTTGTATGGGCTTAGGATATAAATGTCACCTTGCAAACAGAGAATATTCTCTTCAAAATCCTCTTTTAAATCATTTGTATAATCTTGAAAATTAAAATTAAAATAATAATGTAATAGAAAAATGTGTAGAACATAATTTAAAATTTATATCCTATCCTATTCAAAAAAAATCCAACAACTAAACTTTACATTAACTTATTTTCCTTTCCCTATGCGCAGACAAGTTGGACTTTAGATTTCATTAATTTTTTATTAGACATAAGGGGGGGGCGTGGGGTCTTAGTATAAGATTTATTTTTTACATGGGCTATTAACCCCTATGTTACCCCCATGTGCAATTACTTCAGCAAGCATTCTTGGGATCACGTGCCCCAAGCTAACATGTTCTTTTGTGGTTCAATAAAATTCAAGGGGAGTTGGGTTGTGCAGGTTTGTTTTAAAAGTAAACATTAAACTTTTGTTTTTCCCTTTCTGGGCACAGCTCTTCTATAGGCTTGGAAAATCATTTTTTAAAAATCAATGTAATGATGATGGGGTAACATCTCCCCATCCCCATCTTCTTTTTTTGGCACGCTCATCTCATTCATTGATGGAAGGGCTTAAAAAAATTGTTATGTTTTTAAAAGAAAACTTGCTTGTCTCCTTGGGCGCCAACTTGGCTCTCCCCATGACAAGAAAGGTTTGGGGGGCACAAGTTTGACGCAGGGTCAGCTTGGTGAGATAGCGTGCAAGGAACTTTATGGGGGTTGGGTGAGTGGAGTGTAGGGTAGAGTGTGGGTGGTGAGGAGTGGTTAGTAAGTAGGTTAGTCCTAGGTTAGTGTTAGGATATTTTAGGTTTAGTTTATGTTAGTAATATGTTATGTTAGTTGGTGTTAAATTTAATTAATTTTTAAAGTTGTGTTAGTTTAGGATAAGATTAGTATCTATAAAAGTCAAGTTTTATTTAAAAGTTAGTCACTTTATTTTTGTATGTAGTTAGATCAAATTTAAATTTAGTTAATAGGTATTAGATTTAGTTAGTTTAGTTTTAAATGAATTTAGTTGCTTTATTAATTTAGAAAGTTCTAATTTAATAATTAGTTAAATTTAGTTAATGATATTAGTTAGTAAGTAGTTTATTTAAGTTATTTTAGATATATATATTTTTAGTTAGTTGTTTTTCTTAATGCGACTTTTCAAAAATTGGTTCGATTGTCAATTGATATTTGTCTAAGAGATTTATATTTTATCTTGATTAGATATTTTAGTTAATTTTAAAACCAAACTCATTTAAATTGTTATTTAAATAATTTTAATATATTGTTGTGAAGTTAATGTAATAACGTAACATATGCCGATATCATCTAATAACAAAAGCATCAAAATCTTAACGATGTATTCCTCACAAGTTTATAAACTTAAGATGAATGTAGAGAACCTTTTCTTTAACTGTGATCACAACCTTATCGTACTTAGAGCACTTTAATTATTAATTATAATTTAAATTTAAAAAAAAAAAAATTGTGTGTTTTTGCCTTTGTAGTTTGGGCATGACATTTTGGTATCAGAGCCTAGTTTTAGCACTAGGAACCTTAAACCATTGTGCTTCCTAACTTAACTCAAACATTTAATTGTGTAGATGCTTCCTGTTACTCAAAGAAACCAGCGAGGTAGAGGTTGTAGGGCTAGGGGTGGTAGAGTGGGATAGAAGGATGGACCACCTCCACCACCACCACCACCACCTCCACCTCCACCACCACCAAACCTGAACCAGGACATTATAGATGCACTTTAGACTTTGATCGGTGTAGTCCAACATAGAGTTGTACCTGTAGTTCAGCCAGGTGAGCAGATTCCAGTAGTGGAAGTAGAGGGACCTGGAGGAGGTGGACTCAGAGTTAGAGAGAGGACTAGGAGTCCCCCACTAAGACAGATAGAGAAATAGGGTGAGCACGAGGAAGAGTCAATACACCAGAGAGGACCCCCACTTGATAGACCTCCTAGACATATAGGAGATGATATTAAGGAATTGATTCGACTCAGGCCACCATTCTTTATCAGTTCCACTGAGGGAACAGTAGCAGAGGCATGGTTACAGAGCCTACAACACTTCTTTGGGTTATGTCCTTATGGGAGTAATCTAAAGGCATGCCTAGCAGTTCATCAATTGAGAGGGGATGCCTCCGATTGGTGGCATTAGGAGGAGACCATAGGAGGAGTGAGGATGGATACCCTCACATGGGAGTCTTTCCTAGAAAGATTCTGAGAGAGGTACTTGTTAGAGCATTTTAGACAAAAGCAAATAGAGGAGTTTCATTCTCTTTATCAAAGAGGTCTTTTAGTGGCTCAGTACGAGAGCAAGTTTCTCGAGCTCCTTCCTTATGTTGAATACATGAAGGACGAGAAACTACGGGTGCATCGCTTTATCATGGGTCTAAATTTCTCACTTCAGGGACTAGTTCAGATGGCCTTCCCTATCGCCTTTAGAAAGGTAGTGGAGATAACACTAGTTTCTGAGGATACTCGAGGTAGGTAGGAGACACGAGATCGATCTCAGAACTGAAACTCTTCCCAGTAGAAACCCCCTTGGAAAGTGAATCAAAACTATATAGCAGGGTCCTCTAAGGGCCAATAGTCTTAGCAGTAGAAACCATAGTAGCAGTAGCAGCAAAAAACTTCTCAGTGTTATCAGGGCTCCAAGCCCAAGAAATGGCAGTCATAGGGTCCCAAGTAGGATCAGAAAGTACAAGCCCCACAATCACAGTCAGTGAAGACTCAGTAGTCTTCTAGGGGTGGATACAATGGATCTAGCAAGTCAGGAGGCCCACAATAGTTTGGATCATAGGGTGCACGATCTTATACCCGAGGACCATGCTACACTTGTGGTGGCATGGGTCATATAGCTAGGGAGTGTTCATAGGGACAGGCATCTGGTGGTCAGTGAGGGGCTTTTTTAAAGCCGAAAGTTGGTGACATGGGTAGATCCCATAGAGTTTTTGCAGTGGTTGACAACTGTCAGGCTGAGCATCAGGCCATAGTTATCGAGGCTATAGATATTATTTAGGACTGTATGGTTGCAATTTTATTTGATTCTAGAGCTAGTAACTCCTTTATATCTCCATTTGTGGTGGAGCATTGTTGGCTAGTTGCAGTTAGATAGGATGTTAGTTGGAAGTAGAGTTAGCCTCA
Organism: Cupressus sempervirens; assembly: GCA_028749045.1. Classification (NCBI taxonomy): domain Eukaryota; kingdom Viridiplantae; phylum Streptophyta; class Pinopsida; order Cupressales; family Cupressaceae; genus Cupressus; species Cupressus sempervirens. The sequence continues at coordinate 61,821,969 of CM053793.1, forward strand.
GGAGCCAGAGTGTCAGTTAGTTCCATGGTGCAGAATTGTCAGATGTAGATTGGAGACATGTCCACTAGGTCTGATCTACGCATTACCCCCTTAGGTTCTTATGATGTTGTTCTTGGCATGGATTGGCTTTATGCCCACAGCGCCAAGATGGATTGTCAACAGAAGAGGGTGGAATGTGTGGATGATGATGGTATCTCTAGGGAGATCTTTAGAGTGAAGAGAGTTGTATCCCTTTGTATGATTTCTACTATGCAGCTTAGATGGTGCATGTGTAAGGGTTGTCATTTGTTTGCTATCACCATTAGTGATAGAGAGGAAGATTTAGAGGGGGAGCCATCCCTTGATGATTTTCCAATCCTGCAAGAGTTTGTCGATGTGTTTCCTTCAGAGCTTCCTAGTATGCCTCCACATAGAGCAATGGATTTTCACATAGACCTTGTGCTAGGAGCCGAGCCAGTTTCGAGAGCACCATACATGATGACTACTCATGAGCTTAGTGAACTAAAGGATTAGTTGGAGGAACTCTTAGAGAAGGGGCATATTCGACCTAGTGTGTCACCTTGGAGTGCACCAGTGATCTTCATCAAGAAGAAGGACAGATCACTTAGGTTTTGTATTGATTATTGGCAATTGAACAAAGTGACCATCAAGAACCGATATCCTCTTCCTAGAATCAATGATCTCTTTGATCAGTTTCAGGGTGCTCGAGTATTTTCAAAGATTGATTTGAAGTAAGGTTATCATCAGTTGAGGATTGTTGATAGTGATATCCCTAAGACTGCTTTTTGTACTAGGTATGGTCACTACAAGTTCACTGTGGTACCATTTGGTCTCACGAATGCTCCAACTATATTCATGAGCCTCATGAATGGAGTATTCCATACCTTTTTGGATAAGTTTGTGGTTATTTTTCTTGATGAAATTTTGATTTATTCTCATGACAAGAAAGATCATGAAGAGAACTTGAGGCAGGTGTTGCAGAAGCTGAGAGAGAATCAATTGTTTGGTAGCTTGTCGAAGTGTGCATTCTTCAGATCTGAGATACATTATTTGGGGCATGTCATATCAGGTGATGGAGTCTTAGTAGACCCATCAAATATTAGGGCCATCATGGATTGGCCAACACCCACCAGTGTTACTGAAGTGAGGAGCTTTATGGGGCTAGCAAGATATTACCGACACTTCATTTTAGGATTCTCTAGATTGGCACACCCCATCACATCTCTTCAAAAAAAGGGGAAGAAGTACGAGTGGATAGAGAAGTGTGATAGAGCTTTTCAAGAGCTCAAGAGAGCCCTCACAAGTGCACCAATTCTTGTAGTACTAGATCCTTCTGCAAATTTTGTGGTGTGCACCGATTCATCTTTAGATAGTTTAGGGGTAGTCCTTATGCAAGAAGGATGACCTATTTCCTTTGAGTCTAGGAAGTTGAAGACTCATGAACTCAATTATCCTACTCACAACCTAGAACTTGCAGCAGTGGTTCATGCCTTGGTGAGATGGCAACACTTCCTTCTGGGTCATAGATTTGAGCTTTATTTCGATCACTAGAGCTTGCAATACATATTTTCTCAGTCGAATCTTAATGCTAGGTAAAGAAAGTGGATGGATTTTCTATGTGAGTAAAATTTTTATGTTCATTACATCAAGGGAAAGGAGAATGTGGTTGTAGATGCCTTAAGTAGAAGGTGCCATGAGCTTTCATCTGTGACTACTTGCACTGACTTGAGAGAGCGGATCTTATAGCACTTACCAGCCGATGAGCTTTATGTAGAAGTGAGTTAGATAGTGCATTCTCAGAGACCCTTGAAAGGGAAGTATTTAGAGTATTCCTTGGAGTTTGATAGAATTTTACATCATAGAGGATGTATGTATGTACCTTCCATTGGGGGTTTGCACGAGCTCATTGTACTTGAGGCTCATAGAGCACCTTATGAAGTGCACCCCGATGTTAAGAAGTTGCATGTAGATTTGAGGCAGTTGTATCATTGGCCAGGCATGAGAGTACAAATTGTTAGCATAGTGGCAAGATGCCTTGAGTGCCATAGGGTGAAAGTAGAGCACCATCATCTTGGTGGGCTTCTTCAGCTACATGAAGTTGCAGAGTGGAAATGGGATACTATATCTATGGATAGGTTGTTTCTATCATTAGTTTTTTGAAAATGAATCTTTATGAAATAGTTGTACAATCTCTCATACCAGGCTCTAGAGGCTTGTCTGAGACCATAGAAATCTTTGTGTAATCTAAAAGCCATGTCCATTTTCCTAGGATTAATGAAACCTTCTAGTTATTCAATGTAAACTTCCTCTTCTAAGATTCCATTCAAAAATGTTGATTAAGCATCCATCAGATATATTTTTAATCAATAATGAGCTTCATATGTTTTAACACCTTCTAGTCTAGCAAAAAGAGAAAACGTTTCTCCATAGTCAATACCTTCTTCTTGAGCATAACCCTTGCAAACTAGCTTTTTCTTTTTTATTCAAACTTCTCCTTTCTCATTCAACTTATTTATGAATACCCATTTTGTGCCAATCACATTCTTATCCTTGGGTCTATGAATAGGAGTCCAAGTCTTATTCCTTTCTATCTGATCAATTCCTTCATTCATTGCATCAAGCCAACTTTTATTCTCTAATGCATCTTTTATAGATCTAGGTTCAAATTTAGTAAGAAAAATGTTCCTTTTAAAACTTGTTCCTTGTCATTATACCAACTCATTGATCTTCAATGATTTTCTTGGGTACACAATGCCTTTTTTCATATTCAACAAGTCTAGGCTCCTTCTTGATAAAATCACAAGATTCAACATGATATTCTAAATCATACTTAGATCCCACTATCTATGACTCAAGTCCATGAAACTGTGACTTAGTTTCCACTAGCTAAAACTTGGGTACTTCTAATGACTTAGGTTGTACTAGCTACAATTTTGGGTTGAACTAAAGATTTTGGGGACTCAATTGGTGAATATTGTTGACTCACAATTGCATTAGATAAAGTTCAAAGCTCATAGTAAACAAACTTTATGTAGGTTTTAGGTTCCTTAATGCTTTGTTCTTCACTCTTTTCTACAAATTCATCAATCTTCACATGTGCACTTTCTATAACTTTATGAGTAGATAGATTAAGACATTTATATGCTTTGCTCTTACTTGAATATCCCAAAAATATGCCTTCATCACTTTTCACATAAAATTTTCCTTTTATTAACATAGATTCAGTTTATAGCCATACCATAACTCATAAGGTGATTTCTCCAAAATTTTCTTCATCTAAACTTGGTTCAAGGTATGAACTCCAGTGCTGAATGCTTCCTTCCAATATTTGATAGCAACATGTTATTCTATCATAAAGGTCCTTGCATAATCCTTTATTGATCTATTCCTTAAGAAATGACATTTCGCTAAGGTGTTCTAGGTTTAGACACTTATCTTTTGATTCCTCTTTCATTTTAGAATTCATTAGAAATAAATTATCCTCCTCTACCCAATCTTAAACATTTAAGTTTCCTTCCTATTTCCTTCCCCAGCCTAGCCAAATACTATTTGAACTTTTGAATATCTCAAATAAATTATTGTCATCATTCTAGAATAATTATCATTAAATAAAATAAAGTACTTATCTCTATAGTTGCATTACATGCCAATATATCCACAAAGGTTTGTTTTAACCAACTCCAACACTTTAGAATTATAGATTTTTCTTTTAAAGCATGTCTTTCTCATCTTACCAATTTGATAATTCTTGTACATGCCCATATCAGGTTTCTTGAGGATTGGAATACCTCTCATTCTTATGTTGACCAAATTATCAAAGTTCACATGACACAACCTCTTATGCCATAACTTGATTTCTTCTACTTGAGCTAGGAAACATGAGCTTTCATTTAGATCTAGGTAGAATAGGTTACCTTTTGTTTGCTTACCAATCCCAAATAGATTTCCTTTCCTATCTAGAAAATTGGCCTTTCCATTCATGAATTCTACATTGAATCCAATTTCATTCAATTGAGCCACAATAAGTAGATTATTCTTTAGCCCTTCAACCCAATAAGAATTATCACATTGGAGATCATTAGTTAGTGCAATACAACCTTTAACTTTCAAATAACATGGCTCACCATCGCCAAATCTTAGAACACTTCCACCATCATAGTGTAACGAGTTCTCAAATTTAGATTTTTTACCAATCATATGGTTAGAACAACCACTACCAATAATCCATTTATCATTCTTACTAATATGCAAGATAAGGGGTATCTTATCATTCTCATCATCTAGTTCCTCCTTAACAACAATGTAGATCATTTCATTTTCTTCACTGCTATCAAAATATTTAGCAATGTAACAAGATCTATTAGCTTTGTCCTTCTAGTCCTTGTAGCCTTTGAAATCCTTCTTGCCTTTGTATTTTTACGTTTCTTTTTTTCTTTTCCTTCTCTGTTGGACACCTTACAACAATGTGACCAACTTCTTCAAAAGAAAAGGAGATCAAAGGAATTTTTTTCTTTGTACTTTCCTTTGCCCTTGGGAAATCTTCTTACAAGTAATGCTTCAATGACTTCAAGATCATCATTAGAACCATCTTCTTCTTCACTATTAGATTTCCTTTTAGATTTTGTAGCTTTCTTGTTGAGTGATAGCTTGGCTTGAAATGCAAACTCAAGTTTTCTAGAATTAGGAACATAGTTATCATAGTTATTGAACTCAAATGTAGTCAACCTTCCCATTAGTGCATCAAATGATATATAATTCTTAGGATCACATCTCATTTCTTGAGTTGTCAAAACTATAATTTCATACATAGGAGGAAGTGTTCTGAGAACCTTACTTACCAGTATCTCATCTTCTATCTTTCCTCTTGAGACTCTAATTGCACACACTAATTTTGATTCTATCACTTTATTTTTCAATGTTCTCATCCTCTCTCATTGTTATTTGATCAAATTGACCATTGAGACTTTCTATCTTAGATCTCCTTACATTTTAATCACCTCCATAGATATATTTTAGCTTGATCTACATCTCATAAACAAGTAAAAGTACAAACTTGTGTCACCCTTTTGTAAAGGAAAAGGCTAACAAAAGTATAACTATTCACCTTCAAGCACATAAAATTGGTATTATTATTTTTTATTTGGAAATAAAGAAAACTAAAAAAATGTGTACAAATGGATGAATTTTAGGATTTCAATTTTTAATAATTATTTGGAATAAGAATTGATATATTTTCCTAATTTTTATAGATAATTTTTTAGGTGCTGAAAAACATTGAAAATTATGGGTCTATTTTCCACCACGAAACTATATGCAAATAAACATATTTCTCTTTGATCTCAGACTATGTTATGGATAATATATATCTAGAACAATCAAAAATAAAAATTGGCTTTAGAACTATATTTTCTCTTGTATAAGGATTGAAATTTCAACTCACCTAAAATCAATAATTTTCATCTCCCACCACATTTTTCAAAACAAATATATTATATCCAAGAGAAAAATTATACATTCTAGAAGAGGACTCTCTCCTCAAGAGTATCATATAATTTTAAGGTTTTTTTAATATGATTTAATATTTTTCTTTGTCAAAACCAACATCTTTTCAAGCATTAAAATATGTGGTTGTGGAATCTTTTAATTTCAATATACTATATCTAATTAAAACACTATAAACTCTACATGAGAATATTCTTGACTCTGAGCTCTATAAAATGATGTTTATATGTTATTAAAAAAATAGCATAAAAATAGTAAGAGTTATTGAAATACCACTTTTCTGAAATAATTTTATTTCTTTAGTAATTGGCTATAAACTAGTATATTATATGCATTTAATAGACATTTCTAATTGGAAAAGTGTGAGACCATATATAGCTTAGCAAGATTGAATTTATCTAGATCATATATTTAAAAAAAATTGAATTTTAGATAGAAATACTCAAATTATTTCATTTGGTAAGTCATTCTGAAAAGTGACACAGTTCTGTATTTTTACCCAAGTAGTACCACAATCTTCAACTTCATCAAATTCAACATAGTTGAGAGTTGAAGCAATATCAATCATTATAATGTCATGATTTTTCTTTTCTATAATTTCTTCAATAGTCATATTTCTAGTAGGTGCCAGATACTTGTTGTCTAGGTGATGGAATATTCAAATGGGAAGAGTACTTCTAAGTGGGGTGGGGGGGGGTTGAATCAAAAGTATCACACTTTTAACCTTTTCTAATCCTTTAAAACAAAACAAATAACTAAAAATAAAATGAATGCATGTAAACATATTAAGTAAATATAAAGTAAACAAATGCATCAATACACATAACACTAGACTTGGTAACCCAGAAGCCCTCTACGAATAAGAAGATAAAACTAGGGTGGGGATGATACCCACAAAAACCACTGCAACAATAATTTTTTGACCACTTCTGATGGTCTGCCTTGTGAAAAACCTACCCTATTAAAGGTATTACACTATGTCAATGGTGACCTAGTTAAAGTATTTACCAACACTTTACATGAAGTGTCACCTTGTTAGAGTATTTAGTCACCTCTTCAAAGGATCTACAAAATAGTTGTTAAGCTAATCTATCAACATAGGGTTTTCACTATCTAATACAATTGCTAGAGAGTATTAGAAACCTTTGAAATATTTGCTTACAACCTTCAATTGCTGATTTCAAGAACTTGATATGCTAAATCTAATGTGGTCCTTGATTGATCTGTATCTGTTCATATCCCTTGTACTGTTCTGATTAGCTGGATGTGTAATTGCTACTCAATTCACTAAGTCTATGATGCGCCGATTATTTTCCCTATTTTGCAACTTTGTTATCTACTTAGAAACTTCCTTAACTTCTATTTAGCAACATAGAATTATGGGGTCTAAGCCTTCTTATAAAAACTTTGTAGACTTAGAGTTAGGTATGGATCTATGATCCATATTAAATCTTAAATTCCTACTCATTCTTTTAATTTTTCTCATTGGTTGCATGCCTTCTCCATTTTTTTGGTTGGTTGCATGTTGATTGTATAGGAAATATAAAAGATTCATTATAATCCTTACTATCCTTCAAAATCTTTCTATGTCAACTCAAAATATGGTTTACATCTAAGTTTGTGAGGGCACAAACTCATATGTTGATTTTTTGTTAGTTAGAACATAGTGGACTATTAGTGCTCAGCACATATACTATCCTACTTTGTTCAACACCTATTGCATTTTGTCTTTCTTGGCATCATCTATGACTCAGAACCTATATATCACTCAGCATATGTATGATGCTTGACACCTAATGTCACTTCACACCTATTGGAATTCTAACTCGACACATATTGTGGCTCGGTATACATAGTGTATTCGGCTTCAATGTAGAAAGTCGTTAAGTGTCTTGACACTCAAATGTCAAAACCATTCTAAGACCAACAATCTCCCCCTTTGACATGAGTGTCAAAAAAACTTAACTAAACACTTCTAGTCTAATCTTATGAGTACCCTATCCAATCTATTTTGCATATGTACAAAATTTCAAAATTTGTTCAAAAATAACTTATAACTCCCTTGAGCTGATTGTACCATTTCATTCTTGTAACCCAAAATTCTATGCTAGATGTGCCTGATACTCTTTGTCTTTACCCTATACCTATGTGCTAAGTTATTTTGTCTATTCTATCTATACTTGTTGGTTTTATTCATATCTCCCTCAAAACATTATTTCTCCCCCATACTATTTACACATTATGAAAGAATGTAAATGTAATCAAAACTTAGTATTCTCCCCCTTTGTCATATCTTCCTTATTGCTATTTCTCCCCCTATCTCCTTTATTATTTCTCCCCCTTTTTGACACTTATGTCAAAGGGTTCTAAGAAGTAATACCATATTTTTCCAAAAATGTGTTGTTTACCTCCATTATTATTTTTAGAGCTACATCCCAATTCTTTAAAGTAATGTCTAGTGACTTGTGCTAGATGGTAGTCTCTGCAGTAAGATGTATAAGTCCATCTAATGTAGAAAGATTAGGATCTTTCTTTAAGATAGTTTTAGCATAGACTTGCTCTTCATAGAGGACATGCAAATGTGGGGTTATGGAGGACTGAATCTACATTAATTTGGCCTTTATATTGGCCTCTTCACTTGCCAATGTAGCTAACTCTCTTTGAGTGTGAAGTGATTGGGAAAAATGCTTCTCACTTTCAGCTAGATCCCTTGGAAATTGCATGCTAGAAATCTTCAAATTTCTCTCCAAGCTCAATATCCTTTGATTTGTCTCCTGTGTGAAGTTGGAGAAATCAAACAACTTTTTTTACAATGAGAAAATTTTCTCAAATATAGCTTTGACCTTGTCAATTTTCTTGGCCAATTCTACCTATTCAAGTGCTATACCACTTGATATCTTCTCATTTGCCTTCCCCCAAAATTTCCTCTTAGACCATTCCATAAGTTTAACATTGGTATCCCAATCTTCACTAGTCACTTGGTCAACTATATCAGATAGTTGTTCTATTATGGGCTTTGCTTCATCTGGTGACTACAAGCTGAAGACATCCATGAAGATGTCCTTAATCTCATGTAGTGCTTGATTATGTTTATACTCTTTTCTGAGTATTTCCCGCCTCTTTCTTCTATTTAATGCATCTTGCATTCTTGTGATCTGATCCATTGTGATGGTCTTTGAGTCATAGACAATATGACTATGTCTTCATCTAGCTTAGGGTCTCCATAGTGAAGTACCCTAGCCACTCTAGTTGAGCTCAAGCTTGGTGTTGAGATTTGCAAAGGTATGGCTTTAGTGCTCACCTTCTAAAGGGTTTTTGTAGGAGTGCTTGTCTTTGGTAGTTCTACCAATGTTTGAATTGTAGCTTGCTCCATTTCCTTTGATGTATCCTCCTTCTCATTAGACTTACCTTCTTTTGTGCTTGGCTTCTGTGAAGTATCACCTATTGTTGTAGGTGGTGGAAGCATCAAAATTTTAGTGCTAGTAGCTATATAGGTGAAAGGTGGTTCTTGTGGTTTTACCTTGTCTTGTTTGTGTTCTGCTACTACCTTTTGTAGTTCATCTACACTCATAATATAGGGTTTGTGCATAATTGTGCCTATAGAGTGGATTGGTGAAGGATCTTGGAGAGATCCTCTATAGTTAGGGGATTGATGTTTTGAGTTGAATTGTTAGGAACATTCTTAATAGTTATTATATTTGCAGGTGTGACAGTTACATGAGGAAGGCTAGGAGGTGGCATTTATGTGTCTTGTACACTATGTTCCTCTTCTTGATGCTATTCAGTTATTGCCATATCTTCTCCCTTTTTTGTTTCTTCCTCCTCACCTTTTTCTTTGTCCTCCTTATCTTTATTATCTTCATCTTTCTTCTTGTCTTCATCTACTTTTGTTGTTGCTTCCTTCTCCTTCTCTTCCTCTTGCTTCTCTTCCTCTCCTTTCTTCTCTTCAATTTTCTTTTCCTTGGTACCGGGCTCTACCTTGTTTGTTTCCTCATCCTTGTCATCAATTACCTTGTAAATTGTTTCCACAATTGTGTGGATTTATTCACTACATTCTCAATGTTGTTTTGTATGATGATGAAGGCTCTATGTTTAGGTGCAAATTTTCCACCATGTTTCTTATTAGCATTTTCTATTTGACCTCTTGTTAGGTTACGCATCACTTGTGCTAAGGTAAATTCTCTGATCTCCTTTTTCCATTTTAAAACAATAATGTCATTTGTTTTCAATTATCTCATATAGCTCTCTAGGCATAGTATTGTCTAGCTCTAGAGGTGTATTTCTAAATTTAGCCATCATGGCATATACTAATTCCTCTATTTTATTTTGTTCTTCTCTAGTTAGCTTATTAAAATCAATGTTTTTCAAATCATTCAAATCTAGATTCCTAAAATCTTCACAAATTTTGTCTATGGAAAATTTGGGAGGATGGCTTACCACTCTGAATTGGCTAATATCCTCTGACTCTAATTTTTCCTCATCATCTATGTTTGGTTGTGCCACATATTTTCTTCTCTTCTTTAGCATTTCATTAGGTTGTTCAGTAGCCTTTTTCTTCTCTTTTTTTGCCTCTTTGTTCTTTTGTGTGGATTCCCTTATGGTAGCTCTAGTTGTTGGTGCTGGTGTGGCTTGAGTAGGCTTAGTGACCCTTTTGGGTTTGGGTTGAGCTGGAGGCTAAGTTTTAGCCTTTCTTTTCTTTTTCTTGGCTAGTGTAGGTGCTTTTTTGGCTTCTTCTTCATCAACACCTTCCTCCTTGTCTTCTCCTAAGCCTTGTGTCAACTCTATTGGGCCTTGCCCTTGCTCTTCTTCTTCTTCACTTTCTCCTTCTTCTTTTTCTTCTTCTTCACCACCTATTTCTCCTTCAATATTTGCTCCAAATTTCTTCTTTATCTTCTTTACTAATTTATCTTTCCTCTTAATAATAGAGGTTGTCTTCAATTTAGTTTCAACTTTGGATTTGACAACATCATATGTGCCAAAGTGAGGAGCCTCCTTATCTATCTCTTCTACAAGAAATTTTGTGATTGTTCTTGAGGCTTCATCTATATCAAGTTCATATCTCAATGGCCGTTTCCATCTTATTCTTTGTATTTCTGCCTAGGTGTAGGTATAATCAATTTCAACCAAAAAGCATATGTCATTGATGTGTTTTTCCACTAGAGAGATTGGTATTCTCACCCTTTTCTTCATGGATTTCTTAAAATCCTCAAAATAGCTTGTCATTTGGGCCTCAAAATTATCACCCATCTGATCAATGAAATCATTGATTTGTGTAATTGTAATTTTGTTAGGGTTCCAATTCACCTTTCCAATAGAAGGAAACTTTTCCATAACATAAAATAATATGCATGAAAGAACTAAACCAAACTTGCATTAAGCACCTTTTGATCTCCTTATTTCTCCTTGGTTTTCATTTATTTGCTGCAACATTAGTTCTATTAGATCATATGCATGATCTTTCTTCACAAGTTTTTAGGTTACATCATTAGCTATACATGGCACACTGTTCAAATTACTCGATTGGTAGAATTTGTGAGAAATCACTCTCACTGCAAAGTCTAGAAGGGGATCATTTATAGTATCAATAGTCATACCCCTCTTATTTTGTTTGGCTCTTGTATTCCTTTCAATGATTTCTTTGGAATCACTGCACAGGGTCTTAGGCCAATCTAGGGTTAGAAATCCCATAAACCTATGTATTATCCCTTTTGTAATCTTTACTGGTCTTGTTTCCAACCACAAGTAGCCATTGTGAATTCTCCTGAGGACAATCTATATCCATTCAATTTTGAAACTGGTAGGGTAAACTAGGGCATTGGTCAAACCCTTTTTCTAGACTATTTGGAATTCATCCTTTAGAATTTTGTTTTCACACAGTTTTTCATAGGCTTGGAATATCTCAAGATCACCTATTGTAGCTATCTTTCAATTATAACACTTTCTCACATCTTGTACCATGACAACTTTTTTGGAATGGTGGACAATGCACAAGCTAGATCATCTCTGTGGGTGACTTCAAGGATTGGCCTAAACTTGGGTTGTTTTACCTCATTACTAACTAGCTAGACCTCGTGACTTTCCTTTCCTTTGGGGTTTCTTGAACTAGAAGCCATTATACCAAACTAGGGTTTTAATGTATTAAAAAATTTAAGACTACATAGCTTGACACTTGATAAATACCTTGGATCGTTGAAATGTATGCTGAATCACTATTGAGATAGATGCAAATGTCTTGAAGGTTTCTATATGATCGCTCCTACAATATTTTTTTCTTTTCTCTATGTTTGAATGGCATGAAAATGATCAAAATTTGACCTTATACCTGTCAAAACCTAGAATTAAATGCTTAGTGCATACAACTGTAAAATCAACACTTGAAGGTTTCACCATGACTCAACTTCCATTGAATTTTGTTTACTTGACTTCCACTAGATTTCTACTTCACTTAGCATCAACTATCAACTTAGTCACTATTAGCATCTTAGCATTCATTGGAGCTTTACTTGGCATCTGAGGATAGCTCGGTAGAATTTTCCAAAACTTCAAATTTTGATTTGGCATCTTTGCTCATGTAGATTTCTTCCTTACAGTACTTCTTAGTCATGGGACTGATATATGATATAACTTTGTATATCAGTCTCATGCACCTATTCTTGCTTAGTTCGATGAGATGTGATCACTTGACCTCTTGGGTGAATTGATCACTAAATATGATGTGTTGTACTCATCTTTCTTCTTCCTTTCTACTTCCAAGTCTTGCTCATTTGCCCTTTGATTTTTTCAACATCAACCTTCTCTTTTCCTTTGTTGACTTCTATCTTGGGTGCTTTTGACTTTTTTGGGCAATTCCTACTAATATGACCAATTTTAAAGCAACTAAAACATGTGGTTTAACTTAACCATCAGTTGTAATTCCCTCTAAAATGTGTCCTTATGCAATTTTTAGGAACATGTCCATATTCTTGATAGTAGTGATAGCTATGTCTGGTGTTATAGTCCCACCATGGTTATTTTCCTTTGCAGCCTAATTGGGTGTCCACCGACTTTGATCTACATTCAAATGCTTTATGTCCATACTTTTTGCAATTGTAGTAGTGATCCTCAAATCTTGGTGTTCTCATGGTCTTGGTTCTACATTCATGTGCTTGATGTTCTTGTTTTTTGCACTGATGGCAATAGCTTGCACTTTTAGGCTTATCATGCCAATGACCATTCATGCTCTTGAATACATTAGAGGTATGTCCCATTTTACCACAAAAATAACAAGTAGGTTTAATGTTCTTGCCTTTGTTACTCCTTTCTTTTGCAGTCTTGGATGGTTCTCCTTGCCCAGTGCTAGTGTAACGAAGTCTTGAAGTATCGTTACTAGCCCATGGTGATTTTAGTAGTTTCTCAAAGTACTTGATAGCCTCATTAGGTTTGTTGAAGCTTTCTGCTATCTCCTTGATGCTGGAGCATCCAGCGGTATAAGGGCAATCCTGTGTCACCCAAAAAAATGTACTTAGACTTAGTTTCTGTTTCATGTCTTTACATTTTTGGATACCCATTTGGCTCAAATAAAGGTTCCAACTCTCATAGTTCAACTATCAGTGCATTTGAAAATCCCAAGAAAATAGGAGCATGTATTTGGGCCATCATTTCGGTAAACTAGAAGGTGTGAATTGGCCAGATGAATGTAATCATGATTTAGAGCATTCTAGAAAAAGAATCAGGTCAATAGGCCCCACGGTTTGAAAGTTATTGCAGTTTTTTGGTTTTGGAGACCTCCTAAGAATGCTTCAAAGTCAGGTTTGGGGCATTAAATGACTTTGAAAAGGGTCAAAAAATGGGGGACGAGCAAAGCTGGTCCATAGGGCTATAGAGCACTTCGAGAGCTTTCCAAAAATGTAAACGGTTCGTCAATTGGAGCTACGGTTCAAAAGTTATGCCTCCTGGAAGTTCGGCTACCATTTCTGGATTCTTCTAGATTTGCACTGACTTCTAACGCAGCTTCTAGAACCTTCTATTTTGTTGGTGGATGCCTACTAGAACTTTCTAGAATGTACTCCTAGTCCTTAACCCTCTGGGGTCTATTTAAGGAGATTTCTGGCATTGTAAAAGGCAGTTTGGGGTAGAGTTTGAGAGGAGGTGCTATAAGGAGAAATATTCTCTAGATTTATGCTATTGTAAGCCCTTAGGGCATGTTCTGAAGTTTATTTTCTCTGTACTATTTGGACCGGCTTATTTTCTCAGTTAATATAATTTCCCTTTTCTGTTGTGTCGATTCTGTTCTTGGGTCGTGTCCCCATCAAGTGGTATCAGAGCAAGTTTTCCTTAGTGTGTATACAGAGTGTCGACTGTGAGGTAGTTTGCACCAGGACTGTGTGGTTCTGGGATCGAGTTAGAAGATGCATCCATGAAGAGAGCGTGGCGGAAGGGCCAGAGCTATTGATCTTGAGGAGGTTAGAGACCTCCAGAGGCAGGTACAAGCATTGCAAGAGGAGCTTCATAGAGGAGCAAATGTTACTGCAGGTGAGAACAATGAGGATGACAATGAAGAGGAAGTAATGGGACCAGAAGAGGAATAAGATGGGGAAGTTCTAAATTCTGTAGAGGAAAGGCTTTTTAGGGCCATTACTAAGTTTGGTAAAAGACCTACAATTGAAGTGGGTATATTTTTAGGAAATCTGAAACCAGATGAGTTGATCGATTGGATCAATGAACTAGAAGAATACTTTGAGTATGAGGATATAAGGGACCCAGATAGGGTTAAGTTTGCAAAGGGCAAACTAAAAGGCCATGCCAAAATCTGGTGGCAAGAGGTTCAACTGGAAAGACTTAGAAGAGGAAAGGAGAAGATCACAAGATTGGATCGCATGGTGGACAAATTGAAGAAGCAGTTCATTCCTGTAGACTACGAGCTTGATCTGTTTAAGAAGATGCATGGGTTAAAGCAAGCAGGAAGATCAGTCCAAGAATATACAGAGGAGTTTTACCGACTCTTGATTAGAGTGGGGCATGCAGAAGCAAATAAGGAGAAGGTTGCTCATTATATCAGTGGGTTGCGACCTAGCATCCAGGAGGAATTAAGTCTGGTAAGAATGATAAGTGTTGAAGAGGCATACCAGTTTGCCCTACGAGTTAAAGAGAAGCTAAATAAAAGTTTTGAAGGAAGACAAAGAGGGCATGGTCAAGGAGGAAGGGGAAGCAGTAGATAATTTGGAGGCCGCAATGAAACCCAAAAAAAAATGAAGATGTGGGTACTAGCAGAAACCAGAAGAATGAGGGTTTCAACCACTCCCATGATCAAGACTTTGGAAATCAAAGAGGAAGAGGTAGAGGATGTGGACAAGAAAGAGGAGGCTTCCATGGAACCTGTTTCCATTGCAATGAAGAAGGTCATCGTGCCTTTGAATGCCCTCAACGACAAGGAAGGACAGATAGGAGATCTGAGGGCCAAGCTACGGTTGCTCATGTGGAAGAGGATGCACAATCATCACATTCAGAGGATGCAGAAAGAGGACAGACCTTGGTAAATGAAAGAGTTCTACTAAGTGGTGAGAATGAACTAGGACAACAAAGGAGTTTGTTTCATACCAGATGCAAGTGTGAGGATAAATGTTGTGATGTGATCATTGATGGTGGTAGCACTGATAACCTGGTATCAGAAGAGATGGTCTCTAAGTTGAAGCTCAAGAGGGAGAAACATCCCCAACCCTATCGGATTTCTTTGGTAAAAGATGATCATAAGGTCTTGGTAAGTGAAAAATGTTTAGTAAAATTCAAAATTGGGAGTTACCATGATGAAGTTCTCCGTGATGTTATTTCGATGGATGTTTTCCATCTATTGTTGGGTAGACCATGGCAGTTTGATAGACATGCAATACATGATGGACATGCAAACACATACTCTCTGACAAAGGATGGAGTTCGCCACAAATTGAAGCCCATGAAAAAGGAAGGTGAAAAGGTATGTAGCAATGCTAGGATTTGTCTTGTTGATGGAAGGAAGTTTTTAGATGGCATGAAACATCAGCGTATATGCTATGCTTTGATTCTTAGGAAAGATAAAGAAGGTAGTAGTGAAATACCATTTGAAGTTTTAGATTTACTAGGGGAATTTGGAGATATTATCTCTGATAATGTTCCAGATGGATTACCACCAGTAAGGCAAATTAGTCATCAGATAGATCTAATTCCAGGAGCTAGTTTGCCTAACAAGGCTGCTCACAGGATGACTCCTACTGAAATAGAGGAGCTAAATAGACAAGTTCAGGAGCTGTTGAGGAAGGGCTTGATTCAAGAGAGCCTGAGTCCATGTGCAGTACCTGTAGTACTCGCAACAAAGAAGGATGGAGAGTGGAGGATGTGTACAGATTCTCAAGCTATAAATAGGATAACCATCAAGTACCAGTTTCCTTTGCCAAGGATGGATGATCTTATGGACTGCTTGAGTGGAGCTCAGTACTTCACAAAGATAGATCTGAAGAGTGGCTATCATCAGATAGGGATTCGTGAAGGAGATGAGTGGAAAACAACCTTCAAGACCAAGGAGGGTCTTTATGAGTGGTTATTCATGCCCTTTGGATTGACGAACGCCCCAAGCACCTTCATGCAGCTCATGAATGAGGTACTTAAGAAGTTCTTTGGAAAATTTGTTATTGTCTATTTGGATGATATTTTAATTTTTAGCAAGACTTTGGAAGAACATTTTTTGCATATTCGTAGTGTCCTTGAAAGGCTAAGGGAAGAGAAACTATTAATTAATCTAAAGAAGTGTGTCTTTGCAAAAAGGGAGTTAGTCTATTTGGGATTTGTTATATCACCTGAAGGTCTCAAAATGGATCCAGAGAAGGTAAAAGCCATCTTGGAATGGCCTACTCCAAGGTTTGCTACTGAGGTAAGATCATTTCATGGTCTGGTTAGTTTTTACAGGAAGTTTATTAATAATTTCAGTGGCATATGTGCACCCCTAACTGATATATTAAGAGGGGATAGAAAAGAGTTCAAATGGACTGCAACAGCTGCGAGAAGTTTTGAATTTTTGAAGAAGAAGGTGACTGAACAGCCTGTGTTGGCACTTCCAGATTTTAGAAAAGTATTCTAGGTGGATTGTGATGCTAGTGGTAGCGCTATTGGGGCTTTATTAAGCCAAGAAGGTAAGCCTATTGCATATTTTAGTGAAAAATTGAATGATGCAAAGAAGAAGTATTCTGTTTATGATCAAGAGTTCTATGCAATAGTTCAGGCCTTAAAGAAATGGAGGCATTATTTATTGCCAAAGAAATTTGTTTTGTATACTGATCATCAAGCATTACAGTACCTAAATAACCAAGGTAAATTGAATCAAAGGCATATGAAGTGGGTAAAATTCTTGCAGAGTTATAGATTTGTGTTGAAGCATAGAAGTGGAAAATCTAACAGGGTTGCAGATGCACTAAGTAGGAGACAGTTGTTGCTTACAACAATGCAGGTTGAAGTAGTTGGGTTTGATGAACTCAAGAATTTGTACCCCGAGGATCCTGATTTTGCTGAAGAATGGAAAGCTTGTAAAGAACCTATTGCTGTAGATAGAACCAAGTGGTTAGACTATTTGATTCAGGATGGCATGTTGTTCAAAGGTAGTCAATTGTGCATTCCAAGGAGTTCCATGAGGGAAAATCTGATTAAGGAGAAACACAGTGGAGGGATGGTAGGACATTTTGGTCAGGATAAGACCATTTCCATTCTTAGAGAACATTATTTTTGGCCTCAAATTACACAGGATGTGAAGAAGTTTGTACAAAGTTGCCAGGTTTGTCAAGTTGCCAAGGGGTTTAGTCAAAATACTGGCCTATATCAGCCATTGCTTGTTCCATCAAGGCCATGGGAGGACATAAGTATGGATTTTGTTCTTGGATTGCCAAGGACACAAAGGGGTAATGACTCAGTATTCGTGGTGGTTGATAGGTTCTCCAAAATGGCACATTTCATTCCATGCCACAAAACTCATGATGTTGTCCATATTGTAGACTTGTTTTTCAAAGAGGTGGTAAGACTACATGGTCTTCCAAGGAGTATAGTTTCTGACAGAGATACTAAATTTGTGGGGTATTTCTGGAGGACATTGTGGAAGAAGTTGTGAATAGACTTGAAATTCAGTTCCATGCATCACCCATAGACTGATGGTCAAACAGAAGTGGTAAATAGAAGTTTGGGCAATTTTCTGAGATGCTTAGTTGGAGATAAGCCCAAGGGATGGGATTTGATTCTACCATAGGCAGAGTTTGCTTATAATAACTCTATAAATAGGAGTACTGGAAAATCATCATTTCAAATTGTATATGGGAATAGCCCAAGGACTGCACCAGAATTGAGGAAGATAGAACAAGGGGAGAGGACAAGTGCTGAAGCTGAGGAATTTGCTAAACACATCAAGCGTCTACATGAGGAGGTTCAAGCACACATTATCAAGATGAATCAAGAGTATAAAGCTAGGGCTGATCAAAGGAGAAGACATAAGGAATTCCAAGTAAGGGATCTAGTCATGGTGCACTTACGAAAAGAAAGATTTCCAGTTGGTACCTACAACAAGCTAAAAATGAAGAAATTTGGCCCCTGCAAAGTTTTGAAGAAACATAACTCAGGAAATGCATATGAGGTGGAGCTACCAGATGGTATTCACATTTCTCCCATTTTGAACATTGCAGATTTAACAGAATATCATGATGATGGTGCAGATGAGGAGCTGGTTTTAGAGCCATGTCCAATTCCTGCTTCTAAGAAGGAGGAGATAGAAGACATTCTAGATCATCGTGTGGGTAGGAGTACCAAAAACAAGTAGTATGAAGAGTATTTGGTGAAATGGAAAGGATGACCGATCGAGGACTCAACTTGGATTTCAGCAGCTGAGGTTTCCCATTTGGGATTTCCTCTACCATCCATAAAGTGACAGGGTCACTTTTCAATCTACCCTGGGTGTCTGATGCAGGAGCATCTAGAGGTATAAGGGCAATCCTGTGTCACCCAAAAAAATGTACTTAGATTTATTTTCTGTTTCATGTCTTTACATTTTTGGATACCCATTTGGCTCAAATAAAGGTTCCAACTCTCATAGTTCAACTATCAGTGCATTTGAAAATCCCAAAAAAATAGGAGCATGTATTTGAGCCATCATTTCGGTAAACTAGAAGGTGTGAATTGGACAGATGAATTTAATCATGATTTAGAGAATTCCAAAAAAATAACCAGGTCAATAGGCCCCACGGTTTGAAATTTATTGCAATTTTTTGGGTTTTGGAGACCTCCTAAGAATGCTTCAAAGTCAAGTTTTGGGCATTAAATGACTTTGAAAAGGGTCAAAAAATGGGGGACGAGCAAAGCTGGTCCATAGGGCTATAAAGCACTTCGAGAGCTTTTCAAAAATGTAAACGGTTCGTCAATCGGAGCTACGGTTCAAAAGTTATGCCTCCCGAAAGTTCGGCTACCATTTCTAGATTCTTCTAGATTTGCACCAACTTCTAATGCAGCTTCTGGAACCTTCTATTTTGTCGGTGGATGCCTACTAGCACTTTCTAGAATGTACTCCTAGTCCTTAACCCTTCGGGGTCTATTTAAGGAGATTTCTGGAATTGTAAGAGGCAGTTCAGGGTGGAGTTTGAGAGGAGGTTCTATAAGGAGAAATATTCTCCAGATTTTAACTATTGTAAGCCCTTAGGGCATGTTTTGAAGTTTATTTTCTCTGTACTCTTTGTACTAGCTTATTTTCTCAATTAATATAATTTCCCTTTTCTGTTGTGTCCATTCTGTTCTTGAGTCATGTCCCCATCACTCCTCTCTTTTCAGGTCATTTTGGATTCTCAAGGTGGAGATCTCAATGTCCTTTATGTTTAGCTCATGATGAGCATTCATCACCTAACTTAAGGTGTCAAGCTGCATGTTTGAGATTCTTTCAAACTCAATTGTCTTCTACTCCATTCTATTGGTAAGATTTCTCTTGTCATTCTCTATCATGGCCTTGTCATCAATGGCTCTCTTCTTTTGTTCAGTCACTTCACAAAGCACTATGGCTTGTGATTCTTATTCAAGCTTGAGTATTCTTATTTGTTTAGCTTATGCTGAATTTTTCTCCATCAGTTCAGCTATTACTACACATGAAATTCTTTAGAATCTCCATTGGCAAACACTTGTGTGGTATCAATCTCCTTGCAGTGTATGTCATTTTCAGCAATGGCTATATCCTTCCTTCTTTTCAAGGACTTTCTCAATTCTTCTCTAGCTTCTTCTAATTTGTGTAGAGTAAGGTGCACATCAATTACTTGATTGTCTATGATCTTCCTAAGATTGAAGACTTCCATCTTTAGACCTTTTCTCTAATCTGTTAGGCTTCTCCTTGTGAGAACCTTTTCTTTGATACCAATTGTTGGAATATTCAAATGGGAAGGGTACTTCTGAGAGTCGGGGTGAATTAGAAGTATCACACTTTTAACCTTTTCTAATCCTTTGATACAAATAACTGAAAATAAAATGCATGTATGTAAACATATAAAGTAAAAATAAAGTAAACACATGCATCAATACACATAACATCAGACTTGGTAACCCAGAAACCCTCTAGGAATAAGAAGGTAAAATTGGGGTGGCTATGATACCCACAAAAATCACTACAACAATAATTGTTTGACCACTTCTGATGGTCTACCCTGTGAAAGGCCTGCCCAATTAAAGATTTTACATTGTGTCAATAGTGACCTAGTTAAATGATTTGCAAACACCTTACATGAAGTGCCACCCTGTTAAAGGATTTAGTCACCTGTTCAAAGGATCCACAAAATAGCTATTAAGCTAACCTATCAACATAGGGTTTTCACTATCTAATACAATTGCTAGAGAGTATTAGAAACCTTTGACCTATTTGCTTACAACCTTTAATTGTTGATTTTAGGCACTTGATCTACTCAATCTAACATGATCCTTGATTGATCTAGTATTTTTTTGTATCCCTTGTACTATTATAATTAGCTAGATGTCTAATTGCTTCTCAATTCACCAAGTTTGTGATGCCCCTACTATTTGCCCTATTTTGCAACTTTTCTATCTGCTTAGCAACTTCCTTAACTTCTATTCAGAAAAATAAAATCATGGTTCTAAGCCTTCTTATAAAGACTTTTTAGACTTAGGGTTAGGTATGGATCTACGATCCATATTAAATCTTGAATTCCCACTCATTCCTTGCATTTTTCTCATTAGTTGCATGCCTTCTCCATTTTTCTGGTTGGTTGTATGCTGATTATATAGGAAATATAAAAGATTTGTTCTTTTCCTTATTATCCTTTGAAATATTTCTATATCAGCTCCAAAAATGGTTTACATATGAGTTTTTGAGGGCACAAACTCATATGTTGATTTTGTGTTACTCGACACATACTGGACTACTAGTGCTCAACACATATACTATCTTGCTTTGTTTGTTATCTATTATATGTTTTCTTGCTCAACATCATCTATGACTCTGTATCTAAATATCACTTGGCATATGTATGATGCTCAGCACCTAAAGTCACTCAACACTTTTTGGAATTCTTACTTGGCACATACTATGGCTAGGCATACATAGTGTACTTGACATCAATATAGAAAGTGGTTAAGTGTGTTGACACTCAAATATCAAAACCATTCTAAGACCAACAGTGGGTACTTTAGGCTTGAGTCTCTAATAGTTTCCAAATTCAATTTGATGAGTTCATGCCATGCCTTGAATTCATAATATCTATTGAGCTTAGGGATCTTTATTGTATAATACATCTTGATCTTTAGCTCGGGTCCCTTGAAACCTTCTCTACAAGCACCAAATGCTCTAATGCTAATTGTTGGAAACATAAGAGGAGTAACTGAGAGAGGAGGGGTGAATTGGTTACCACAAAAATAAATCTTAGATCCCTTATGTGTTGATACAATCAAAATAAAACTATTAAGAAACTAAAAATACAAATGTAACTTGATTACCATTGAATCACTTGGCAAACACTAAGAGTTATAGTTACTCAGCAATCAATAAAATAAATACTTCCTAAGATGTTTAATGTGATTAACCTTATTTAACTTAATTGCATAATCATAAATAAAATAACATAAATACATATGACACCAAGAATTAACTTGGAAACCCAATTTGGGAAAAACCACCAATTCCAACTAGTTACTATTTTTCACTCTTTTGAAGTGAGCCCTGCTAGGAGCCAACCTTGTTAAAGGTTACAACACACACTATCAAGTGTGACCTTGTTAGAGAATTTAATCACTCTTTTAGGACTGGCATTGTTAGAGGTCTTTAGAAACTTTAATTTAGAAATTCCACCTTGTTAGAGGATTTGGAAAATAACTATTAAGCTAACTCTATTAAGAGATTTGATACACTGCTATAATTATTAGAGAGTAACAATGATACAACCTGATTATTGATGAAACTAAATTGCTGATTTAGAATTTCATTATTCTAGATTGAATACTTGGTCCTCCTTTATTAGATAAAACTTTGCAAATTAGTTAATTTGGGTTACTCCGCTATCCTTCCAATTTGCTTCCTTGATTTATCTTATCAATTCCATACTTTTTTAATCCCACAACTTGAACTTATAACATTTACCTTGTCAATTAAGTTTGAATCCACTTATATATATTCAATATTTACCCCTTAATTTGGCTAGACATAACAAATAAATTTATCAAATTTAATATGCAACCTCAACAAAATTCTTCATTAGCTGACCCAACTCGATAAAAAGTAACTCAGAAAAGACTTTCTTCAAACTTCCTTTCTTAGCTACTTGAACTAGGTTAACATTGCATCTTGACTAAATTCCCTAAGGTAACTATGTGAGCTCAGTTAACATTGCTTCTGTGCCAACTTCTCTTTGGCGCCCGAGTGAATTTGGCAGACACTATCTTCTTGCAAACTTCTTTTCTTGCTCAAGTGAACTTAGTAGACACTATCTCTAAACTTGATTATCTCTAGAGCACTCTATGGACACTAGAAACTAACTTAATTGATTGAGTGAGCTCAATAGACAATGTCTAGTAAAGCCTTTAAATTTTGTGTAACATCAAGGAAAATATACAATTCAATAATTATTTTCAACAACACTTGCATCAAATGGTTTTTAACTAATATAATTGTCTCAATTAGAATTTTGGATGAATATCAATGACTTGGCTCTTGGTCTTTTATCAAAAACTAGATAATGCTTGGATTAACAATTGTCTTCATATGATTTTTGGGCTCTTTTGTAATTACAATATTCTAGATTTGGTGTTTGTAATGACAAAAATCATTAGTATTAATAGACACTATCTCTAGATGTAATCTTTCTTCTTCTAAATCCATTTTGTAATAGCAAATAAACAAAGTTTTTCTTTTCTGGATCCTCTTTCTTAGAGTTATTTTTATACTACTTATTATTAATACAAATACAAAGTTTTCCTAGAAAAATAAATTAAAAAATCCATAGTAAGTTCCTTTAGAAGAATTAGAATTTAGAAGTACTAGACTTTGAATGATTAAAGGCAAAATGGATGTCAGTCTAGTTATACATTAAAGCCAAAAAGGCTATGGTAATAGAAGGTCTTTTATTGAGCTATACTTTTTTGTAGCAATCCCATGAAAGAGTACACACGTAAACAATTCATGAGTACTAGTTTTACTACTATTATATCCAGCATAGTTTTTTTGTTCCATATTGAGATGGAAAATCTATTTTCTTAGCACTAATGCATACAATTCAACATTTCTTGGAGGTCCTGCACAAAATAAATTAGAAGTTTAGTACATCAGTTCTATTTATAAACAAGAAAATAAAAGAATAACTATAATCTAATTGTAGAGTATATATAGAAAGGATATACTGAAGCATTCTCCAAGAGTTAAGCATAAGATTAAAAGGAGTGGACATCAAATCAATTTAAGGAGTGAGTATGTAACTCATTTCTAGAAGTGTATCTAAACATCAAATTACTCATCAATTACATTTGATCTCTTCTGCTATGAAAAATAAATCACAACCTTTAATAATTTCACACAGCAAAGGAAGATGTTGAGTAACTATTTTCTTGGCATGCAAAGGATGCTAAGTAATAGGTAGTAGATGCCGAGTGAACTCAAAAAAAGGAGTTGAGTAGTTTAGCACTAAGGGAAACTTGGTAGAATATATGTCGAGTGTGCTCAAAAGAAAGTATTGCCAAGTGAGTTGAGTCACCATTATACGGTGGAGCTCAGTAGAGTGGTTGTTGAGTAAACTCAGTCAACAAAGCATACTGAGTGAACTTTGTAGGAGTAGAAGAGAGGACTCAATTTAGACTAAATTGAGTGATCTATTTTATAGATGTACACCCTAGATGTTTCCACCATTAAAATGTAGAGAGGCAAAGGATGAAGGTTTGAAATATGAACTTCTCAAATGCAAAATACTATGCAATGATGAATAGAAGAAGGGGAAAACAAACATTTTTATTCTTTTTTTCTTTCTTGTTTTCTATTCAAATAAGATAAAACTATTCAAAAATTTCTGAGCATTTGAATTCAACTAGAAAAACCTAAAATCTTCAAATTGATAAAACTTATAGCACTTATAGTTGCATACAATGATTCATGGAGCAATCATTGCTTTATAAGACAAATAAAAAATGAACTTATAGAATGGAAAAAGGATCCAACACATGCAAAAAAAAAAAAATTGAAACTTCCTTCTATCTTCTAAACTTCGACTTGATCTGTTGATAGACTTCTTTCTCTACTCTGTGCTCTACTCTACTCTCTTCAACTTTGTTCTTCAATAGATCGAATGAATTAGATTTATTCCATTTTTATTCTTGTCAAAAATGTTATACCTCTCATTTTGAATTTGAACTCACCTAGTAACTTGAATACTATGAGGTGAGTAGGTGGGCATTTGGCTCTAGGGGCAACTGAAATACTACATTAAATTTTTGACACTTCTCCTTTATCCTTAGCCAAATAAAACAAGGATCACTTTTGATCTAGATCAACTACACCAAGACTCAATTGCGCAAAAGTTCCAATACCTAAAGGTTTAAAAAATATGTCTGCTAGTTGCTACTCAGACTTGCAAAATTTTATTTTGATTTATCCATTCTCCACCAACATTCTGATGAAGTGATATTTGGTATCTATATTCTTGATTCTTCGAGGGAAGATTGGATTCTTGGACAATGCAATTAAGGAGATGTTGTTGCAATAAATTTTTGTTCCATTCTCTTGCCTTTCATTCAAATTTGTCAATATTTTCAACCAAATAGCTTGAAATTCTATTGTATTCACTGCTATGTATTCAACCTCTATTGTAGAATGAGAAATAATAGGTTGCTTCTTGGATGCCCATAAAAATTTACCCAATCCCATATAAAATATGTATCTTCAAGTGTTCTTCCTATCACCTAAACTTCCATCCCAATCACTATCTGTATAACCAACCAACTTGAAATCATTTTCTGTAGTATACAACATCCCAAATCCCTTGGTACCAGTCACATACCTTAGGATCCTCTTTCCACCTTGCCAATGGTAATCCTTTAGTGTTTTCATAAATCTGGAAATCAAACTTACAACATGCATCATGTCTAGTTGAGTTACAATTAAATATATTAAAATTCCAACCATACTCTTGTATAGTGTTGGATTCACACCTTTTCTACAATTTTCATTACTCAACTTCAAGCCTACTATTGTTGGTATTGGAGCTACTTTTTTGTTCTACATTTTCAATCTCTCTAAGATCTAGCTTGCATATTTTTCTTGAGAGATGAAGATTCCATCATGCATTTGTTTTACTTCTATGCCTAGAATGTACTTCAAGAGAGCAAGGTCTATCATTTCAAATTCACTCTACATGGCCTCTTTGAACTCATCAATTAGCAAATTATCATTTCCAGTCAAGATTAAGTCATCAACATACAAAAAAACAATCAACACCTTACCATTTTCTTCCTTGATGTACAGAGTGGGCTCACCATTTCTTTTCATAAAGTCGTTTCTCGTCAAATATGAGTTAATTCTATTGTACCATGCTCATGGAGATTTCTTGAGCCCATATAAAATTCTCTTCAATCTATACACTTTGTGTTCTTCACCTACAACTTCATAACTAGGTGGCTGCTCCACATAAACCTCTTCTTTCAATACACTAAGAAAGTGGCCTTCATATCCATTTGATGTACCTTCCATTTGTGTTTGGCTCCAATTGTTATGATAGCACAAATGTTTCCATTCTTGCAATCAGAGCATATGTCTCATCATAATCTATGCCATATTGTTGCTTGTATCTAAACTTTCCTTATGGCTATCTATTTTTTCTTCAGCATTACACTTGGTTTTGCAAACCCATTTCAATCCAACTACTTGTTTCTTGGGAGGAAAACTAGTTAACTCTCATGCCACATTTCTTTCAATAGCATATATTTTCTCATCCATCACATGAAACCATTTTTGTTTATTCATGGGTTCCTCAAAATAAATTGGATCACTATGAGAATGGAATGCAAAATTTACACTTTCATCATAATCTTCCTCATACATTTCATGTTGGTAAACTTACCTTAGAATTTTAGTCTTTCTTGGCAATAGAGAGGCAAGAATGGGATCTCAATTCTTAGTATTGTTGCTACTATTGGTTTGCATACTAGCCTGGGGCTATCTTGATGTGCTTGGAGCTATTGATCGACATGTTAAGGGATTCTTGGCCTTTTCCCTTTGTCTATAATCTATATTTTCTACTCCATCTTCTTTCTGATCACCAATTTCATCTCCTTCCTCTTCAATAGTAGGAACTTTACTTGAAGTGTCTGAGGATTCATTTTCCAAGACATCCCATCACTAATTTTTAAGAAAGTCCACATCTCTTGAAATGATGATCTTCTTCTCAATTGCATCATATAGCCTATAAGCCTTTGGTTTTGAGTTGTACCCTATGAATATGCACTTCACACATTTTTCATCTAGCTTTTTAATTTTCTCCTTAGGTACATGTGCATATGCTACACATCTTAACACTCGCAAGTGTTCAACTGTCCATCTATTCCTTGACCAAGTCTAAAGAGGAATCTTGCCAAAAAATAACTTTGTATGACTCTTGTTAATTAGATACACTATTCTTGCTATAGCTTCCCCTCAATATTCAATAGGGATTCCCCTTGATTTCACCATGCTTCTTTCCATTTCAACAATGGTCCTATTCTTTCTCTTAGCCACTCCATTTTGCTGTAGAGTATAACTAGTTCTAAGCTCTTTCCTTATGTTATTCTTCTTGCAAAAATTTACAAAAATATTGGAGGTATACTCCTCACAACTATCTAATCTAAGGACATTTACGTAGTGTTATAGTCCCAACATTGTATGCTTCCCTCACAAACCCAAAGAAGAATCAGTTGAAAGAGTCAAGGAGGAAAGATGCAAAGGCATTAGGTATGAGAAATGAAGATAGCGTTAATCCATTTTCTATCAATAATAATGTAGAGGATATGAATATTGATGAGGTTCCCTCAAAAGAAAAAGAAGGTACCGAGGAAGGGGAGCAGGGCCAAGGAAGGATGATAATTTGTTGGAAGATGATGGACTAGAAATTCATCAAGAAAGAGAGGGAGATCTCGAGGATCTCCTAACATCCCTAAGGCATGTAAAAAACAAAGATCACAATTACCTAGTTGTTTTAAATGATTTAAATCCTTAGAAGAATCAATTACCAACAAGAGTTCATTATGGAAGGTTAGATAGCATCTTGGAAAGTAAGGGGTTTAGAATCACTAGACCAAAAATATGTTACTAAAATATGCTTGAGGTTAAAAGAGGCATTGACATACTAATGTTGTAAAAAGTAAAATAAATTGGATTTGGATTGGATACTACACTTAAGTGCATTTGGATAGATGCATAACCTTTTTCTACCACACACCCAAATGGAAAGGGAGGAGCTTCTACTTTAGTTAGTCCTAACAGGAAAATATACATATTTTAGAATGAAAAATCTCTCCTTATAAGTAGATAGTCTACATAAAGAATCAAAATAATGCCAAAGAGTTTGGGATTTGTAATGTATATGCACCAAATGATTATAAGGAGAGAATTTACTAATTAGATTGGTTAAGTGACCTTCCCAATATTCCATGGATAATGGAGGAGACTTCAATATGACCTAACAATTGCTTGTGATAAATTGGGTGTAAGAAGTCCAAATGGAAGGTTAATGAAATTTTTTATTGGAACAAAATGACAAATAAACTAAGTCTCATACTACAAAAGGTGCTCAAATTGAACTCAAGGAAATATGGTTCACATGGTCTAATTACCAAATAGGTGGGAAGAGATTCTTTTGTAGGCTGGACAAAGTTTATGCAAACAAGGATACCTTATATTTGAATTGAGCCAGCAAGATGCTCCAATTTCAATTACCCCATATTCTATGTTAGACCATAATCTAGTTCTTGTAATGATTTATATTCTAGAAGACCCTCCTAAATGTCAAGGTAAAAGTGATAATTTATGTCAAATGGGATGTTATACAATCATGGAATAATAAGATTTGTTCTTGGAGTAAATTTTTTCAAACAATAGGTAAGAAAAGGACATAGACAATAGGAAAGAAGAATTGAACCTATAAAATAAGCAGAGAAGATAACTCCAACAAGAAATGTTCTAGGAATACTCCAACATTACAATATTAAGGGAGGTAGAACCATATCTAGAATTAATTGGATAAGCATTGGTGATAAAAGATTCCAATTATTTATTCAACATTCTCAAAACAAAAGGAGCAAACTTAAGCATTGGTCAAATTTAGGATAGTGAGAAGACAATTTATGATTAGGAAGAAATCCTGGATATATTTGTAGAGTATTATAAAAATTTGTTCATGTATGAAGATTCCAGGAATCTTATGGAAATTGTCAAGGATAAAGTGGCCAAACTTGTCTCTAAGAATATGGAATTAGAAGATCCAATGGAATTAGGTAAGATTATCATAGAGGTAGAAATCAGAAACACTATTTAGAGTATCAATAATAATAAGGGAGTAGTTGTAGATGGAATTTTTATTGAATTCTACAAAAATAATGAATGGATCAGTAAAGACTTACAAAGAGTATATGATGATGGATTTCAAAAAGGTAGGTCTTGGCAGATAGGATTAATGTAAGTATAATTAAATTGATTCCAAAAGAAATTGACATGAGACTAACTGAGAAGCAAGTATGTTTCTCTTGGATTATGAAAAGGCATATGATAGAATTGAATATGGATTTATGAAAATAATGTAAGAGAAAATAGGGTTTTCCATATTGTTTTGTATTATGGTTCATACATAGTTCAAAGACTCAAATTCTTGTGTGGAAATCAATGATAGAAGGTCACAACCCTTTTGTTTATTAGGTTGGGTGTCCCTTAGTCATGACCCTATTTATAATTTTAGTATATGGTCCATTGGGCTATGTCATAAGAGATAATCATCTATCATCTTATGTTACAAGCATTATGCTCCCTAACGGTAAGGATTTTATCTATATTCAATTTATTGATCTATCAATTTACTATTGGAAGAAAGTGATATTAAGAAGTTATTAGTAAAACTTGATCAATTTAGTTTAGCCTCTGGAAGTAAAATCTATGTTCTAAAGTCCATCATGCTAGGATGGAATGACCCATGTAAGATGGTATATATCCATTATGGATTTATCTGGGGGAGGTTGTCAAAATATAATAAGTTATTTACGGATTCCCTTCTTAGTGGATCCTAATCTAATAGACATGTGAAGATGAGTGAAAAAATAGATAGAAAAAAGAAGTAAAATGGGAGGTATCCACCCTCCTATACTATTTACTATGCATGTTATTGAATGTTTATCCAAAGTTATACCAATTATTTTCAACAGATAATAATTTTTTTCTCTCCTTAAATAGAAAAAGTAATAAGAAAGATCAGATTGTTAATTATAAATGATGCAAAGTAAGAAAATTATTGGAGGGACTTGGTCTTAAAGATCTATTGAGTCATGATACCACTATGGATTATGTATTTTTCACGTCTAAAATTTGGAACCTCAGCCACACACCCACATTGGACAAATTCAATGGTTGAATGATTATGTCTCTCATACAACTAGATTTATTTGCATCTATATTTGGAAACTTTTTCTATACCATGGGAGATCCTATGATGCCACCACCAAATATTTGTTTGTGACTTATGAGGTCTTGGGCTTAAATTTTTTTATTGAGACCTTCTACTTCAGCTTGACAATCTCTATCATTGAAATAGGATTGGTGACAATTATGAAGCCAGGGGTGCTCAAATAAAGGCTTGGCTCCATAGGATTGAAGTTGGATACCATGCTTCTAAGGAATTGTTCCAATATCTTAGAGGTTGTCATAACTCTATGGGGATCAAAATAATTAAGGAAGGTTAATATATTTTCTCTAAGCTTCTTGAAATTCTTCAAGCTTTTTTCCCACACAATCAAAGGTGTTCACATCATAGGGAAATTCAGCTGATGAAGAGAAACCCTTGAAGGAATAAATCACGATGACTCCAAACTAACTTACAGTTGAACAATGTGCTTTCAAAGAGCTACTACTCATCATTAGTGAGCTCAAGGAAATTTTCTCCTCAATGGAAGATGTTAAGGCTCCTAGGGCTCTTAGGTATGATAGTTTCCCCTATGAATTTTCCAACACTATGTTGCATTCCTTTTGGCCTGATATGCAAATTGTCTACCTTAAAGCATTTCATTCTAAATCCTTAGCAATATTATCAATAAAGGAAATATTAAATTCATACCTAAAGATGGAGATCATAGAAATATTTACAACTAGAGACCTATCACCTTATTCCATATCTCCTATAAGATCATAGCTAAAGCCTTGGCTCTCAAGATTCATCATCTTTTGTCTTTTATTTTATACCCCAAAAATTATTGGATTCATCAAATCTAGATATATAGTCGACAACATTATTACTATATAGGAAGGTATGCAATGGGCTTGTATGTCTAAGCAATAAAATTTTTTTCCTCAAAATTGATTTTTCTAAGGTTTATGACCACATGGATTTAGTCAAATTTTTTTTCATTCAGTGGAAATGTTGTTTGAGACTACTTTGGCTTGCATTATCATTAATGAAAGGAAATCTAAGGCCTTTGGTCTTTTCAAATCTATTTGGTAGGTATGTCCTCTAGCTCCAACTTTGTATGTTCTTATTTTTGAAGGGTTTTGATATTTTCTTGCCAATGCTACGTCCTCTAGCCATGTCAAAGCTCTTTCCCTACCCAAGTCAACTACTTATCTTGTTAATGGGCAGTTTTTTTGATGAGTCCTTTATCACTCTCATAGAGGATGATGAAAATGTTTTGAATGCAATCCAATGTCTTAATTTTTTTGTTTACCTTTTGGGTCTACAATTCAATGACACAAAACATTGTGCTATAGGGAGTCATTTCTTCATGTTGCACCTTGGCTTGCTCATAGCAATTGGAAATGAATTCAAAACAGAGAGATCTTCTACTTCTTTGTTATCCCTTTTACATTTCAAGAATCAGATATGGACCTTTTGAGTGTAATGTTTGCCAATATTTCCAAAAATATGGATAACTTGCTCACTAAGCCTCTTTCTGTGGTTGGTAAATTCCATATTTGTTCCAAGGTTTTGACTACTATCCACCTTTTTTAATCTTCCTATTGGGCCCCTTCTAATGCCCTCTTATTTGAAGTTGGAGAAGTTTCTTAGATATTTCCTTTATGATTTAGGATCTAATCACCATGGTGTTCACAGAGTCATTTGTGAGTATTTTTGTCTTCCTAAGGAATGTGGAGGCCTTGGACTTATTTCAACTTAGAAATAGGTTATTGCATTTTTGTTAAATGGGTAATCCAATCCATCACTAGAGATGAAGGATGGAAAAGCCTCCTTAGGAATCGTATTTCTTCTAGATCCCCATTCAAGAGGCCTTCTTCAAAGAGGATTAGGCTTCAAACCCTTTTCATAATGCTAGAATAAGTGCAAATCTAAGACATCTTTGTTATTGAAATAATATGGAGAGCCTAGTAAGCCACCAAGCCTTGGCTTCATTGCGCTGATGATAATTTTATTGATGGGTTATCTTTGAACCAACACAATATTTGGTGATCTCCCATATAAAATTTTCTATTTATTTAAAATCTTGCATGTGTAACTATGTAATGATGTAGATACAAGTACAAGCCAACTAAGTGGCCCACCTATAGGAACTTCTCAATCATTGGGGCAACACACAATAGATGGTTTCTTGGGTTCCCCAAGATTCCACTTCCATGGATTGGACTCTATCTCATGACCATCATTAGGGTCACAACTAATTTTCTCACTGTATAGGAATGCCATGCTCTAAGGCTTCATGTCTCTCCCCTGGTGGTTGTTTTGATGATAGGGATCGACGCTTAGCCACTCTGTGGTGGGGTTAGGGATGGTCGCTAATGTTTTCTCTTACTGTCCCTACTGCTTTTGGTTGGCCATCTTCCTATAGAGACCTAAAGTGGTCATTCTACCATCCCGACTTAGAAATGTCACTTTCTAGGGTAGACAAAGAAGAAAAATAAAAAGATATTGTTGATTGTGGGTGGACTCCTCCTTAGCCACTTACCAACCCGCATACATCTCCCTTGGCTGGCACTCATTTATATATCTAAGGATAATTTATATGTTATTTTTGATGAATAATTGTTAGGTTTACGATTTCTGATTGTTGTATACCCTTACCCTTTATATGAATATATAACTTTCGTATTTTATTTAATAGAAAAGAGACTTTTCATTTTTTAAAAACCCTACCTAATAGGCCCATACCATGTTGATTTGGATACAACAAAAGTTTGCTTTTTTATTTCAAACTCTTAGAGGCAAAACTTATAAAACACAGGGACTAGATAGACGGCATGGCCTTGTAGCTGTATCTCTGTGGAATTGTCTACAAATACCGGAGGAAATGCCTTATCATTATTTAATTTTCATTGCCGTTTCAGATTTCTCTTCCCAACACCTTAAACAAAATCTGTCTTGCCACCCTGAAAAAACAAACAAGAGGAGATTATCATTTTCTTGTATGTTTTTCCCACCTTCTCTTCAATAGAACGTCCCAATGTGAATATCAACATATCTTTTATTAAAGACAATCTCCCAATCCATTTATTTAATCACATCATACACCATTCTACAATCACTCACCAAGAAAAAGATGGATGCAAAGAAGTTGGGAGTAATGCAGTTTGCAAAGAAGTTTTTAGCTGTATTCATGCTGCTGTTGATATTTGAAGGGGTGAGAATGGTTTTAGTTGCAGAAGCAATGTGCAACTATGATGATGGGGATGATTCTTTTGCTGCACGAATGCTCCTTGCGAGTCTGGTGGAACATGTGCCAGATCATGTGCTTGATCAATCCTCATCATATTTCCATCCCAAATAAAAATCCATCATTTTTAGCTTTGCTTACTACGTATCCATGTAATGCACTCCGCTAACATGTCTTTGTTTTTGAATGTTTGCTATTTATCAAGGAAAATTTGTTTGAAAAATTCGACTGAGTCTACAATCTCTCTTCATTCTGAAACATATGTTTTTTTCTGTGTCAAAGTATTAATAAATAATCTGTTCATATTAAGTACAATACTTCATGTTTTGTTTTCACTGTTGCAATAGAGTTCCAATCAATGAAGTCGTTTATTGTTAGAAGATAGATGAGTAGATAAATCAATGCCTACATAAAAGTGTTTTGGAAGCCATTTTTTCTAAAAACTATACAACGAATCACATGTAAAATTCATAAATGGAAATCGTTTGGAAATAGGGCATGAACTTGATTGTCATAAACAATTAATAATATATTCAATGATATAGTATGCTCTATTGTTATGCCTCGTCCCTTATTGAGAGGATAGCCGTTCCTTTAGCATGACTATTAGTCCTAAAATTGATTTCTTCTGGAGACTCTTTTGTGTATGTATCTAATACCTTCGTTTGCAAGTATTTCGAACATATTTAACTATTTATGATAGTAAAGGTTTTCTGATGTTTATCTTTTTTTTGTGATATTATTATTTGACTATAATAGATGTCAGATTCATATTTAACCATTTATGACCGTAAAGATTTTCTAGTGTTAATCTTTGTTTTGTCATATTATTATTAATATATTGCAATCTACGTAGATTTAGGTTGAGTTTCATGTTCAAGAATTTCCTCCAGTTGACTTTGAATGTTGGACAAATTCTCATAATTCATTGGGTTTTCATGATTCCATCTTGCATAAACTTTTTTCTCATATGGAGCAACTATTATGAGACGTCTTTTCATAAAATGTGTCACTTGAATAGATTTTATATCTCATCCATTCAGGTTGCTCTCCATTCTCCTTTTGTAAAGGCTGTCCTTGTAAAATCAATGTTACATGAGCCATCTCCATAAAATATAGAAATTCTACTAGAGTCAAGGTTGTTGACCAGTCAACAATAATTTTTAGTTACCATTAACTTAAAAGAAATAATAGGAGATGAAACGAAATGTTTTAAAATAAACCACAAATCGGTTAAACAAGAATATCATCATGTACCCAACTTATTTGTCACAAAATATCTCTCCCAAATGAGATCAGTTCATCTCGTTAAAACATAACTCAATCAATGAATATCACAAAAGAATCATAACGAGATTTTCCATCTAATGAGACATATAATGTAACTCAAAATGAATGATTAATAAGAAATATTGGGTTACGTTTTTTTAGAGGAAGAAATTTGTCCAAAATCTTGCAACTACAAAATTTACATGTCTCAGTTTTGATAGAAATAAATTAGTGCCATGTAGTTCTAATCAAAAGTACATAGATAGTTTTGATCTAAACTATCTATGTAGTTTTGATTGGAATTACAAAACCTGATTGAAAGTATGAAAGCTAACTAGGGTCTGTTAACCCCACTGGGCTTCCTAGTTTTGATCAAAACTAAGAAACAAAAAAATACTAAAATAGACATTGCGCGACCCCATATGTCATTTTCGACACTAGGTTGAGAGTTTCAATTAGAAGTGCATAGAACAAGGTGGCATCTAAATTTAGTAGCCTTTCAAAAAGGTACAATTTTTCCTTTGTTAACCTATTTTATATTTATTTTTTGTATGTATGTATATTTATCATGTATATATCATATATGTATACATATATGTCTTCTATATATGTATATATCATGTATATATGCATATGTGTATATAGATGCATACACACACACACACATATACATTCATGCATGTATATATGTACATTTATATGTGTAAATATGCATATATATGTACATATGTATGTATGTGTATGTATACATACATATTGTGGATATGTACCCATACATTAAAAATTTTAATGTACACATGTGAACTTGTAATATATTAAAATTTAAACTTTCATGTATACATGTGTGTGTTTAAATCTTCACCTTATCCCTAATATTTTAATTTCAATGAACTATAATTCTAACATTAGTTCCAATAGATTACGTCATGATATGAATCCTAATATAAACTTCACCTTGACCTCGTTACCCTAATCTTAAGTCTAATTAAACCTTGACAGGTGATATTTAGATATGATTAAAGACTAGTCCTAATTTCATTGCTATTTAAGACAAGTGTTTGAATTTCTTCCCCTCAAGGAACATGGCCTAATTAGTCACATACAAGTTCCAAATTTCTATAATTATTTATAAATCACAATTTAAACTTCACAAGTTAAATTAAAGAGTAAAAGTAATATATAATTATTTACAAGTCCTAATTTCATCCTCTTAAGACAAGTTTTGAATATTTTTCCCTCAAGGCACATGTCCTAATTACTTGCATACAAGTTCCTAATTTCTATAATTGTTTACAAATCACAATTTAATCTTCACAAGTTAAATGAAAGAGTAAAAGTAACACATAATTAAGTTAACCAAATTGAAAATTGAAAATGATCAAGTTCAACCAAATTTGAAATTGTTGAACCAAATTTTAGATTTCAAATACTTCAACCAAATTTCAAAATGTTCAAGTTGTTTCTATCTCATATCAAGTGGGTCAGCTCATTGTTGGATAAAATTTAATATTTTCTAGTGATCAACAATCTTGAGCCTCCACTTATGTATTCCAAGTCCCTTGACTAGATGAAGAGATAGAGCATTGGCAATAAGATGGTTACTATAGTAATATACCTTATTGTTAGGTTGATAATTAGTTAAATTAATCCCATTCTTAAGTACTCTATTTTGCTTCAAGTATGCTCCATATACAACAACAAAACTTGCATACAAGTCAATCAGTTAAGTCAATAAATTTGAATTCATAAAAAACATAGATGTACATACATGTACATGATTCAACTATATACTAAACTATGGGAAACATAATTCGATTACTTATTTTCGACTTTTTTAGCTTCTCTCTTTGTATGGTGCAATGCAAGAAATAATAGCTAACACCTTCTACATTGTTAGATTCTTCCATGACTACAAAAACATTGTTGCACAAAGTACATGTATATAAATTCCAGGTGTCATCTACATGATATATATATATATATATATATATATATATATATATATATATATATATATATATATATATATATAGAGAGAGAGAGAGAGAGAGAGAGAGAGAGAGAGAGAGAGAGAAAATGAAAAATTATGAAAAATATATACTTGTACATGTATATACATACATGAAAACTCTCATGAATCTTGAAATATGGTCATAATCACTAGAAATCAATGGAATATCATCATAGTTTTCATCCTTAAATTCATTCATATTGATAACATCTAGTGGCAAGAAAGTCCATTCACCCACATATCCACATTCTTGATTAATGCAACCATCATAGTTTTCATCAATGAAATCATAACAAAAACATGAGTATTCTCTCATTTACAATGACCACACATTACTATTTGTACTCATAATTGAATGCAACTACCCTCTTGTAATGGACACCCAAGAATGCCCAAAAGCTGAACCAAGGCTGAATTTATATTAATGTTGAGAATGCTGCAATCAATTACAAAGAGATGTATTCCAAAGGCCAAACCTTAAGGGAATGATGTCTATAATGTTACAATAGAGAATGAATGTCCTCTATTACCAAAAGAAGGGAGTGTGATTCAAACATCCAAGATCTTATCAAATGCAAGTCATAATCATCTGATGATCAGCAATGAAACTTTCAGCCCTATTTATCCTTTTCTTCATCCTTCTGGAAGGAACTAAAACATTAATTAATTGCAAGAGCTAGAAGCTTCCTCCTTCCTATAATTAATGCATACCCTAGAAATTCCTCCCTGGCAATAATTAATTAAATTATGAGAGGCTTCCATCCTTCCAATAATTAATACATACCCTAGAAGCTATTAATACAAAGTCACCTTTTAATTTTTAATAGAATGACTTTAATTTTTCTTATCCTCCACAACCATCATAGTTTTCATCAATGCAATCATAACAAAAACATTAGTATTCTCTTATTTACAATGACCACACATTACTATTTGTACTCATAATTGAATGCAACTACCCTCTTGCACATGTACATTGATCTTCTATCAACAATTGGATGTAGGGTCCATCATACATATAAAAAATGAGTTTTAAACATGTGTGTATCATAATTTAGTTATCACATAACATATTAAATTTAAAATTGATTCAATTATAATTTTCAAATTAATTTATACTTGATACCTTTGAAAACACTCTGAATTATATGACTGATTTGCTTGTGATGATGTGTTATCTATATTTCCTAGTAGCATAAAATGTGTTTTGCACCACTCAACTACATCATGAGCATTATTAATGCAATATACTTTATAGTCCATTTGATACTTTCTTAAATCATGTTTGATACAAGCTCCTACACCATCATGGTCATCCTTTCCATGTCTACTGTCAATTTTTTTTCAAATGTGTGGTATATTAAGGTATCGATGATTTTTGCATAATGTATAAAATGATCTAACTGATTTAAATTGTGTTTCAAATCCATTTGATGATACTTTTTTTTTCCACTTTTATGCCTTTGTTTTTTAGATAATGAAAAAATGTCTTAAAACACTCTTGCACAAAATGCATGTCATGTTCCTCGTCATCATTAATATAAAAGTGATACTCTTTTTTAATGAATCATGCGTGATCTATACTCCCCACACCATCCAAATCAATTTGTGCATGTTGATAAGACACTTGAACCATAATAGTAACCTGCTCTATATAGTAGTATTATGCTTGAAGTTGTTTTTGAGAAATGAAGGAGTAATTATGTACAAAGTCAACAATAGATAAAATTGTCCTGAGTGGGAAAGTTTCTATTACTATTTAAAACTATTCTTCTTGTCACTTAGCAAAAAAAGAATGACATATATATTGTGAATAAATTTATGAAAATTTAACATAAATTCTTCAACAAGTATGTCATCCTCTACATATTCCAACCTTGTTGATTCTTTTACAAATTTTCTTTATGACATTATGTACTTATATCTTTTACATTTTAGCATCCTCATCATATCAGTATCTTTATCTCTCAAAGAAACTTTGGTCAGGTTACCACATGTTTCACAAGTTCCTCTAATGCAATGTATTTCACCTATTGCACGATCATTTGGTTTGTGACATAAGATTGATGTTATGAATTGGCTCAGTTTTTTATGAAAAGAATTTTGAGAATCACCACTTTCTTCTATCATCTTTCTAAACCCTTGATAGTATGAATCAAATTCAACATGATATCGATAAAAACATGTTTCACAAGATTTATTCATCTTCACAAAATAGTGTTTCATTCTTCCAAACATTGTTTGTCCAATCTTTGTGTTAGGATTTAAATTACAAAATGATAGATACAATTCATCTTGTGTGACATCAAACCAATGTTTTGCATGTTGAAGACACTCCTTAGGCCCAATCTTCTACTTGATGATATCTCTTCTATTTCACAGAGGAAGAGTATTATCAATTTGTAATTGAATAAACAAGTTCTTAATTGTTTCCACAATCCTATCTAATCAAGGAACTCTGTACATTAGCACCTAGTTTCCTTCTAATGTACTATCATCCAAATTGTTTTATCCTTTTTAGATAATGTAGTATCATCTTTTTAATATAATCAATATGAGATGGTAGTGAAGAGGTCTCTCCTTTTTGCCACAATTTTTTATTTAAAATAGATGTAAGTATCACTCTTTGTGCAATGAATTTATTTGTAGATCTTTAGATTATTATTCTTCAATATCCATTGCTTTATCCTCAATTTCCTCATGTCCAAGATTTTCATCATCTACTACTACACATGCATGATATAACAAATAGAATACAAAAATTTTGTAGGGGGATTTTTCTCTAAAATTAAAAATCAAAGATATAAAGCTTGTCTATAGACAAGTAGAAATCTAGAGACAGATTGTACTTGTGAGAGATGTGTGCATACATACATGTTTGAACTTGGGATGAACCTTCTCTAACCTCAATACATTGTCTTTCTTCACTACATCCTATATAAATTAATAATTTAAAGCACCATAATTAAAATGTACCCTAATTCAAAATATTCATAATTTAAAAACTATAATTTAATAAACACTAATTCTAAATATTTATAATTTATAAACCATAATGCAATAAACCCTAATC
This sequence comes from Cupressus sempervirens, assembly GCA_028749045.1. Lineage (NCBI taxonomy): Eukaryota > Viridiplantae > Streptophyta > Pinopsida > Cupressales > Cupressaceae > Cupressus > Cupressus sempervirens. Next base: position 61,861,160 of record CM053793.1, read on the forward strand.
CTAACTATATACATACAAAAAGACTACAATACAATTGTACACTATATGAACTAAATATGCATTGGAGAAAGTATTTCACATGTGTGCCTTGCCTCCTATAGTATCCTGCTAAAGTATTTTGGCAATTTTCATCTTCTTGTTCATCAGTTCTTCTTTGTGAATATTTACTTTCTATTCTACCATTATTGCGCATGTCACAAATATTTCTTCCAAAATTTGAAAATAAACAAGTTGAAAAATATTTCCTCCCTTGAAATTGAAGTGTTAATTGTCTGATTGGATTTGATTGTTATAATTGTAAAAAGGAAAAGAAAATTATTTATATGACAATTTTTATTTTTAAAAAAAGCCCCTATAGGCCAACCTTACTTTCAATCAAAGCTACATTAGGTAGTTTCATTTGAAACTTGAAACTACCTAATGTAGTTTCTACCAAAAGTAAGGCTGACCCATTTAACCGCACGGGTTACAATTTTTCTTTTATCAAAACTAATGCATTTAGTTTCGATAAAACTTAGTTTTTATTGAAACTAGGCAATTATAGGTCTTTCCCAAGTGTAAGAAGATTTCCATTATTTTCTGATATAACCCAAAGCATTCAAAGAATAAATGAGAAAATGACACAACACAAAAGTTTCAAAACACCATAATTTTTCATTAAAATTTCAAAACTATACTCTACCTCTACAATGAAAGAAAATAAATTCTTATTACAATTCTAAAAATTACAATATTTGGCAATTTTTTAGGAAAAATGGATTTTTCCATTCTTGGTAATTTTCAAAAACCATCCTATGAATCTTGATTTTTCCCTAGAAAAGCCACAACTTAAGGAAAGACGAATTTCCAACTAATCAACAGAATAAAAAATATGATTTTAGATTTGTTACAAAAATAACTTTATAAGAAAATTGGAAAAAACATGAAAAGCC